>ML106868.1:0-176695 GCA_003697995.1 Taxidea taxus jeffersonii
GAATCCATTTCCCCATTACTCTTCAGTGATGAGTCTTTACGGGTGCTGTGGAGGCCAATAAGAAACTTTTGCTTTCTTATTTCTTTTCAATGGCTCCATGCAGCCTGGCTTGATTTTTATAATCTCTGCCCCAGTTTAGGAGTTATGGTCGCAAAGAGTCATTCTTACTGACGAAAATGCATCATACTCTTGAGATCTAAAAGAGACAAATCAAGATTAAGAACTTTGATTCTCGCCATATTTGTTATTTGAAAATATCCAGGTTGAACTGGTTAGTGGATAAATGAGATTGGCAAAAGAATAAAAGCAAAGAAGAGAATTGACCTCTAAACTAGTTCTTTTGGGCTCTTTCACCACTTTCTCAGTGTCCACAACAGCCCTGGACATAGGAGGTTGGGGCCAGGTTAGTGACATAACCCTGCTCCCTGGACGCTTCTGATCAGACTACACCTGATGCTCCATCTGAGTGAGAAGACAGTCAGGGTACCTGACTGTCTTCTACTGCCCAAGGCCATACTGTAGGCTTCTCAGCATAAGGAGGCCAAATTAATACTTCTTTGTAGTCTTCACAATTCTCCTTCTCCCAATCAAAGCCCACTGGGGTCTATAGATCCCAATTTTGAGCTCACTTTCAAGAGCACCCCCTCCTTCCTTGAGCCCCAGACCCTCAAAATGTAATGATTAGGTCATATAAGTAAAGCTTCAGGACCAGGGTCTGACAGCCACCTCATGATGTTCATCTAAAAAAAACCCAATTTCCTGAACAAGAAGTGCATTTTCTTCCTTTGAAGGTGATTACATTCAACAAATTACAAAGAGCGAAGGCCGTTGAGTTAAAAACAATTGGTTTTGCAGTAATTAGAAAAACACAAGGAAATGATGACTGTGGAAAAATATTAAAAGGGACCCTGAAGGGTAGCAGCTCCAGCTCCTGGTTAATTCCTCAGCTTGAATATTTAGAGATTCACAACTAATTATGCAGAGATGATGAATTTTAAAAACGCTGCCACCCGGCCTTCCCAAGGCCAAGGACTTTGGCTATTAATAGAGCAATCAGATTTTGCTATTTTATAGAAAATTCACACAAAGTTGCATCTATTTTAAAGTGTTCATCTGGCATATGACTTAAAGATGACAAATCTCAGTAATGTGCAAAATCAGCATTAGGTTAAATGAAATCTGAATTCATTATAATCACTCCCAAGTTCCCCCAGAGAAAATCTCTGGTTTCAGATGGACACTCCAGGTAAGAGTTATCCTCAGTCCTTCCTGGAACTTCACTCTTATTAGGTCATTTTCAAGATTTGCTTTATTTTTGACAGGCTCATCTCAACTCAAGGTAAATGGACACAGGCAGTAAAACACAAGGGATTCATCTCCCAGCAATAAACTGCCCCAGGTGACAAATGAAAAGTACTGACCATGACAAGTAGGCTGCTCTGAGACCCTTATGGTAGCCTGGGTCTCAGGTTTCTCTCTGTCACCTTTTGTCCACCATGAGAAAACCGACAGCCCTTTCAGCTGCGTGGATGGGATTTGCACTATGCTGAGGTTTGGGGCTTTCGGTGGGGAGAAGTTTCATGCACAACAATAAAGACAGCAAAAAAAAAAAAAAAAACCATTAGCTTCTGAAAATCACGTGGTCCAAAGGTAACCATCAGGGGGAGAAAAAAAAAGACCCACTGTCTTCAGACAGGCTTGAAAAGGGAGGCTGCGATGTGACCTGCATTTAATTATTGAAGCTGCATGTTGTGAGGCCCTTAAGAAAGCAAATGTCATGATGGACAGAATGAGTTTACCCTCCTGTCGAAAGAGCAGTGTGCCGTGGCGAGGCCGTCGCTCAATTAAATTGGACTGCAGGATATAGAGGAGAGGGAGACCAATTCTGGACCCTAATGAGACATTTTGGAGGGAAGAGAAGCCCCCCGCCGGAGTTTGTCACTCTTTGATGGACATTCTCCACCCCCCCCCATCATTACCACAGCACCCCCAGTGCTACCTTCTCAAGTTTGAATGTGTGGTAACCCAAAACATTTAAACCCGAGCCTGCAAAGTAGAATTGCAAAGTAAAAACCCAATCTTTGGTTGTTGTGGAATATGCAGGAGGAGCAAATAATACTTAATGCTGTGCAAATTAGCCATCTCTGGCTGCCAGGGCCAAAAGAAAGCTGGGCGAAGGATCTGAAACTAAATATATTAGCAGCGAATTGCATAATGCATCATTTGGGAAACTGTGTGTCCTCTCAGCCTCACACAAGGGGAGGAGACAGGACTGTCGCTTGCTAGGACTCCAAGAGAGCCCCATGAATGTGTCTAAGGATAGTTTTTTCATAGAGGTTGTCTGTAATCCAAGTAATACCTTGAGTGTTCACAAGGTATTATGTGGCCCAAGGGCTCTCAGACTGGATGGTTGTGGCCCTAGGAGACATTTGGCAATCTTTGGAGACTTCTGGGGTCTTCATCCTCACAGGTGGGCTGTCTTCTATCTGATATGTGGAGCCCATGGAGGCTGCTGAACATCCAATAATGCACAGGGCAGCCCCCAATAACAAAGCACTGTCCCGCACAAAATGTCAACAATAGCGAGAAGAAGCCAAGGGAAGATTACCCTTTAGGCATCAGAAATGGTCATTGAGAAGGACAAGCTGTCAAATATTTGTGCCAAGGTATGACAGCAGCCAAATCCCTCTACCTGCCCAGCAGGCACCGAGAACTGGCCCAGCACCTAACCGAGTGGTTACGATGCCCTTCCTCCAAGGGGCTTTGAAAGGGAAGTTCATGCTTCCTCCTGGGCCTTTCACACTTGGCTGTTGAACCCGTTCCGAGCACCTTAGAGTGTTAGGGGGACACCGACTGTGGAAAACGGTAACACAGAACACAGATTATTTGAGGCTGCTACACACTAAATCTCTTATTAGTATTTCGTTTCTTTCTCTCTTAGAGAATGTGTGCCCTGAGGAGGCAGAAATCCTTTACAGACTTGAAAGTAACCGGAGGACAGTTAATCCTCACACTGCTGTAGTGAATTACGTAAATTGCAATTAGATGAAAATGTAGAAAAAAACATAGTCAACAGGTGTTTGGGTTTCCTTGGGGACGTTAAAGTTTCATTTTTGGCTAAAAAGCACATAGTGACATTTGGAAAGGGCCTCTTGCCAGAACTCTTCCCTCTGAATGGTTAAGACTCAGAAGATTCAGGGGTACCTGAGTGTCTCAGTCATTAAGCGTCTGCCTTCAGCTCGGGTCATGATCCCTGGGATCAAGCCCCGCATCGGGCTCCCTGCTCCTCAGGAAGCATGCTTCTTTCTCTCCCACTCCCCCTGCTTGTGTTCCCTCTCTCACTGTGTCTCTCTGTCAAATATATAGACAAAAATCTTAAAAAAAAAAAAAACTCAGAAGATTAACATAAATCTCAGCATTAAAAATGCTGGGGTCAAAAGAAGAAGCCCTGTTGAAGAAATGGGGCAAGTAGGAAAAAGAAGGGTCTTAGTGTTCAGAAGTAACTCTTTCTAGAAGTAATTATTTTAGTGTGCAAAACAGATGCAGTGTGCAAACCTTTGAGGTATGAAGGGAAAGGAGATGGATATATCGTAACTATGTAGAATGTTTTGTTCTCAAACTTCAAGGATAAAGAAAGGGATCATTTCTCATACTCTCCTGTCCTAAATGCCCCTCCTCAACCAGCCAAAAACCTAGAAACATATGCATACTGTACAACCAAGCAGATGAGCTTAGGAAAAACAAAAACAGAAATGAACAGGGTTCTTTCCCAAGCAGCAATCAGGGTTTTTGCCAAGAAAAGATGTCAAGCATCATTCAGTGAATCGCACTACTGGCTGCTCTATGAACCTCTTGGAATCTAGAAACAAAAGCTATGGTCACTTGGCTGAAAGTGTTGGACATGCTCATAATCAGGAGTTAGGACACCTGGGTTCTAGGTCAAGCTCTGCAAATAGACTTGGTGATTCTGGATGAATAGTGTTGACTTGTCTGAGCCTTGGTTTCATATGCTACGTGATGCCTGCCTTACTGACCTCTCCCAGAGTAGTTAGGATGTGACATTATATGTCATAAGGCTTCCAATCTGCAGAGCGCTAAATAAATATGAGCAGTATTTTGTTAAATGGGTTGAAAGAAAGAACAATTCCTGGAATTTAAGGTTGAAGATATGAGGGGAGGGGAGCACAGAGACTTTACAAACCACAGGCCAAAATAATGGGAAGCCAAAGCCTCAGAAAGCTAAACCTCTCTCATAAATTAGCCAAAATTATACAGTTCCATTAAGGGAAATATCATCTTATCTGTATTTGTTGTTAAAATTCAATCGAAGTGAGAAACAGAGTGATTTAAACTTCCCCGATACAAGCCAAGCAGCATTCTCATTCTTTATTATTTACTTTCACAATAAGTAGTAATATCCCAGGCTATCACTCAGCATCATCGTTTTCAGATTCAATTACATGGGAATCAGAAATACTGTGAGACTAGATCAGGTGGGAGAAAGTCCTGTTTTTAAGATTTTATTTATTTATTTATTTGACAGACAGAGATCACAAGTAGGCAGAGAGGCAGGCAGAGAGAGAGAGGAGGAAGCAGGCTCCCCGCTGAGCAGAGAGGCCCGATGTGGGGCTCTATCCCAGGACCCTGAGATCATGACCTGAGCCGAAGGTAGAGGCTTTAACCCACTGAGCCACCCAGGCACCCCTATATATATTCATTCTTATCAAAAAATAGGATTATATTGTATTTACTGACTGGCACTTAATCATACACTTCATAATTTAGCATTTTTTTAAAAAAAGATTTTATTTATTTATTTATTTGACAGAGAGAGAGAGAGATTATAAGTAGGCAGAGAGGCAGGCAGAGAGAGAGAGGAGGAAGCAGGCTCCCCGCTGAGCAGAGAGCCCGATGCGGGACTCGATCTCAGGACCCTGAGATCATGACCTGAGCCGAAGGCAGCGGTTTAACCCACCAAGCCACCCAGGCGCCCCCGAAAGTCCCGTTTTTAATTAGACCAGGAATTTTATTATAAATGAATAAATCAGCCCACTCTTTTAAGGAATTTAATTAGAAAAGGAGACAGTATCCTTTCCATAGTATTGGCCAAGCTTGCTCTCCATCTTGTGAGAGCAGAGGTTGGTGGTTCGCTCCCAGATTCTGTTTATGAGCTCCCAAAAGCATCTTAAAGAGTGTTTTCTTCCACTTTGCTTTTTCACTTAAAAAAAAAAAAATCTTTCCTTTATCTTGATTTTTTTGGCCCATCCTGTGCTCTATATAATATGCTGTCTCAACCCTTTCCACCCTGGCATCCCCCCTCTTCCAGAAACAGTCAGGTACCTTCCTGAGCTTAGTTAGGATTTGGTAGAAAGGAAGTCTACAAGATCAATACTTTTAGGGAAAGCCCAAAGCTGTGCTGACATCATTCACTGTACCACATGCCCATGAGATCTTTGAGAGGTGCAGAAGGTCTCAAATACTCAACTGAAAGAAAGCAGGTATCTTCTTGGACCACAACTTACTTACTAATCTGGAGCAAGCATCTCCCTTTCCCTCTTTCAGCATGTGATGAGCTAGGTTATCTTCTGATCTCCCCCCACCACCTGATGTTCTGTCACTGTGCACAAATGCTGCAGTCACTTGGTCATCAAGCTTCACACTTCACATCAAGTCTCTGCTGTTTAAAGAAGTTCTTCAATTTTCCACAGGTATCATTTTTCAAAATTTGGTCTTATTGTTTTGATCACAGAGGTTCCTGCCCAGTCTCTGTGCCTCTTGCCCCATACAGGGAAGCCATTTTATTGGCTTCCTATTTATCCTCCCAGTCTTTGTGCTCATCAAACAAATGCAGGTAAATATCTTGTATTCAGAAGGGCATTACCTACCTGCACTGTTCAGCATCCTGTTTGGTTTACTTTGCTTCCACCTAACAATATATCCTGGAGACCATTTCATGTCAGTACATAAAAGTCTTCCCATGTTCTTTTGCACAGCTATCTTCTGTGGCTGTGCCATAATTAATTTAACTAGTCCTCCATGGAATAGATTTCCAAATTGGACAGTTGAGTCAGAGTGAATGTATCCTCAGGGGAGTTGTGCTGTTTTCACATCTGCCTGCAGTGAATAATGTGCCTGGTCCCCCAAAGCCTCACCTACAAATTCAAGGTCAAACTTTTGTGTCCTGTCAATCTCACATGGAGAAATGATTCTCCAGTGTGGTTTGAATCTGATGTATCTTATTAAGAGTAAGGTTGAGAACTTTTGTTTAAACTATTAAAATGCCATTTGTATTTCTATCTCTGTAAATCATCTGCTTGTGACCTTTGCCCAATTTTCTATTGAGTTGTTAGTCTTTTCTCATCTCAATTTTGAAGAGCTTTTTAAAGTTTAGGGATAGTATTCCTTTATTTATAATACAAAATAAATGTTCTTGGTTTTTCATTTGCTTGTGACATCACATACCATGTTCTTTGCAGTGTAAAAGATTTTATTTTCATATGGTCAAACTCATAAATCTTTTGTTTTATGACAAACCCTTTCTCACTCCAAAGTTACAAGGAAAAAATAATCCTCATATTTCCTCTCATACCCAATATAATTTGGAATTTTGTCCTCACATACGGATCTAACTTCTTAAATTGACTATCCAGTTGTTCTAAGTCAGTTTTATTTTAAAGGAGTAATTTAGCAAAGTAAAAATCGATCAGTTTCTTTTATGGCCATCTGTGAGGGAGACAATCTGGTAACTAGGTAAAACAGAGAGATCCCAGTTTCTCCCACTACAATGATTTAACTAGCCAGCCTGAACCTTTCATCCCCATATTCTGGAGTTTGCTGTGTTAGCCATTTCACCATTAGGTCAGATTAGTGAGAAAGGATCATAAGACCCATGTCCAGAAAAAGGAATGTCTGTTATCAAGAGCCTTCTGGGTGATACATAGAGTACACTGTCTTTCTATTACGGACTGATCTCTTTTTTTTTCCACTTTATTTTATTTCTTTTCAGTGTTCCAAGATTCATTGTTGATGCACCACACCCAGTGCTCCATGCAATACGTGCCCTCCATAATATCTGCCACCAGGCTCACCCAACCTCCCACTCCTCTCCCCTCCAAAACCCTCAGTTTGTTTCTGAGTCCACAGTCTCTCATGGTTCATCTCTCCCTCCAATTTCCCCCAATTCACTTCTCCTCTCCATCTCCCAATGTCCTCTGTGTTATTCCTTATGCTCCACAAGTAAGTGAAACCATATGATACTTGACTGTCTCTGCTTGACTTACTTCACTCAGCATAATCTCCTCCAGTCCCATCCAGGTTGATACAAAAGTTGGGTATTCATCCTTTCTTTTGGAGGCATAATACTCCATTGTATATATGGATCATATCTTCTTTATCCATTACTGATGGATCTTTGAAGCACTTATATTGCAGGCCTAAACATGTGCAAGAGAAGGAAGTTAAATGTGCAAGAGAAGGCTCTTAGACCAATTAGGCAGTGAAATATCTCCTTTGGTAATGATTATGAGTAGACTTAGTACTTTTTAGAAACTCACCATGAATCATCACTAAGTTAAGTGCTATGGGGAATAGAGAAGAAGCATGAGATATGGTCCTCCCCACCTGGAGCTTAGAGTCAAGTTAGAGAAGTTAGAAACTTGGCATATATGAACCCCTATGTTCATAGCAGCATTATTTATAATAACCAATATATGGAAACAACCCAATGTCCATTAATAGATGAATGGATACAGAAGATGTGGTACAAATAAATATACAGTGGAATATGGATCAGCCATTAAAAAATGAGATCTTGCATTTGGGTCAGCATGGATGGACCTAGAGGGTATTGTGCTATGTGAAATAAGTCTGAGGTAGACAAATACCATATGACTTCACTTATATGTGGAATCCAAAAAAACAAAACAAAACAGACTCATAGATACAGGAAATAAACTGTAAGTTACCAGAGTGGCTAGGGGTTGGAAGGTAGGTGAGATAGGTGAAGGGAATTAAAAGGTACAAACTTCCAGTTATAAAATAAGTCATGGGGGGCATAAAAACACTTATTATGGGAATCACTTAGTAATGCCTAAAAATATTGTTTCAGTATGTTGTGCACCTGAAACTTATAGGATATTGTATGAAAATTATACCTTGATTTTTTTTAAAATGCACTAATAAGACCATCTGCATTGAAAGAAGTTCCCAAAAGGATGATACACAGACCCCTCCCCCGTCCCTATCTATGCCTGCCTGTCCCCTCTCATAACTCCTTCTCTGTGACCTTACATCATGAGTTATCATAGGGTCTTACTTCTCCATATCAAATAAAGACTTATGTTCCCATTTCAAGTGGAGATCATTTCAAAGTTAGAACTCTATATCTAAGCTTATAGGCTTATATCCCTCCCTGTGATTCCATGGGACTCTACCATGACCATCAAATTTCTGTTATCCTCATCCATCTCCCCTACTTGTTTCTTAACGGTGAGGATTGTGACCTTTTATATTGAATCTCTAGCACATGGCAAGAGCTTACTGAATTGAGTGTTTATTGAAAGGCTGGGTAACTAATGGTCTATGTGTTTGAGATTGAGTGCCAACAGGGTTACCAACAAAAGGAATAAAGCAGTCAGTGTATCTTCTAGGGTGAGCCTTGAAGAATCAAGTTTGAGCAGGCATGAAAGAGAAGAGAATTTCTCCTATGGAAAAGTGAGAATTGGGGATTGAAGGGAGGATCAGAAGAGGGCAGTGACTTGTAGTGACTGCCAGCCTTCCCCCTCGGCAGTTAGCAAAACAGAAGGACATATGGTTTTATGAGAGTAATTTATAATAGAAAGGTGATGCCAACTGGCAGTGGTTGTGATCTATGTGTGCCAGTGAGTTTGAAAGGTGAGCAGAGGACCAGCACATAACAGGGATGATGAACAGGCTTGGATTTGCAGTGGCTCTTCCCAGAATCTGCCCTTAAATTTGAATCTGTTCTACAGCCTTTCCTGAAAAACAACAAACAAAAAACTTGCCTCTCTCTCTTTCTGCTTCTTCCTCCCATTTCTAATAACCTACAGATTTTGTGTTGGAAGAGAGCTTCTAAGTTCTCTTGTCTATCTTCCCTCTCACTGGAATATAAGTTCCATTAGGGCAGAGAGTTTGTTCTGTGCCATAGGCTCATAATTCCTGGCATTCAGTGGATATTTATTTGATGAATGAATGAGTGAATGAGTGAATGAAACTTCCTCATGCTATCCTTATTCAGCCTTTGCTTGGATTCCCCCATTAGTAGGTAATCTGGGTATGCACCATTTTACAAATGAGATTATTCTATTGGGAAAAAAACTCTGATTTTTAAAACTTCTGTTAATTGAGTTTTTCTATAACATACACTGGTGAGGGAAGAGGGAAGGAGACTCTATCAACCATTTGGGTTGTACAATATTACATAGGTGGGAAAAACCCATGCATTGATGGACTGTGAATAAAGACTACACTCAGGGGGCGCCTGGGTGGCTCAGTGGGTTAATCCTCTGCCTTCGGCTCAGGTCATGATCTCAGGGTCCCGGGATCGAGCCCCGCATCGGGCTCTCTGCTCAGCGGGGAGCCTGCCTCTCCCTTTCTCTGCCTGCCTCTCTGCCTACTTGTGATCTTTGCCTGTCAAATAAATAAATAAAATCTTTAAAAAAATATTTAAAAAAAAAGACTACACTCAGCATTCAGGAGAACAACATGAAATCCAAAATTCTCTTTGGTATATAACTCAGCATTTTCTGAGATAGTGAATAAAAGAATGAATGCATGAATAAAAGAAGGAAAGAAGGAGACAAACAAGGATGGGAGGCAGGAAGGAAGGAAGAAATAGGCCAACCAGATATGCTAGAAAATGTTCATGGATTCTTCAGAGTCAGAAAAATTTGAATTACTATTTATAATGGGTGGTATCACTGAGTTTCTGTGAGCTTCAGTTTCTCATCCATCAAATAATACCTAACTGAAGCATTTTAATGAGACAGTATATGCAACACACCTTTCTAAAAGGTGCCATCTCAATGGAGGCTATTGCTAGTATTATAAATTGATTTATCAAGGAAGACTCAGTGAAGTATAGCTCTAGTGTGAACCAGTGAGATAAACCTGAAAGGTGATCAACCCAGATACTTTACTGGTACCTAAAATATAGTAATGGAAGGTTTTCAGAGAAAGAAGGAAAGCACATAGTAGGACAGAGGATCCTTATTCTAGGACCTCTGGACTCACCCCTTTATTATTGAACAGCACTCATGTGTTTCTGGACATTAAAGCAACACAAGGTTTGAATATTTTGTTTTGTTCAATGTTACATCTCCAGTGCCTAGAATATTGCCTGGTACACAGGAAACACTTAATAAATATTAGTCAAATGAATAAAAGGCATTGGCCCTAAAATAAGTCATTCTCTTCACTAAAAACCCAAAGCATAAATGAACAAATTTTCTGGTACATTTCTCAAAGGAAGAAAAAAAAAAAAGCTTTAAAAAATTATCATTTCAGTGCTATAAAATGTCCCTTTAGTTCTCCTTGGAGTGCAAAGTTCACACACATAATACAGTTAAATTACAAATGTTATTCAGAATAATAGCAGTTGGATCATAAGATGAACAAAATTATGGGCTGAAACAGCTCTTTAAGCTCTGCATTTGTTGAAGAAGAGAAAGCAAAATGAGTTTAATTCCGTGGTCCCAGAGCAAGATGATATTTAGCCTGGATAATGCTCCTGGATTTACAACTAACTATGTTAAATTATACTTTTCCATTTTTTCCCCATTCTTTAAATTGACTGTTAAAATGTGCCATGATGCTGAGCATTATCTTTGAAAAGAAACTTGATAATGATTTGAGGAGGGAGGAGTGTTCTACCTTTTCAGGACACTATACCTTGAGTCTAAGAACACCTGTTTCTAGAGTTAGTTTTAAAGGGAAGGTTGATATTTTAGAGATTCTCTGAAAATCATGTATGCTTCTAGAAGAAAGAATCTCCAATCAATGTTGAGTTGAAGTGGTAATGATAGGCATTCTTGTCTTTGTTGCTGCTTTTTAAAAGAGTTAATTCCAAAGTTTCACCTTTAGGATGATGATGTTCATTGTAACTTTTTGTTGTTGTTGTTCTTATTTTTTTAGTAGATTAACTTTATCAGGTTAGAGAACTCTTTTTTTTAATATTATTTAACTAAGAAGGTTTTTAAAAAAGATATTATTTATTTGACAGACACAGATCACAAGTAGGCAGAGAGGCAGACAGAGAGAGGAGGAAGCAGGCTCCCTGCTGAGCAGAGACCCCCGACATGGGGCTCAATCCCAAGACACTAGGATCATGACCTGAGCCAAAGGCAGAGGCTTTAACCCACTGAGCCACCCAGGCACCCCAAGGTTTTTTTTTAAAATAATCATTCATTCATGTTGATTTCTTATCAGAAAGTATATCTGCATCTATTTGGATGATCATATGGTTTTACCTTTAATCCCTTAATGAAGTAAAAGATATTTCTTTTTTTTTCTTTTTTTAAATTTTCATGTAGGGACCCCTACATGAAATTGGCTCAATTGGTTAAGCAGCTGCCTTCGGCTCAGGTCATGATCCCAGCATCCTGGGATCGAGTCCCACATCGGGCTCCTTGCTCGAAGGGGAGCCTGCTTCTACCTCTGCCTCTGCCTGCCACTCTGTCTTCCTGTGCTCTCTCTCTCTCTCTCTCTAACAAATAAATAAAAATTAAAAATCTTTAAAAAAATTTTTTTCATGTATTTTTTAAAATTTCTCTTCAGTGTTCCAGAAGTCATTGTTTATGGTAAAAGATATTTCTATATTTTAAAAATTCAATCAGCCAGTATTAAACCAGCCTAATCCTAAACCAGATTAAGATAAACTTAATCTATGTGTAACACAGTATATTGAAAAATTTATTTAGCTAATATTTTGCTAAAGATTTCTGCAATCTATATGTATTAACACATTTATATACTTACTATTATTTTATTTATTATTAATTCATTTTATTAAATGGGTTAAAATAGCTCAGTGCTGCTATTTTCTTATGCTTTCTTTATCTTGCACTTTCTTGTACCTTACTACTAAAGTAATACTGGTTTCATAAAATGAGTGAAGAGTATTCCCTCTTTTCCTGTTTGTTTGTTCTTAAGAACTTCTAGTAAGTTAGAATGATCTAATCTTTTAGTAAGTGTGAGAACACTTATGTATAAATATATCTAGGCCTGATACATTTTTATGGAAGGATTATTAATGATTGCTTCAATTTCATTAATTGCCATAAAACATTTCAGGCTTTCTATTTCATCTTCTGTCAGTTCCGATAAATAATATAAATTTGTATGGAACTGTGGATCTTTAGTCTAAATTTCCATGTTTATTGGCATATACCAATTGATTGATTTTAGTTATTATCTATTTAGTTCCTACTATATATATGGTTATATACCCCTTTTTATTAATAATATTAGTTATTTAACTGTTCTCCTTGTTTAAATCAAGCTTACCAGTGGTTTGTCATTCTTGTCTTATCCAAGAATTGATTGTAACCTTTTTTTTTTTTTAAAGATTTTATTTATTTATTTGTCAGATAGAGAGAGAGCGCAGGAGTGAGCACAGGCAGACAAAGTGGCAGGCAGAGGGAGAAGCAGGCTCACTGCTGAGCAAGGAGCCTGATGTGGAACTCGATCCCAGGACGCTGGGATCATGACCTGAGCCAAAGGCAGCCACTTAACCAACTGAGCCACCCAGGCGTCCCTGATTTTAACCTTTTTAAACCTAAGATTTTTAATTCCTATTTTATTGATTTCTGCTCTTATTTTTTATCATCATCTTCTTTCATCTTGGTTATATTATCTTATTCTTCTTCTAATTATTTTACAAGAACACATAGTTTATTTGTTTTTTATGTTTCTATGTTTTGTTTCGTTTTTAATATCCTCTCCTTTTTTTGTGATCAATTATTTTTGGTTTGGGGAGGGTTTTTTCTTTCTTTCTTTCTTTCTTTTTTAGGAAACATTTTCTTTCCTCTTTTATACCACTATTTCTCTCTTTTGGTTTAGATGTTATGGATATGTCCATATAAAACCCTAAAGAATTTATAGAAAAACTATTAGAAATAACAGGAAAGTTTTGCAAGGTGACTGGACACAATATCAATTTTTAAAAATGTTTATTGTATTTCTATACAATAGTGACAATAAGTTAGAAATATAACTTTAAAAATTCCTTTTGACTTGAGTGAAGAGAATGGTTTCCTAACCCAGAAACAAAAAGCATTAGAAGTACATGAAAATTAAGAACTTCTGTTCATCAGTGGATACCTTCGAAAAAAAATGAAAGCCAGAATACAAACTGAGAAAAGAGATGTGCATTGCCCTGTAGATTAATAAGATAAAAATTTAATAGATAAAAGGTCCAACAACATGAAAAGGCATTTTAAAGAATAGAAAAAAAAGATGGTTATAATAAATATATGAAGAGATGCTTAACTAGATTAGTAATCAGGAAAATTTTTATGAAGACTGAATTGAAATACCATTTTATATGTATTTGACAAAAATTTTTAAATCAGATAATACATTGTGTTGAAGGACTTAGATTGAAGGATCTCTTTTACACTTTTGAAGATGTAAATGACAGAATCACCTTGAAAAAGAATTTGGCATTGTCTCTTAAGGATGATTGTTTTTATGCTCCTTTATCCACTGACTTCACTCCTGGAAACATGCCCTTGAGATCATGTAGCACATGGGCACCAGGAAAGTTGTATTAGACTTCCCACAGCAGTTTGTAAGTGTAAAATTACCTGGAAACCTCCAGAATGCTCATTGACAGGTTAATGGAAGAATAAACTGTAACATATTCACACAGTAAAATATTATCCAACAGTGAAAAGGAAAGAACCACAGCTAAAAGCAATTCTATGGAATTATCTTAATAACATAACTAATGAATAAAGCAAGTCTCACAGGAATGAACACAATATGATACCCTGTTTATAAAGTTCAGAACCAAGCAAATCAACCAGCATATTATTTAGCCTATGTATATATGTGATAAAAGTAAAAAAGCAAGAAATAGTAATAACAGGATTGATCATGGTGGTCACTTCTGTAGGGAAGGCAGGGGAGGGGTTGAGGGAAAAACAGGTAGGTAGATGTAAGCAATTTTAAAGTATTCTAGTCCTTGGACTGGGCAATGGTTCCACAGTCATTCATTATATTATAATAAATATCATTAATGAAAGAGGCCATGCTTAGTCTAATGATAATGTGTTATGAATCTTAGATTGTGATTAATCCAATTCTGAGTATCTGAGAGCCAAATTTTTAAATCTCTATTTTATATTAAAATCACTGTAAGAAAAGTGCCCATTAAAGAGTAGCGTGATCTAAGACTTCTAGAATGTTAGAAGTTTTAAAATACTCCATGTTTATGAGTTGTACATGCAAAAAAATTATCTGCCTCCAATTTCTGCTCTTTGCTACCTTCTTAGATATGAGAAGGACTCTTAATCAGTATTAAATGCCATACTCTTATTAGTTACAAGTCACATATTAAGATGGGCTTCTATTCCTCTAGTCCAGAATCAGTATCAGAAAGTGTTAGCATCACAATGCTGTTGTTTTCATCTTTCTCTTCTTGTCTTTCTTTTTTCTCTTGTGCTTTTTTTGTGCTGCTTCTCTTGCCTCATAAGACCAGCTTTCCCCTATTGTTTATTCATTCCTTCATGTCATACCAGATGTTGGGAGGTAGCTATCTAACGGTAGCCTGAACCAAGAGTCTAATTAGATGGGAAGGGTATTGGCAAAAGCCCCAGATAATAGAGTCTAGTAATCCTACCTAGAGAGGTCAATTCAGATGACCAAGACAGACAAGCAGATAGCATACATTTGGGCAGTAACGAAGCTCAGAGATGAGGTAAAAGTAGGTCATGGAGAGGGAGTAAAGACTAGAAGAGGTTATAGGCACCTAGGGGGCACTGCAGGGTAGAAGGGAGGAATTAAGACTTTACCTAATACAGCCTCTCATTTGTCCAACTAAGATCCAAGGTCACCCAGTGAGTTAGCCAACACTAAAGCTAAGTCTCCCTAATCTCCAGATCCAGCCTCTTCTGATCAGCAGAATAGAAGAGGTGGTACAGGGCCGTGAGTTTTATATGCAGCCAGTGGTCTGCTAAGTCAAGGGCTTCCTAGAGTCCTTTGCTTCAGTATCAGGCCTGTCTTCATGGGACATGGATCTCAGGAAAGCCAAGTAGGGGCAACTGACTATGTCAGAAGAGAGCAGCAGGCAGAGAGGGACTTTATGACCTCTTCCCAACAATTATTTCATTCATGAAAAAATAATCTGAAAGAAGTATATATACATAGATGTTACATGTGTGCATATATGTATATATATATGTGTATATATGCTATACTTTTATGTGGTATACATATATATTGTATTTATGTTGTTTGTATATATAGTTATATATGGACCTACATATATATGTTTCTGAAGTATTCATTAATACACACACACATATATATACATATGTATATCAGAGGTAAAGCAGTGTAAACTGGGTACTAGAATAAGCATTTCAAGGCAGAAGACCTAGGTGCTAGTCCCAGCTCTGCCGCTCTGTAATAATGGAGAAATCACTATTCTTCTCTGGGTCTCAGTGTCCTCCTTATTGTAAAACAGGAGTGTTGGACTACATGAATTCTAAAATTTGTTCTCTATCTTTCAGACCTCTCTGCCAAAATGTGGGCATCATCAATTTTAAAGACAAGATTTGGGTCTTCCTTCTTCTTATTTATTTCATTTCCTTCCAGTATTTTCCATGTAGGGGTGAATACCTCCTAATTCAAAATTTGATACCACTGGGACTTTGTATAGCAACTTACATTAAACCTGACTAGACTTGTCAATGAAGATTATGATTATGAAAGTGTTCTCAAGGTGGAAAGGAGATTAAATATTTCAAATAGTACTGATAGGGTCAAATCACATAAGACCTGAAAATTAACCTTTGGAGTAATCTGGAGGACACTGAAGATCTTGGCAGGAGAAGTAGCAGTAGAATGATAAGTTGATAGTCTGATTAGGGAGGACACAAGAAAGAGTGGGATGAGAAGAATTGGAGACAGTAGTATATATAAATCTCTTAAGGATTTTTGCAATAACAGGGCATAGATAAATGGGGCACTGGAGAGGAATTTTTTTAAGCTAGGAGAAATTGCCACACATTGCATGCTGATGGAAATAATCCAGGAAAGTGGGAGAAAAATTGATACTGTAGGAGATGTGTGCAAGTGGATGGGTTGTTCTTACGTAGGAACATGATGCTTATCCATGGTGACTAGAGGATAGGAGAATTTATGGGCAGATGCTATGAGATATGGATGGGATCTTGTAAAAATTCTCTTCTGATTGCTTCTGTTTTCTCGGGAAAATAGAAAGCAGGGTCATCAGCCAAGACTATTGTTAAGGAGGTGTTGAAATGTTGAAGATAGAGGAGAAATAGTCTAGAAGGGGGGAGACTAGAGAAATGTAGCAGGATTGTCAACCTGAAGCTAGCAATTGTGAATTAAATGAGACCGATGAGTAGGATTTTGTATTTATTTAGTTGCTTATCCAGCAGCACTAATGAAATAGGCAGAAGGTTAGACTTAATAAAGTTGGGTTTTTGTCAGGTGGTATAACAAAGAAAGGAGCAATAAAGTGGAGGGTGTTTGAAAGGAAATGATTACAATAATGGCCCTTGGAGACTAAGTTGAATAAGAATGAAATGTGGACGTTCATGGTGGAAAAGTTCTTGAAAAAGCAGGCATAGGCTGTATCTTGATGACCCAGTACAGATTAGAGATGAATGAAAGGATTTAATTTGTTTTTTCTTCTGAGTGTTCAAAGAGGGAAAACGCAGTTGACATGAAATGGGTCTGCCTAACACATCATTTGAAATAGAGACTAGCTTTAGGTTATATCCCAAAACACAATGAGTCAATCAGGATAAAAGTCTCCTTCCCACTCACAGTCCAGAAATAGGAAGATGATTCCTGCTGGTGTTGTTCCATAAGGTCATCCAGATACTTCTGTTCCTTTTGTTACTTCACCATCTGCTCTAGGGTGTTATCCTCATCCTCACAGCCAAAGCTGACTCCCCAGCATCTCATCCATATTCTAGTTCCCAGGAAGGGAGAAAGAGGAAATAGAGGACAAAGCTCTCTATTTTATGGCTATGTCCTAGAAAAAACACATATCACTTCACTCAGGTACCATTAGTTAAAACGTAGTCATATGGGTATACCTAGATGCAAAGGCAGTTATAAAATGTGCTGTACAGGTGTGAGAGATGGAACCCAACTAAACTTCAGAAGGTTCAAATACTAGAAGGAAAAATACCGTATTATATATTGGGGGTCTTTGTCACAGTTGTGATCATGATAAATGAAGAATGACTTCAAATAATAATCACTATATATTTAACTAACAAATTAGAACTTAGACACCCAAATGAGTGCCATGGAATTAATTATACATTTATGTCAATAATGCTGAATTTTTTCAAAATACTGTTAGAGATTCAAAGACTATGAACTTTAAATATATATATATATATATATATATATACATATATATATGTGTGTGTGTGTGTGTGTGTGTGTGTGTATATATCTGGAAAGGACAAAGCACTTATTCTTTTGTGTTTTGTTTATCTAAGTATTCTTAAAATCTGTCACAATGGTTATATAAAACAAGTGCTGAAAAATATTTTATTGAGTGAATGAATGAATGAATGACTCAATCAATTCAAATCTATCCATTTCAATTGACTAAGAAGGAAAATCCAACCCCTTGATTAATATGATGTCCCTACTCCCTTCAGGAGAGCATGTGTTCATCCACTGGAGGTGAAGTTGGCTTTTAGAATCAGCACATCATCATTCAGAGGCAAATCTAGTGAATCTAGGCAATAATAGCATTTTTGGCCAAAATCAAAACATGACTATGAAGTAATGAGTCTGATAGACTGATTCTGAAAAGAACCTCAGAAAAATTAATTCCAAAGTGAATTATTAGAATAAATTTTTATATGCCCAAGGTGACTAAATTGAAAAGAACAGTGTTTTCTTGGATATATACAACTGAATTTGTTAATTATTTGAAAATTTTTCACAACTTTGTGGGAAATCTAATAATAAACATATGAATTTTTTTTGTCTTCAAATGGTAACAGACTCAGATTATAAATCCTAGAAATCACTCTGTAATTCAGAGATTCCTACTCTGAGATTCTTAAACCTATAGTGATCCTGGAAGAAAGTAAGGGAGAGGCTTGGGAATCCCAGCTCAAAGTTTGGAAACTCGAAGACCTGAAGCAGACAGTGGGGTTGCCGGTGACAGTGGTAGGCAGAGATACAATGATGAAAAACAGAAAATATCAAAAACTAGAAATTGGCTAAGTGTCCTGTAAGTGGTGTGAACAGACTGCCATTCCCCCCATGTTTGTGAGGCTTGGGGACTATTTGGAGTCCCAACTCTCAGGGGAAGACAACTGTATCTCTGGAGCTCTCTTGCCCCTCAAGGCTGACCTGTTTACAGCTTATTAGTCTTGTTTCTCCTACTTCTTTCCCCAAGGCCAACTAATCACCTAAAATGTCTTCCCATTGCTTGGGAGTCGGGGAGAAAAAGCTGAGTTTCCTTTACTTTCTGGTCCTTGGCATCCAAGAGTGGCACCAGGGAGCAGCTCTCATTCCTCATTGCCCATCACAAACTACCAAATTAACACGGGCTGGGAGGTCCTTAGAGGAAGCATTACCTCCACTTTATCCAAAGCCTGCTTGTATTTCATTTTTCCTATGGCACAGAAACTCTGTTAATGACTACCCATCCTTGTGTGTGGAGGGGAGTAAATTTATTCCCCAAAATGGAGGGACACATTCTTTTATTCCCTGTAACTGTTAAAATCTATGTGGTTCACTTAATTGGAGAACATTTGAGGCCATTTGTCAAAAAGTCTGACAGATGTAGCCATTGTGAATCACACCACAGCACAATATAATCATCCCCATGTCATTTGTCATCATATATTCTTCATTCCTTTAACTTCCAAAATGGAAATTTAGGTTAGAGTCCAGGTTCCCTTAGTCTCCCCTGGGAAAACCCAGCATTGTCTTCTAATCGCACCGTTTTTATCCTTGGGATCAAAGAAAAATGCTTGAATCGTCAAATTATGTAGGAAACAAGCCATAAAAATAAGTGGCTTTTTTCTAAAGACAGCAACACTATTTGTGTTTTATTTCCTGTGTCAGCTCCTTATGAGCTAAAACTGCCTCTAAATCCCTTTACCCTGCACCTTGCACAATGGTGGGCATAACTTTATGCTAAGTGATTGTCCAACACTTAATATATAAGATTGTAGCACCTCCTATTCCTGAATTATATAGCTCAGAAAAAGGAAAGGGGTGCACGTGGCAGCAGCTAATGGAAGAGTTTGGTTTTGCAATTGATTAGCTATAAGATTTTAGCTAAGAGCTGTCTTCTCTGGCCGTTAAGTTTTCTCATTTGAAAAAAGAAATTGGTAGATCAAAGGTTTACTCTCTCTCTGTCTCTCTGTCTGTATCATTCTGTTCTCTCTCCCTCTCTTTCTCTTCCCTCTGTGTGTGCGTGTGTGTGTGTGTGTGTCTATGTATGTATGTATATGTATGTGTAATAATATAATGTATGTATAATGACTAATCTTTATGGCAGTGGTTCTCAACTTTGAGTGGGCATCAGAATCCCATGGAGATTTGTTAATACACAGAAGAACACACAGTTAATACACTCCCACATTTTCTGCTTCAGTGAGTCTGGAATAGGGCCCCAGAATTTGAATTTCTAACCAGTTCTCACATGCTCCTGATATTGCTGGTCTGAGGATCACAGCTTGAGAAATACTGCTTCTGGGCTACTCTGTATTTTTCCTCACCCTAAATATAAAAATGATGAACCTTAGAAAAAGTTCAGCGACTTGTCCAAAGTCACATAGCCATACCCAGTTCTGCCAAATATGGCTGCCTTTTGTGCTCTAAAGAGTTTTTTGAAGACTAAACGAGGGTGTATAATTTTACAGTGCTTTTTTTGATTTTTTAAAAAGATAAATATAAATTTTAAAAGATAAAGACAAAGAATCATTTTGTTCTTTTTTTTTTTTTTAATTTATTTGTTAGAGAGAGAGAGAGAGCACAGGCAGACAGAGAGGCAGAGGGAGAAGCAGGCTCCCCACCGAGCAAGGAGCCTGATGTGGGACTCGATCCCAGGACGCTGGGATCATGACCTGAGCCGAAGGCAGCCGCTTAACCAACTGAGCCACCCAGGCGTCCCCATTTTGTTCTTTTTAAAGAAGGGAAGGACAGACAGGTGTCTGTGTATTATTAGGTCCTAAAATATGTGAACTCCAAAAACCCATCAAGTTAGTTGACAAAACCCTTCCATGCTACTGAATTATGGTTGGAAGCTGTTTTGTCCTCTGGAATTGTACCATCAGTTCATAAAGACATGGTCTGCATAACCCATTAGTATATTCTTAACAGTGAAAGCCTCAGAAGTAATGAGTGAGCTCCCACAATGTGAGGGTTGAAATATAGGCTAATAAAAGGCACAAAATGACAATTTACTCATGAAAGTTTGAAGCCACTGTTCATATTTTCCAGATTTTAATAAGCAGGCAGAAAACCAAACCTACACAGCTATGATTAATCTATTTTAAAGAAGGAAAAGTGAAAGTTTGATGGGAAGAAAAACGTTTTCCCTAACAACTAATTTGAAAACCAAAAAGATTCTCCCTTTCTCCTGTTGGCTTGGAAACAGCTATTTCTCCATATTTCTTGAATTCTTTTATCTTCCCATAGGATTTCAACTTATATTTAAATGAAAAGTCATTTCCCAGTTTTTCTACAGTCTGGAAAATAGATCAACTATATTAAAATGAAAAATGTCATCATATATACACTTAACTTTCTTCAAGATATGGAAAAAAAAAAAAAGATGGTGCCTTAAACTGACCTGTGGAAGCCTCTAGAAAGATGGTAAAGACTCAACAGAAAACAGTGATGCCATTTTTCTTCCTACTTTTGTTAGCGTTTCCTGTGTTCTCGTTTGTAGAGAAACCTACAAGTTTCAGAATAGGAAAATGATCTAATATGACATCCTCTCAGGGGGGTCAGTATTTTTAATAATATAAAATGACAAAGATGATTTGGATAGTTTATGGTTTACAACTCTGCAGCTTAAATGCACAAAATATCCAAAGCATATATAAACTTAAGTGGCACTTATCATGGTGCTTGGTCTATACTGACCTGCTTACATCCTTGGAGCACATCTTTACAGGCAACCCAAGGACAGCTCCACCAGGGTGAGTCCTCTTTTAGGGACCATTATTAGAAGCATGAGGCCATGAGACCATCCACCATCCTGAGATCTATCTTAATCTCACCCTCTTCTCTTTATTCTAGCATGTCCCGCTTATAGATTGTTAATGTGATCATTTAAGGAGTTGCCTACTCTCAGGCTAGGAGAATTCTTACTTAGTTTTGATTTTCTCTCCTTCAATTCTGAGAGCTTCTAAAGTCCACATTTATGGCCAGTGAATATAGACAATTAAACTTCCTGATCCCAATAAAAAGACTATGAGCTCTGGAATCAGACAGCCCTTTCTGTCCTTACTTAATAAACTCCTTAACTTTGCTGTGTCTCAGTTTTCTCACCTTTTTAATGGGTACAAGAGAATCTACTTCCAAAAAGTTGTGGAAATTTAGAGGGGATGTTGTGTATGCAGCCTCTATCACAGTACCTTGGACAGAGAAAGTATTTAATAGGTGTTAGTATAATCACTATCTGTACATAGGCCAATTAGCTTTTAATGAAAATAATAGCAATAACTGCTCACAAAAATTGGAACATCCCAATGCTAATAAGCTTTTTTTAAGGTAAGCTCCTGGTCATAAGGAGGACTAGACTCTATTAAATGGATCGACCAGGAGAAATCTGTACTCACTACTGAAAAATAAAAGCCATGAAATCTTCTATTCTGTGAGGTCATGATGGCCTCATTTTAACATACAAATCCAGTACATTTTATTTGTTCATACTATGATCCTGCAAATAAATGCTTGCAATTTTAAAATAAATACATATACCATCACATTTGTTGCCAACTGATTTCCATGAGTGTTTAATGTAAAAAAGGAACAAACAAAAATGTGATTCATTAGCTTTGGGTTGGGTGTGAAGCCAAAATACTCACATGAAAGTTAACTGCTGGTATAGATGGCATGTAAAAATACATTTAATTTTCGATAGAAAAAGAAATTCAACAAAACGGGAAGAAAGGTATACATCTCTGAAATGAGGTGATTTTAAAGGTTTCAAGAGTTAAAACCAATGAAAAATAAGATCATTAGGGAAGATATAAAACTGCATGGTGTGTCAAAGGTTAGGAGTCAAATGAGGTATATATAAAGGCACATGAGCTAAAGGTAATAGGAATGATAAAATGTAGCCTATATCCTGTTTCAAATACAGGCACAATTTTATATTATAAAGCCCCACATCTCTATGGCTTCCTTTCCTTTGGATTCATTCCCACCTAATAGACCAAAGGTCATAATATGAAACCAGTAGAATTAAGACTGATACATTTCCTCTTGATAGAGGCAGTTCCATTGAAAACTTGTCATGACCTATCATTTATTTAGGGATTATGAGGTGCAAGGTGGGAGCTATGGCCAGGAATCAAGCAAAGAATAAAAGGAAGTTCCAGGATCAAAAGGTCACTCCTCTCTTAAAGACATGGTAGGCTCTGACATTTATATCTTTCTAGATTGTTTTTCCCATCACTGAACCAGATATCTCTCGACATACCTTCCAGAGAAGAAATAATGTTCATTCTAAAGTTTTTCCAAGAAAGTGGCAAATGGCCTTTTCCATTGCAAGAAGAGACTACTTCCTTCATTATAAGCATAGACATGATTGAAGTGAGTCCAAAGCTTTATTGAGGACCATGCTCAAGATGGGGGGAATAGCATCTGATTTCATCTTTGACTCAAATTTTTGGACCAGCCTAACTTTCATAGCATAACAGGGCCTCAGTGAAAAGCTGGTTAATATTTTACTTGATTTTTTAAAAAACACTTTCAAATGAGTTGGTCATACTCTGATCATTATGCCAGATGGTCCTACTGTTGGCATGAGTTTAAGTTAGACTACAATTCCCTCATTTGCTTATCATCCCTAAGTGAGTGAAGGAAGTTAAGTCCTTTATAATCACAGCCTACCAGGTATATTCTAGCACACTGGGGGGAGAAATTCCAGGTTGGAGTAGAATTCTGTACCTAGTTCCAGAATTTTCAGATTTTTTTTTAAAGATTTTATTTTATTTATTTGTCAGAGACAGAGAGAGAGAGAGAGAGCGAGCACAGGCAGACAGAGTGGCAGGCAGAGGCAGAGGGAGAAGCAGGCTCCCCTGCGAGCAAAGAGCCTGATGTGGGACTCGATCCCAGGACGCTGGAATCATGACCTGAGCCAAAGGCAGCTGCTTAACCAACTGAACCACCCAGACGTCCTGGCATTTTCAGATTTTAAGAGAGAATTGAAGTTAAATTTGTTTTGAAAGAAAAAGAACCTTGGAATTCTAGGAGTTTTGAGCCAAGTACACATTTGCAAGGAAATGTCGATTACAATTTTTTAGCACTCGTGGAGTGAGCCAACAGGAGAAGAAGGGTAACACACAACAGCACAGCTTAGCATCAAAAGAAGCTTCCCACAAATACTGCATTCCATCATCTCCTGATACTCTAAATATAACTTCCTTGCTGATTATTTTCCTTTCAGATGAAGTATTTTTTCATATTTTACAAAATTAATGCAATCATAATTTCACAATTTCACATGGCACAGTTAAACAAAAGGGTTTTTTTAATCTTCAGCATCACATTTTTAAGTCCAATAAAGAAAAAAAAATGACCAAAAAAAGCTTGCTTTCCTCCTTCTCATCAGTTAAAGAAAACAACTAATAACTATGTATTTATAAAACCTGGAATGGAATTTTAATGCCCTAAAGTGGCTTTTGTGGATGATAATAGGTATTCTAGAGAGTATCTGTATTAGTCTCCTAGGGCTGCTGCAGTGTAATGAAGTACCACAAACTGGGGGGGGGGGGGGGGCGCTTAAAACAACAGAAATGCATTCTTTCACAATTCTGGAGGCCGGAAGTCTGGAATCAGAATGTCAGAAGAGCCATGTGTGCTCTCCTAGCTTCTGGTGTTTGCCAAGAGCCCTTAGGATTCCTTCTCTTGCAGATGCACAACATTCACTTGGTCTCTGTTGTCAATGGCTGCCTCCCCTCTATGTGTGTCTATATTTTCACGTGGCATTTCCCTCTGTGTGTGTGTCTCCCTGTATCTCTTCACATCTTCTTCCCTTTGAGTATTTCAGCCTCTGTACCTCTCCTCATCTTTTTATAAGACACTAGTCCTACTAGTCCTAAGGCCCATCTTATTCCAGCATGACCCCTCTTAACTTATATCTGAATTAGATCTGCAAAGACCATATTTCCAAATAAAGTCAAATTCGTGGGGATCAGAGGCTGGCCTATCTTTTAGAAGACACATCAACCCATGAGAATACTTAAGGACCAAAATCAGAAGATGATAGGCTAGAGTAATTACTAAGACTTTTGACGTCAGCCAGAAGGTAAGAGCTTTGACCTACTGAGTTCTTAGGATTTGTCAATATCATGTCCCATACACAAGAGGTCACACCTAGCTGTAATTCCTGGCCAGAAGTAGTTGTTGGGAAGACAATAACCCTGGACATCTCAGATATTTGTTTTCTTATTTTATGTAATTGAAACAAATAAACCAAAGGACTTTTATTTACAGATTGCCTGGTTCCCTTTCACACATGCGAATTTCAAAGGATTCCCGTGTCCTCTGCAAGTGCACTAAACATAGGTCCTGAGGAAAGGTACCCAACAAGGACAGATGCAGGCTTGTGAACATGGTAAAGAATAAAATCTGAGGACTTTGTGCCTGGCTACAGTCCATTCACTAACATACCTTGTGTCCTAACTACCAAGTAATGCCCTGGTTTGCAGTGAGTTTCCATGCAGATGATTTAATTAGAAGGGTGTTTATATGTGTCTTCATGTTCTAAAGAATACAACTAATTACTCCTTTGTGTTACTTGTTTTTCACAGTCTGATATAGGCTTATCATTTATATTCATTGATTCAGGAATATTTATAAAGTTCATACTATTTAATAGGTAATGTTCTAGGCACTGAAAATAAAGCAAATAAAAAATACAAAAGGCAAAGTCCCTGCCTGTGTAGATCATGTTTTAAAGAGAAGACAGATAATAAAGAAACAAAATGTAATATAATGTCAAGTAATGATTTATGTTATTAAAAAATGCAGCAGGATGACCAGATAGGAAGTAAGAAGGGATTGCTCCAGAGAGAGTGATTGGATAAGTCTGTCTGAAGAGGGGACATTTGAAGCGGGTTGAATGAAATGAAACATTGAAATGTGACTCTTTGAAAGAGGAGCATATCAGCCAAGATTACAGTAAGTGCAAAGGCCCTGAGGTAGGAACATGCTTAATGTGCCCAGAGACCATTATGGCTGGAGCAGCGAGGAAAGGAAGGAAATTAGGGTGGACAAGAATCCAGGAGCCAATTACATAGGACCCTGTAGGTGTGGCAGTAACCTTATGTTTCAGTCTCAGCAAAGGGAAATGTTGGAGGATTTTTGAACAAGAGAGTGATGTGATCTGATTAATGGTTATTAAGGAATGTTGTGGCTGCTGTATGGACACTCAGCTACCAAGAGGTGAGAATGGATGTGCTCAGAACACTTAGAAAGCCCTGTGGTTGTCCAGGAAGGACTTGATGGTTCCTGCCTTCATGTGTTAGCAGAAAACAAAAAGCAGAGCAAACAGGATTAGATGATTGTACTGGCCAGAGTCTAGCATGGAACAGGAGCCATTCTAAGTCTTTCTATAGGCAGACTTTAATACAGGGAATTATTTGCTTAAATAATGGAATAACGGAGCTCTCCAGGGGGCAATCAGGCAATCCAGAGATTAGTAGAAGCAAGAAGTGAAAGCCATTCCCCAGGGATGGAAGGACAATAGCAGAAGCTGTCCTTTAGTCCAGCATCTGGGCCATCAGATGGGAACTAGAACCATAGGTGGAAGGGGCTATGTGACAGGAGACAGAGCCTTGGAGAAACACTGCCTCCAGGAACCCCACAGGTCACAGGGAACAGAAGAAACTCCTTGTTTTCTACCCAGCCTCCTGCCATCCAGTCTTCTGCCACTGCTTGGCGTTGGCTGAATCTTTCCAGAAGCCTGGAAAATGTAGTTCCCTAGGGTGCAGAGCAAAGTAAGGAAAAGGAGAGCAATGCATCTGAGAACAAACAATGTGTCAGAAAACTGGTGGGTGTGGGGTATGAGAGAAAGAGGGGAGTCAAAGATAACTTCAAGTTTTCATATACTGGGGTTCCTGGTTGGCTCAGTCAGTTAAGCATCTGACTCAAAAAAAAAGATTTTTATTAAAAAAAAAAAAAGATTTTTATTTATTTTAGAGAGAGCATGCACAAGCTGGGGGTGGGGGGCAGTGGGGAGCAGAGGGGGAGGGAGAGAGTGGGGGCAAAGAATCTCAAGCAGACTCCATGCTGAGCAGGGAGCCCCATGCAGGGCTCGATCTCACAACCCTGAGATCATGACCTGAACTGAAACCAAGAGTCAGCCACTTAACTGAGCCACGCAGACAACCCGCTCCTCTGACTCCCTGAACTCTGAAAAGTAGAGGAAGCGTGAGCCGAGCACCTTGTCTATGCTACTACATAAAGGAACCTCTTGTTTTCTCAAAGATAATGGTAGCAGCCTCTCATGAATCGCCTGTGGAAGGAAAGAGCCAAGAATAAGCCAAAGTTCTTGGAAACTAGGTACTCTCATTCCCTCTTCTGTCCCCAGAATTTTTTTTAAAGATTTTATTTATTTATTTGACAGAGAGAGAGATCACAAGGAGGCAGAGAGGCAGGCAGAGAGAGAGAGGGGGAAACAGGCTCCCTGCTGAGCAGAGAGCCCGATGTGGTACTCCATCCCAGGACCCTGGGATCACAACCTGAGCCGAAGGCAGAGCCCTAACCCACTGAGCCACCCAGGTGCCCCCTGTCCCCAGAATGTGAAGAGAACATCCCCTGTGTCTGTTCTGTCCGGTGGATAATACATTCTACTAGTGAGTCCATATGGTGCAGCACACCCCCTCTGTTCCCTTTGACCCTTTCATTGTTCTGTAGATGAATCCAGGTGGTTCCACTCATGGGGCCAAATCTTTGAGTCGATGGTCTATTATGAGGTTAATCTAGAGCGAATGGTTGTGTTCACTCAGAGGTAGCATGGCTTCTCTCCCTAATTACAATTCTGTGCCCTTCCAATTATGTCCCTGGCGTTCTGCTGATGACCAGCCCTTTGGCAGTCGAGGCTAACGCAGACATCTGGAATGTTCTGTACCTCAGGCAAGCCTTCCTTTTTTTTTTTTTTTTTTTTAAGGAAATTCGCCCAAATAGACTTTGCAAAGCAAAAGAAAGAAGTTGTTTTTGTTTTAAGATTTTATTTATTTATTTATTTGGCAGACAGAGATCACAAGTAGGCAGAGAGGCAGGCGGAGAGAGATGGAGAAGCAGGCTCCCTGCGAAGCAGAGAGCCAGACACGGGACTCGATCCCAGGACCCTGGGATCATGACCCGAGCCGAAAGCAGAGGCTTTAACCCAGTGAGCCACCCAGGCGCCCCTGTTTTTGTTTTTAATAAGTCAAGTATTCTTCCACGCAAGACAAGCCATGGGTTTTCCTGTCTGCAAACCACCTCCCCCCACACCCGAGTGATCGCAGGTCCACCCCTGACATGCACACCCAGCAGGCTAAGGGCCATGGTCTGCATCTTCCTGTTTTTCTTCCCAGGGCTTTTGTGTGTTGTAAGACCTGCTTCATCCACCCAAAATGAGAATTTGGGAGATTATCTGTAATACTCCATCGATGCCTCTGGTAATATAAATTCTTGATTTAACTAATCCAGATAGCAATTTATATTATTATTACCACCAAATAAAAATCTTTTAATTTTTTTTTGTTTTTTTATATCCAGTGGAATAACAAGTTATTTTATTATTCAAATGGGACTCACTTCCTGCTGTTTTCAATACGATTTTTAATGAATATGTAAATTTTAAAATTAATTTACAGCATACATTGGGAGGCATGATTTTTGAAATGACAAAAATTTGATGGATTGTAAAATTATCTCCCTCAAAATCATCAGTCATAGTGAACAAAATGTACCAACCTCTTATAATTTTACAGCTTTTTCTTCCTCTTATCTTCTGTTGGAAACTCACTTAAAATTGATTATAAAACAGTGTATTTCTTAGGACATAATTCATTCACAGATTAATTAGGCTTTCAGTTAATATCCCATCATCGTATGGGATAGAAGCCAGTTGCATTTCTAGCCCTTCAGGGTTGCAAGAGAGAAACCCTGATTGCTATTCCCAGCTGACTGAGGCTCCCTGTGCTAATCACTAATCACATTCAGACCACATAAAGTGTAACATCCTTCACATTTCCATTTGAGCTGGCTCACAGCAAGAGATCTTTATTGGCCCTGACCAAGAGTCCAAGATGCGTTTAAACATTTTTGTGAGGGGTGACTTTTCCCCCTTGCTTCAAATGATATTTCTGTAGCCATCCCCTGAAAGCATCAGAAGGGTGTGTGTGTGTGCGCGCGCGCCAGTGCGCGCAAGCGTGTGTATGTAGGTATCCATGCATAGCAGGCCTGGCCTGGACTGAAATATCGTTTTCCTAGCTGTTTCCCAATAGGAGATAGCCTTTGGAATAGCCTCTGAGTAATCCCTTGCTACCACGCAACAGAAATATTTAAGGGACAGTTTGCCGGGGACTTCTTTTGAACAGTGACTGAAGGAAAAGTATTTTTTCCAGTCGCTTAAGGGAACTGTAGATACACAAGACAGAGAAACCGTATGCACTGACTCCAGCAAAGAGAAACACCAGCCCACTCAAATTTAACTCACTGGAACTGAGTTTTCAGAGTTGAGGAAGAGAGAATTATCCCCAACCACACTGCTGTAGCCCGCGCTAGTTCTGCTGTGTGAAAAATTGCTACCCGTGACATTGGTCTGCTTCTACCACATAACATTTCGCTCTGTGTGCCTGGGGACACAGCCCAGGCCAGGTGGTTCCCAAGGCGACCCTAGGGTGCCCCTCCATCCTGCACATAGGGAATGTGGTCACTCCAGGGCTCTTCAAAATCTCTGGTATTCTCTCTCTCTCTCTCTCTCTTTTTTTTTTTTTTTTTTTTAGATTTTTAGTTAGTTATTTGACGGACAGAGATCATAAGTAGGCAGAGAGGCAGGCAGAGAGAGAAGGAAGCAGGCTCCCTGCTGAGCAGAGAGCCCAATTTCGGGACTCAATCCCAGGACCCCGGGATCATGACCTGAGCTGAAGGCAGAGGCTTTAACCCACTGAGCCACCCAGGCGCCCCTCTGGTATTCTTTCTTTTTTTTTTTCTTTTAAAGATTTTATTTATTTATTTGAAAGAGATCACAAGTAGGCAGAGAGAGAGGAAGGGAAGCAGGCTCCCTGCTGAGCAGAGAGCCCGACGAGGGGCTCGATCCCAGGAACCCGGGATCATGACCTGAGCTGAAGGAAGAGGCTTTAACCCACTGAGCCACCCAGGTGCCCACCCCCTCTGGTATTCTTTAAGGACATCGGTATTCTTAAAATTCATCACAGTATTCTCAAAACTTCATTCTGAAGCAATTCCCTCATTTTGTGTATAATGCGGATTTTTTTTTCCTGCCACATTAAACTACTTGGATATTTAAGAAGCCTCGCTGACATACTCAGTCTTCCCCTTGCTAGATGATATAATCCTCACTTATTTCATGTATTTTCATCTGTAACCTTGAGGTCCTTTGTGGCGCTGGTTATTTCAAGGAGCTTGGCTTCAAGAAAGTCTCCTTGAAAATTATATGTTAATTAAATTTTTTCGAAAGTCAAAATCTATTTTCCCGTTTACTTACTAAGGAAGTTATTGTCTCCACTTTCTAAATAAAGGAAATCTAAGTGTCTTCTGAGTGATTAGACCATCAACTACCCCTCGGGAAATAAATGAATGTTCCTTACCAGACAGTACAGCATCTTAGCCTTGGGGCTCAATCTCTTTCAAGGGCAATAAAGGACATTAGGTAAAAGATGAGAAAACGTTATAAAAAAGAAAGATGACCAGTAAATAAGTAATATAATTAGCATCCTCCCTTTATTCCACTGACATTTCTGGACCTCCTATATCAGGCGTGTTCTGGGCACAATGAAAATATAAAGAGGGTCATAGCTTCCACAGGAGACTGAGCCACAGCCACCAGTATACATAACCAAGGCTTAATAATGCCACGATAACATCTGCACAGGGAATAAAGGGAGAACGAAAGGGACAGCGGTCAAGACTCTGGCCAGAAAAGAATTCGTAGGATATTTTCCTCCGTCCAAGTTTCCAGAGATGAGTGGGCATTGGCTGGCATGAAAGGTGGGGAAGACGTTCTGGAGAGAGGAAGATATGTGAGCCAGAACACTGAGATACTAACTGCCTGGGCTCAAAATTCAGCCGGTTGCCATCCTCAGCTGGCCAGCTAAATAATGTGCTTGATACTTATCTGCATGCTTACTGGCTTGTTGTCAAGGTGTTGCTGAGCGGCTTCAATTTTATCTTTAAAGCCCTGGATCATTTGTATCCTGATTACTTTGGAGATTGCTTTTTTACCCTTGCCCCTGCATTGCCACTGGATACTGCCTGGTTGAGCACATTGATTCCTGAGCTTGCCTGGGAATAGAGAACTTTCTTTCTCTCCTCCCTATTCTCTCTCCTCTTTCCAGAGGGAACCCTGTATCTTTGAGACGTCTTTCTATTTCATCACTGGCTTTTCATTTTGACATGGAAAAAACATAAACTACTAGATCTGCCATATTCCTAGATATTGACCTAAATCCTATACATTACAAAATAAATAAATAAATAAAAACTGGTGGAAAGAAGTGGTATGGCAGCAGTGACAGGTGCAGTGCAAGCCTGGGGAAATTCATAGGCTCTTCATTGTGAAACTGTGCTTTTTTTTTTTTTTTAAGATTTATTTATTTATTGGAGGGGGCAGGGAGGGGGAACGGAAGGAGAGAGAGAGAATCCCAAGCAAACTCCATGCTGAGTGTGGAGCCTGACAAGGGGCTTGATCTCATGACCCTGAGATCACAACCTGAGCTGAAACCAAGAGTCAGACGCTTAACCCACTGCATCACCCAGGCGCCCCCTACTTATTCCTTACCCTATGTGTGAATAAGTTCAGAAGCTCCTATTGAAGAAAGGCCTCATTTCATTAAAACTGACTGGTTACTTGCACTCCCCAGTCTGGAAAAATATCCTCAGTCTGTGGTTTGCTGATGATGGGTGAAAAGGCAAGAGACATGGCCTTCCCTGCCCATTCCAGCCAAGGAAAGAGCAAAAAATCCATTAAGATTTAGAATAAAAGCAGCTTCCACTTACCTACTTTTTTACGTGGTGATGCACCAGGTAGCGACCCACGTGTTGGGTATGAACTGACAGATACCAGAAAGCTCTGTCACTGGCTCTTGCTAATGCTTGAAGAGTAGCTTGTGAAACTTTTGTTTCCGTCTGTGTTTTGTTTGCCTGTTCTAGAAGTTCAGCGCAAGGAACATAGAAGCATTGCGAGGCATTTTGTGTCTGTTTAAAATGCACTTGCCCCAGGATGGATGGCCTAGCTAATCATTACCGTTCTGCCAATAAGTGCAGGGAACCTCCATCCCTTTCATATCACTAAGCTGCTGATAGGTTGTAATATGGAGGAATCACACATTGATTACAAACAGGTTCTGTTTGACCTGCACATTTGTTTTAAATAAGCACTGGGAGATTTCATATATGAATTCCAGATTTCCCTTTCTCTTGAGACATCACAAGTTTCAGCAACAGGGCCAACATTCCCCCCAGGGTGAAACTCAGCCCCTACTCGGGCAGGAGGAATAGCGATGAGAGCCAGAAGCCTACAGCTGGCCTCTTGAGTGTGAAGCCCCCTCTGCTTAGCTCCTCACAGCCACCTTGGGCAAGATACTTAGTTCCTGTGCCTCCTTTTCTTCACGTGACAAATAATGGGACGGATGACCCCTGCCTTACAGGGTTCTTCTTTATACAGAGTTCTCCAGTCTTTAGGGCAGTAAGGAGTGCTACATAGGTGTTCATTAAATAAGTTAGTGGGGTGGGTGCTCTGGAGTTCACCAGAGTCCCCACTCCCCACACACACCATCCATGCTTTTGTTCTTATATCAGGTCCTCTCCTTTGGCCATGAATTTTCTCCCCCTTGTCCAGAACCACCAGGCCATGCCTCAGCCATCTATGGAGAAAGGGAGGAATGTCAACAGAGATAGGAAGGGGACTCAGAGGCGTAGGGGACCTACTCCTGCTGTTAAGGTCTAGGTCTTCAGCTGTGCACAGAGACTTAAGTACAAGAGCCACAAAAGGGTGGACAGATGCCTCTCGCCCTGAGAATCTGGCCTGTACTCCTATGTATCCCCAAAGTGCTCGAATCGTAAGAAAGTTGCCATTTCAGCTGCAGCTCTCTACCTGGTTTGTAAGACCTTGCTTCCACGGGGAGAACAAAAGAAAGGTTCCTTTCACCCTTTGAGTACCTGCTGCTTGATGGGAAGATGGGGATGTGGGAGGAAGGGGGGGAATTCATTATGATCACTCTTAGCTCCTGGACCTACCAAGTCTGAACCGCGTTTTTCAATGTCGTTGGAAGAAGGCATTAACTAGCTCTTCCTTCCCTTTAGTTAACTCTCTCTCTCTCAAGTCAAGAGGCTTAAAATGTGCTCTGCCTGTAACCAGCGAATCATTTCATTCTGGTGTTACTGGGCAAAGAGCTTAGGTTGCTCCCCTAAGGTCCCTCCAAGGACGTTGCTGGGCCCGCTGAATGGGGCCGCTGGTCACACAGAAATATGTGTGCTGTTCCATTTCCCTTGGAGCTGCTGCCCTTCCTGGGATGAACATATTGAGGCTTTCACAAACATCTTCCCTCCATGCAATTTTTTCCTTGAGGCAGGAAAAGGAGACCCTCTCGTTATTTATCTTGAAAGTTTGATAGGCCTCCTTTGAGAAGGTCATTGTCTGTAACAGCAAAATAATCGTGGGATTTCTGGACAAGCTGGAAAAAGAAAAATGATTCATTATTTCAAGAATTATTTTGCCTTCAGTCCCCAGAATGGATGAAGGCTTCTAACAATATGTAAGAGAGAGCAAGGCTTAACTTACTATATGAAAGCTACACTTTAAAGGGAAAAGAGGTTCAAACATTACATTTTTAGCCCTGCCGTAATATAACAAAGGTCCAGGAGGTCCATCCGTTACCCCCGTGGTCTTCTGGATGTTATTGTACTATTCCCTTTGCAGAGGAGGCCTGCCTGTCCTCCTTCCCTTCTCATCCATTTGGTCTAATGAGATTGGATGATTTTTATGGGTTCTGTTCCAGCAGCACCCCCTCCCACTGGTCCCTTTTAGACTGTTGGAACCGGTAGCGTATTTGTCCATACGGGCTCAGCTCACATGTTCTTGCCATGTCACAAAATCATGCATCTTCACAGCACAAAATATGTTGCTAATGTGGTTGGAGGTGAAGGTGGCCACCTGACAGCTATGCACTATAGATCGTACGGTGAACGGACCAAAGAGTAGTTCATGATACAACCCAATGCCACCGTGACTGATGCTAATTATGGCGGGTTATTTTCTGCAATAAAGTTTGTCTGGCATTAGTGCCAGCCAGATGCCCCAAGTGAGGCAGCTTGGGTGAGAAGCACACTGAACTGGAAGGTGAAGACTGGAAGGGCCACAGGGTCAGTATGACCTTGACTGCTCATAAGCCAAATGAATCAGGGAAACGTTGTGAAGACCTGGTGAACTCTTCGCCTGACAGAAAGGTTTTACATAATATCTTAAGAAAATCAAAAGCAAACATCCCCTGGCCCTTCTTTACAGATTAGATCTGAGGTGAAAGACCCTGAGTCACACAACTAACTATTGATTTTGTCAATCCCCATGTCATTCTCTAGCGATCGAGTTGTGTTTATACAGCTGTGTGGGGCAAACATGCTTCATTCGGAGCAAGACGCCTTTCGTTTTTACATGACCTTAAAAATTAAATTGTTCTGTGCATTTGAGACAAGAAAAAAGTTTATTTTTTATTGTAGGGGATAGCTGAATTAAACCTCATACAGTAGCATTGAACCAGGCTGGGTGTTTTATGAGGAGAATACCTTTTATAATGCAGGGGTCAGTTTGCCAACTGAATATATTACAGGTGGCAGAGAGAGAGAGAAAAAAAAAAAAAAACATTGCATGCTGCCTGGTACTAGAATTTTGTACTAAGGCCTCTGTAATTGAATCTCCCTAGAATTTAATTTCATGATTTGATATACCCAGTAATATTGGTGGGTTTATTGCCTACACAGTCAACCTTGTTGCTGCCCCTAAGAATATCATCACTGTCGTGTTTACACTGTCACTCATGTCATCGACCTCCCCCCCCCAACCCCTGTTTTAAGGAGATAAGAATCAGAATTTGGGCACGTTCTCTTCCACCAGGCTCAAATGAGGTGAGGCAGCACTCGATGGCTAAAGGAAGCATTTAAGAAAAGGACAGAGCCAATGTCTGTGCCATCTATCATGGGCCTGTTCTTTTTAATAACATTTCATCCGCTGAGCTTTATTGTCTTGGCTATTCCTCCTGGATTTCCAGGAAGTGAGGGCATCTGCTGCCTCACTCCACTGCTGGCCATGCCCAGCCGGGGGTGCAGAAGAAAGGGGAGGACTCAGAGCAGAGCTGCCCAACCAGAATGGCCATAGTATGTGAGTGCACCTGTCTCTGCTCTTGACACAGATAGGAAATTGCTTTGGCCAAAATAGACAATAGTCAGACATCTATTCATGCCTGTTTCACCCTGCTTCTGAATGCTAACCAGGGATCCGAGAAGCCAGGCCTCTGCTGGTATGTCTGCAGGTTGTGCTAACATAAGTCACATGAAAGTCTGAACTAATCTTATTTTATATGTGTCTTTGTCATGGAAAAGCAGACATGACAGGAAACTTGGTCAAGTGTCTGAGCTCCAGAGGAAATTATGTAGTAAAAGCAGAGCTAACAGGGACTACCTTTATTGATATGCCATGAGTATCAACTCCAAGAGATATAATACATGGTGTCGAGAATCTGAGAAAGAAGGATAAAATCTTATCCGTGGCTTCAAGAAGTGTGTGATCTAATTGAGAAGTGAGACATTTATATGAAAACAGCCTATATTATAAAATACACATAAGTTCAGAGTCAAACAGACAGTTTGGCTGTCTAGGCCAGGAATTCATAGAGAAAAAGATCCTGTGGGTGAGTTATTATAGAAACAAAATGAGCAGCTCTGAATAACTTAAAAAAAAAAAAGGCACAAGTTCTAAAACTCAGTCATTATTGCAACAACATGGAATTAGAGGAAAGAGAAGAAATTCTCATTTAAGCATGTTGAATTTAGGAGATAACTAGGCCCAGAGAGGTTAAGAAAGGTGAATGGAAATAGTAATTATTTAACCTATGAGAAACACTTGCCCAAATGCCATTACAGATGAAAAATGGAAAAAGACGAAAAGAAGCTAAGCAAGTCAAGGGCATTAATTCAAAAACAGAATTGGGGCAAAAAGCATATCCACAACTTTGCTTTTGACAAGATATGTGTGTTCTAAGTGTCATTATTAGAATCAAAGAGCAGGCTAGATAGATTATGCCTACTCATTTCTCAAGGATTCATCTACTAAAATATCATATTAATCATATTAATGAATTTTTATCATATTAATCTATTTTTATCATATATTAATGAATTTTTTAAATGTGTGTTTCATGTGAGCAGTAGTTTTTGTCTCCTATACCACTCTATCCCCAGTATCTAGAATACTATCTAGAACATAGTAGATACTCATTAATATCTGTTGAAAAGATAGGTAAATAAATAAATGATGTGGCAAGAGTAGCATTCTCTCTGTTTAAATATTCATTAACATCTGCATACAGAGTTGAAGTAATGAGTGTCACAGTCAGACTGTGGCAGAGCAAGGGACAGAATCCAGAATGAAAGCAGATTTCCACTGGCATTCTCCCAGCTAGGACATCCTTCCATCCTAGAACCCTCCCTCCCTGGTGCTTACTGGGTAACCAGGGATAAGAACATCTTTACAATTGTCACAATAAACTAGAATACAACACAGAATGGAAAGCTCAATGTTCCTAAATATTTAGAATAATTCCCACCTACGAGTCTTCTCTCTAGAACAAGGATCATTCAATGGGTACTGATTCTGAGTTGCCCCGGCTTCAAGACTATGTCACATATCCTTGGGGAATAACTAAACTACATCCAGAGCAAAGGCTGACCAGCCCTAAAACTGAAACATGGACTGCATTTGGAGATGAATAGTTCAAACATAAAGAGAGTGAACACTCTAACATCCACAGATATCTGTGTTCCTGGATGAACCTTACCTAGCAGTCCCATTGGACTCTACTGGCTGTTGTAAAGTGCCTAATAAATTGGATGCCATAACGTAGTGTGACTCTCAAATGATCTACCAAATTCTATTAGAAGTGATTTCCGGTTGCCCTTTATAGGTTAATGAATAACATGAAATATTTCTCCATAGCTTTGGCACTCACAGCATGCATCATAATAAAAACTTAGGATTTCCAGACACACTTTGATGATGACCAGCATTATGATGGTATTGGAGATCTTTCTTTGGAAGGAGAACTTCCATGGGAGGAAAAAATTGTATAACCTTTTTACAGTCATCTGATCCTCCAAATAACTGTATTTTTGTTCTTGTAAGAGGAGCCCTACATCTATCACTCCAAAGTGAAAGCAGCTGCATGGCCCTGGAATACACAGATGGTCCCTTCATGCAGTATTTTCCTCGGACAACGCTCATGGGCTCTCTATTGCTGGACACACACTGACGTCTAAACCAGACATGGTCCAGCTTGCTGGACAGATAGGGATCAGACTTAAGACATGAAATACTGGAAGGGTTCGTCAAAGAAAAAGATCTAGTCAATCTTTTAAGTCAAGTGAGTAGCATATATATTTCTTTGTATTCATAATAGTGCCTATAAATTAAAGGCAGAAAAGGCTTGATGCTTCCACTCTCATTAGCAGGAATCATTAACCCTGACAGTAAAACAAGCAGATTTAGAAGTTCCCAGCCCAGCACCTGCTCAATTCTCATTCTTGAATAAAAATTACAGTTAATATTATTGTGCTGGAAGACAAAAAAGGAATCTAAGAACACAGATAAGCATGTTCCATTTAGCTAAAGCTAATTACACAAGCCAGTATCAATGAGCTGGCTTATTTTCCCAATGCTAGGTGGCTTTAACCAGTGCAGATTCTACTTTTGGAGAAATTGAACAATATTGATCGCATCTGATACATTACTGAAGGTGACCAACCTACATTTTAAATTAGATTTGTAGATTCATCCACAACCCGGAAAATAAAAATGAAGAAACACCTTTTCGAATGGGCACTTCAAGAGATGGCACTCATGTTGGAGTTTGCAGAACTCACAGATGTGAGTTCTTTGAGTTCTTTGCATGCTCCTATAACAGTTTTACCCAGACTTATCATTGCATGCCTTTCCTCTTCCCAAATGCCTTCATCTGCCATGAGCTACATTTGGGGGGGGGGGGTTGTGATCCTTTTTCCTCTCCTCACTGACATGCCTGGTCCCACATCTTCCCCCATTTTCCATATGTGGGAGCATTTCCAATCTCTGTGATAAAATGACGTCTCTTTCCTACTGCCTTTTGGATCTAGTTTTTAAATGTCCTTTGGGCCACTGTTTATCTCTGAGACGAGTTCTTTTCCTTTCTACAAGGCATTATTTTCTAGTCCCCATTTCCTTCCTTATGGACCTCGCTTCATGCCTTTTTTTTTTTCCTCCAAAAAGTAAGCTCACTTTTTTCCCTCTGGGTTCAGGGGTTCCAGCGAAGGTCACTAAAAGTCATTGATCCTGATAAAAGACAGCAATATAGTTAATAATATAGTCATAAAAACACATCTCAGCTGAAAATTACTCTTTCACCTAATAAAACCAGTTTGCCCTGGAGATACTGAAGAATCTTCAGGAACCCAGTAAGGAAACAGAGAGTGCCCTCCAGTGCTGAATCACATCTCCTGACCAGTGGTTGGAGGGAGAGAGTAGTTCTCTATTACTAATCCGTCACATTAATTTTTCAGAAGGGCAACTGAAGAGTAATGTGTCCAATTGAGGTAATAAAAGGAACTGAGAACTGGGAGAAAGTAATTATCTGGGTTGGAATTTGACCCGGTTAACAGGGTTAACACCACAACTCTCGAGAAAAGTCTGGAGGGTCTCTGTTTCACCAAAGGTCATTCTGTCCATTTTTATGTCTCACTCAGAAAGTGGCTCTGCCAGGAGTACAGTAAGAGGTGGCATTAAAGAGGAGATTAGTGCCTCTGAGGAAAGAGAAATGGCTTCAGCTGCATCTTTTCCCTTGAGATTGGCCCTCCCCCAGCAAATATCACTTAACGTAGACTTTGCAAAGTGCCCCGACCTTCAACTAAGAAGACTAGGATTAAAATACGTCTTCCCCCTTCCCACAGCAAGAGCATAACACAAAACTCTGCCCTGAATCCATCCTTCCAGTGCCCAGGAGTGGCTCATCAGGGAAGAGATGAGGGAAATCACACTTTCAACTTGAACCCAACATCCAGGACTAGCCAGACTGTCTCCTCTTTTAGATTTATCTGCATCCGCCTGGCAGCTCCTCTGTGTTTCACATAGACTAAAAATCACCTCTCTCCTGTTTCTTTGCCCATGAAGAGTTTTTCTCTGCACAACCCCACTCACTGTCGTCTATGAGGGTTTTTGTGTCTTTTCTAAAAATTACTTTTCATGACAACTAAGTGGCAGAATGTTCATAAGCTTGATCCCCCACCCCCCAACCAAGGGCTACTTCCTGCACCTTCTTGGCCTTAGAGCACTTATGACTATCTAGTTAAAATCTGCATCATCATACATAATGAAAAAAGTTGGGTGGTGGTAGGGGGCATGGTGAGGACACTTCTTCCCAATTTCAGGTGCTTCTTTGCAGATGGAGGGAACTCCCTAGGGTAACACTCCTAGCATCTCTGGCATCCCCTCCATTCACTTCCCCTCTGAAGAAGCCGTGGTAGCTTATTTAATTAGCAAGTCTAGGAGGAGAAGCACATTTCTGTCTTATTCCTTTATGTGAGAGGCTTTATGGGAAGACACTTGTCCCCAGCCCAGGGCTGCCAGTCACCAGGACTATTTCTAGGGTGAGTACTAGGAAACTCACTTCTTTGCAGTGAGAAACCTCATCCTCCAATGTAAGCTTTCTCATTAATAAAACTGATATTTTATTCTCCAACCAGCCTTTTTCTTTTATCTTAGTCTTCAGTTTGTTCAGAACTAAGATGGGGAAGAGAGCTATTTACTGTGCCAGTAATAGATGCACAGAAGACAGCCAACTAAGAATATTTTAGAGTCACGGAGCTTTATAAAGCAGGAAGATACTAAAAACTTTAATGTAAAGACATTTAGGTATGGAGGGGTCACCAAAGTAATGAAAACAATTCCAGGAAACTAAACACTGGCTTCCAAATACCTGGTCTAGTGCATAGTGAATAAGATCCCAAATTCTGGGGGCACCTGGGTGGCTCAGTGGGTTAAAGCCTCTGCCTTCAGCTCAGGTCATGATCTCAGGGTCCTGGGATCAAGCCCCACATCGGGCTCTCTGCTCAGCAGGGAGCCTGCTTCCTCCTCTCTCTCTGCCTGCCTCTCTGCCTACTTGTGATCTCTGTCAAATAAAAAAAAAAAAAAAAACTTAAAAAAAAAATCCCAAATTCTGTAGTCAGAATACTTCTGCTTAAATCCTGACTTCCTAACTTACTAACCAGCTGTGTGAGCCTAGTACTTACACCTCTCCACTCTGTATATATGCATAATTATACATTTATACACATAATGGGGATGATAGGGATTAAATGAGATAATTTACTCAATGCATTCAACCCAGTACCTGATACATAGTAAGAGCATTTGGCAAATGTAGCTATTTTCCTAGCAAGGGTCTTCTTGGACTGACTGGAGGTGAGTCTCTATAGCAATAGAGAAACAAGACTATGCTGATGAAGGTATTGTTTACACTAATTTGTGCTGGAAAGTCTATCCTCTTTGTAAGTATTAATGCCCAGCTGAGGAATGGTGCTGCACTTTAATTTCACAAGAAGGTCTGAATCTCTGAAATCGTACAGTAGATGTACTCACCAATATTTTCAAGAGACAATCAACAGATGGAAACTTGATTGAAAGACAGAAAGAGTAGCCTTCATCATAAAACACTGATCCATTACACAACCTTGTGAATTTCCTGTTTGTTTCTCCCCTGTAGGCAAGAGTATCTGGCTAGCCATGTGTAACATGTATCTCTTTGAAGCTGATACTATCAAGGATATGTTTTTTTTCTGGTTTGTCACTTGAGTTTTTCTCTATCACCTTATATCATTCTCCCCATCTTTTCCTTATGGCAAGAGCCCATATCACCTTCGATTTTATCCTTCCTGGTGTTCAGGATATTGGTCTAGGCAGAATCTCTACTCCATGATCATTGTTGACTGTGGAAGTAAAATATGGTATATGGGGGTGCCTGGGTGGCTCAGTTGGTTAAGCAACTGCCTTTGGCTCAGGTTATGATCCTGGAGTCCTGGGATCGAGCTCCACATTGGGCTCCCTGCTTAGCAGGGAGTCTGCTTCACCCGCTGACCTCTCTCCTCTCATGCTCTCTCTCTCATTCTCCCTCTCTCTCAAATAAATAAAATCTTAAAAAAAATTTTTTTAATGGTATACATTTCTGTGTTGAAAATCAGGAAACTGAGTTTCCAGGTCTAATTTCCCCTGAATTTGAATTTGTGTGAACAACAGATAAATACCCATAAATACCCCATAAATACTCCATGGAGAGTACAGCCCACATCAGCCTCCCTCACCTTCCAGACTGATGTAAGACTGAGTGAAATCTTAGATGGCAGAAGTCTCTGGAAATAAAAACTATGTATGATTGAAAACCCAGGTACTGAGTGATACCTAACAAGTTTGGGTGGGGTTCTTAGAACCCCTTATGATAGGAACCTCTCGATGTGTGTTCCTGTCTTTATAGTGACTCTGTCCATTATAGAATTCGAAGGGGCAAGAGACATAGACTATTCAAGCAGCTCTTGCACCTAAAGTAGACACAGAACAGTACACAGATGCAACAGGAATTCCATGGAATGCCCCTGTCTCATTGTATATCTCCATCCTCTTCCCCTGTCAGAATCATTCCAGGAGCCCCCTCTGTGGAACTCCCTCTAAGAATCAAGACCACACAGTTATTCACACAAAGCCAGTCGCATAGTAGATGGCTCTGATTGATTGATTAATGTTTGACTACAAGGAATTAAATTAATTGAGGTATAATTCATTCCAGGGGATTTCTGCAAACTGTGTCACTTATCTACTTGCTTGAATTATCACTCAGAGCACCATGGTTACACTGAAAGCAGGAAAATATTTTAAGATTATGGCAACGTTATGTATTTGAAACAGGAAAATATAATTTCTCCTGGCCTCTTCATCCCTACCTTGTTCCCAAGTACAATCGAAAGCCCCACCAGAAAGTGAACTGTACAACTGTTGCCACCTATAGGTGACAAGTGTAGTCTATTCACTTTATCATAATTCGAGGGAGGCACAATATATTTAGGAAATGAGGGTGTCCCGGGGAACCTCCACAATCCTTGTCAAACACTAATCTGTACTAGGCTTTTTCTCGTGAATATGGGTGGTGGCCTGTGATCCTCACTTCAGAGGCTCCTCAGAGAGATTTAATAGTGGCTGGTATTTGTAAAGCTCTTTTCCGGGGATGAGGGGAAGAGCATGGCCTCTGCAGGCTGACTTCCCCGGGGCCAGCCCCAGAGGCCACCATGTACTGCCGCTTGCCCTTAACCAAGTGACTTCACCTCCTCAAGCCTCGACTGGCTCCAAATGGAGAAACTAATGACACCCACCCCCAGAGAAGTGATGTGAGGCTGAAAACAGATAAGCCGTGCGTCGTGCGTAGCAGATTGTCTGCACAGAACAGGCTCCCAATTAAATGCTAACTGTTATTACCATGATTAGTCTGCAAAGCACCTTCACATACAGTGGCTGCCAACTAATGTGCCCTGTTTTGTTACCGCTCGGTAGAGCATCATTAGCACACTACTGGGTGACCTCGAGCCCTCCTTGTATCTTACACGTAAATGTTAGAGGACGTCAACATTTTTAAAACCCTGGGGATCTGACAAGACAATGTTGAAGCCAGCTTGCTTTGCTTCTAATTGGAGGCAGGGAAGTAAGATGCTTTCGTGCTTTTATTCTTAGCTGTCAGGACCCCTGGCGTAGCCAACCATTGGGACCCTGCCGATGCTTGAGAGGCTTGAACCCATCAAGTCTCCACTGAGAACCCACTGGTGATTGAGCAAGGGACGAGGCCTCTAGGGAGAAAGCTGGTGGGGGAAGGAGGAGGAGGAGGTCAGGCAGGATGTAAATGGATAAAACATTTTCTCTACCTCAGAAGTTCAAAAAATGCAAAGACTGCGATTTGACGTAAAGAGGGAGGGTTTAGGGGTGTTGTTGTTGGTTTTTTCTTACTATAAGTAAATTAAACATCAGAGGATCTGAAACATGAGCAAGTATTGTTCTAAATGGATGGCCTCCTCTTCAAAATCCAAAGCTCTGGACCCATGTTTCTGCATGGCGACAATTAGCTGCTCCTGTCCCTAGAATGGACATGTGGTCTTGAGCTGACCCCAGTCCTCACCACTCCCTATCGCTCCCCAACACTGAGGCTAAATGCCAGGCAGCTAGATTGGCCCTCTTGCACTGATCTAGTTCTTAGGGTCAAGAAAAATCTTTGTACCCACCTTTCATTAAAAACTGTGAAAATAAAAGCAAGAGTAAGAAGGCCATGTGAGTTTTCTTACTGGGCCATTCCTTCCTTTTTTTCACCTTTGTGGGCCTTTGTTATAATCGACTGAAGAAACAAAGCAACAAGCATGAAACATTTGGAAAACGTGGCGCACTATTTATGTCCGACACAGTGGGTCTTTCCATGGTAAATAACTCCTTCCTCATCTCTACCTCAATACACTAAATTATACTTATCATCTGTCTATGGGCCCTCCCAGGCCAAGGTTCTTCCAGACTAGGTGATTGTCAAATTTTCGCATGTATCAGAGTCACCTGGGGAGCTTGTAAAAACATTTGCTGGGCCTCAGCATTTCTGATGTGGTAAGTCCAGGCGGGGCTCAGGAATTTGCGTTCCTAACAAGCTCCCCCCATAATGCTAGTGCTTCTGGCCTGGAGGACAGTTTCAAAAACACTGTCCAGAGTAAGAATCCTGCCTCACTCTTATTTATTTATTGTATCATTTATTGAGTGTCTACTAGTGTGTGTTGGGCCTCAGGGTGTTCTATTTCGACTACTTGGAACAATCCTGAAATACAGTTGTGTCTTTTTTTTTTTTTTTTTTTTAATTTTATTTGACAAAGATCACAAGTAGGCAGAGAGGCAGGCAGAGAGAGAGGAGGAAGCAGGCTCCCGGCTGAAGAGAGAGCCCGATGCGGGGCTTGATCCCAGCACCTTGGGATCATGACCTGAGCCGAAGGCAGAGGCTTAACCCACAGAGCTACTCAGGCACCCCAATACAGTTGTGTCTTATTGCCGCCATTTTACACCTGGGGAAGGGAGCTCAAGGGCGCTCACACAGCCAGTTAAAGGGCAAAGTTCAGCTGCTTCTGCCTCCAGAGCCTCAACTTCTCCCTTGGCCACACCTGACAATCTGATGCTGCTGTCTATCCCCAGCACCAACACCTTCCACCTGCATTGTGTTAGCTTCTCTAGTAAGTGTTTATGGAATGAATTTGAGATCCATTTGTGACCAGAAATAGGCGATGAAAATGCTCATGCTTCTTGAATAAAGAAAAAGGGAAGAGATATTCAGGCGAGGAGAAAATTGCCATAAAAGTCCTTTATTTACTGGCATTTGGTACATCAAAACATTTCCGGCTCCCCGTGTATTTTTAGTATTGTACTATGTATAACTCTTTATTAAAAATGCCTAGGAGCAGTGCCTGGGTGGTGCAGTCGATTGATGTCAGACGCTTGGTTTCGGCTCAGGTTGTGATCTCAGGGTGGTGAGATCCAGCCCTGAGTCAGGCTCCACAACTAGCGTGAAGTCTGCTGGAGATACCCTTTCCCTTTCCCTGCCCCTGCTTCTCAGGCTTGCTCTCTCTCTCTCTCTTAAATAAATAAATGACTTTTTTTTAAGTCTAAAAATTGGCATGGTATGAAAAGGGGCTTTTGCATAGTGTTAGTGTTAATTATGGAGCCACTTTTCTGGAAGCACCTAGAAATCTGTTCCTTAGCTTGTGTCTGGTTTCAAGGCAGCCATCTGAGGTTGAAAATGAACTCTGAGTAATGCTCCTCTATGTTAATAGTAGAATGAAATAAGCACCACTCCAAGGATGATTTTTAAATATTCCTATAGAATTGTGCCATTTCCATAAAGGAAAGAGAAACTGTGTCTGTCTGCTCTTGGGACACCAAAGCCATCCACTGCCATATTTTTTCGTTTCTTTTTCTATTAAATATTTACCATATGAGAGTCAGAGGCTTTGACTAGGTGTGTTCTTCCCTGGATCAAAATACAGTTTCTTCATTGTATCTTTGTGCATCCAGCATAACAATGTTGGGTTGGGTTGGGGAACAGAATTGCATTTACCAGAGCCTGGGACAATAGCAAAAGAGATGGTCTGCCAAGTTATTTAAATGGAATATTTGGGTGACAGAATAAAAAAAAAAAAGACATCTTGTCTTTTATTACATAAGAGCACGGTTTAGCAGGAGCAAGAGCATGGCAAGTAGCCAGCCTGGAATTCAAATCCTGTTCTCTGTCACTTGCTGAGTGACCTTGGGCAAATAACTCTGTCACTCTGAGCCTTGTTTTTGTCTTTAAAATGAGGATGTGTAACTTGCAAGTCCCCTGTGAAAATGCTTCTAGAAAAAATATATTTAGTGAGTTTTACATGATGGATACTTAATAAATGGCAGCTATTGTTATATCTAAGCCCCTGTCCTTCCTTCCTCCTGGTGTTTGGATACAATTTTTGCCCAAAAGTGGAAAAGAAGAAAGGAAAAGCATTGGTTTGCAGAGTTTACCTACAATGATTGAAAAATTGAATATAACTGCTGTGTTCTAGAAAGTCCTAGAGACATCCGGTAATTGGTCTGGCTGGAACCTCCCTAGAGGGGAGAGGTTACTAATGGGCAGAAGTGTTACTATGTTTTCTTAGGCCCTTGGGCTTCCTGGAATCTACACCCACAGACCTGGAGATCAGGTTTGCAAATATCTTAGGACTTGTAAAGGGACAAAACAGATGACAGTGCTTCTGACAAGTCTAACATGTAATGAAATTTCATGGCAACTTAAGGGATTGTATGCCTTTTTCTCCCTATACAGCCCCAACTTCTGGCTGAAATTCAGTCCCTATCCATATTTAGAAACAAGACAACCAATAATACTTAGTAAGAAAAGAGAGGAGTTTGAAACTTTGATGAAGACATATAAGGCACTTTACCTGAACAAATTTCAAGCAGATCCATTTAAAATGAAATTAAGTGGCACTTTACCAGTTTGCAAATCAGGACCTATTTATCTCAGTAAAATGATTACAGTCTTGATTTATCCCTAAAATTGGCTTTATTATTACCTTTAATTATACTAGAAGGTTGTTAAAGACTTGTAGGTTCTCTCTATCCCTTTAAATTGCACGTTATGCAGACAATAATTGAATATTGGGTAGAGTAACTTGATTTTTCCAAGAAATATGTCTCTAATATTTTCGTCTTTTTATTGCAGAAATTGAAACAAGTTGAAGAAACAAAAGAAGATCCTGAGAATAGATTATCTAAAATTTCCCTGGAGTCATTCAATAAATATAACAGCAAAACTATGATTTTGTTAGAAAGAGAGAAGAACACTCTGAACAAGGTTGAAGGACAAAAAGAAGAAAAAGAAAAAAATGAAGAAGCATCTTTGAGTAGCTCAGATAGGCCTGGGGTAGACAATTTGGAATCACTGAGTGATTCTTTATATGATAGCTTCTCTTCCTGTGCAAGTCAGGGTTCAAATGATGTATAAAGGACCTTTTTTATTTTTTCTTAGTGAGCTGAAAATGGAGCACTTAAGCAACAGGGGGGGTGTGGGGAGGGAATAGAGACAGCAGCAATAAAGCCTGGCAACACCAGAGACTGCATTGTCAGATTCACAGCAAGCAGCCCATGGGAGCTTCCTTCTCTGACAGGGCAATAAAGATAGGCTCCATTTGTTGTGTGTCATGAGGATGACATGTAAACACACCCACAATACAGAAGTCTTAATTTTGCACTTTTTTTTTTAATACTTGTACAGAAGTTGTAAATTTTTGGAAAAGAAATTATATTTGTAGCCAAAAAAAAAAAAAAAGGCAGCAATAAATTGAATCCGTGCCATGCTCTTGAAATGACGTACTAAGTGTTAGAAGTTGATAATATATATTTTAAAAAATTCCAGCTAAGGTGTCCTTTGACTTCACTGTCCTAGTACTCAAATTGTTTGTGGGTACATCCTGTAAAGCTAAAACGGCCCCACCAAAACAGAGGGCTCGTGGTCATCTCCAGCTCACCATCTCAAAGTGATAGGAACATTAATACCAGTGCAATTTCACAATTGTTGCCAGAGAGATTCAAGTTCCAGTAGTAAGTGTAATTCTGCTTCCACTGAAAAATGTAACAGGTACTCAAAGGGTGACACTGATGTGAAGAGCAGTGGATCAGAAGTGACCTAATTCTATTTTCAACAGCAGGTTTTCCCTCCAAACATTTCTTTACATCCTCTTCTCCTTAGTGCTTCTCTATGATTGTTAACCGTATTTGGTTTTTTTTTTTTAATCTTCCTGCTCTATTAGAATCTGGGTAATCTAGAAATGAAACCAAATTCCTGTAACTTTCACTTTTTAAAAAATAAAATGAATGGTTGGTGCTACAAAAAAAATTCTTACTTTTTAAGATCCTTTCTTTTCTACAAAGTCTGTTTATATGTGAGGATAAATTCTATTTTAAAGGTTATTTGTATTTTTTCTAGATGTGAACTATTTATAATTGCTTTTGTACAGGAGCTTGTAAACTAGGCTTAATAGAAATATTTTTAGGATCTATATGGTTACTTCAGTACACACTTGTTTGTTAAAAGAGCATTGTATAATCAGTGTTATTTGGTTAATTTGTGCAATTTGTTATACTGAATTTTGTTATCTTAAATGAAAATTATGTAAAGTGTCATTGTCTTTCAGACCTCTAAAAATTCTTCTGTTTCATTTCTGAATAAAAGGCATATCACAGTTGCACCCTCTGAAATCTCAAAAGAACTTGTTCAAGAACCCTTTGGCCCAGTTATTTGAATCGCACACGTGCTGCAACAATCAATTCTGGGAAGGAATAAATAAACTGGCCCCTTTACTCCAGAGTAGTAATTCAGGCAATTTTAAGATCAGAGTCTGCAGACGCGGGTAATGGTCAAAGCATTCAGTCTCCCCAAGGGGTTAACCAACTAGAAATGAAAGGAAGAGGGGGGCAAAGGGAGAGAAGGAGCCTGAGGCAGATATGGAAAGATCTCTGCAGAGGAATTACAAGAAAGTCATTTAAGTCCATTTCCAGACCTGCTCTGCTGGCAAGATGGGGAAATAAATAACGTCCTGGCCTGAGAGAGCTACCTCCAGGGGGTGGCCCAAGCGTATGAGGGTGAAGAGAGGCAAAGCTTATGAAGCTATTTCCACAGACGGATTCTCCCCAGGGACTGAGGGGACATGGTTGGCAACGTGCGGGATCGAAGACGGGGGCGCAGAGGCTCCCGCACCACCTGCTGCAAGGCTTGGCTCCAAGGAAGGCGAGCTTAGCACCCTGGCGTCCCGGGATAATTCGAGGTGGGTCGCTTGACTGGGGGAGGAGGGGTGAATGAGACGGGGGCTTAAAAGAAGGGACCCAGGCAGCCTGAGGCTGAGTCCTGGGCTGTGAAGGCGCGGTACAGGAGAGGACACGGGAGTATGTATTAATAACCCGTGACTTTAAGGCGAGCAGGATGAAGATGCCGGAGCTTTTGGAGAAAAGGGATAGAGGAAAGCAATACCCTTCTTCACCCCGATTTGCTTTCTGGTGGGAACTCGCGACAGTTTTCCCCGGGGACCGCCCTGTCCTAAGCTAGGCTACAGTTCGCGGTGTCACTACACCCTCCAGCTGTGAGCTCAGGCAGCGGACGGAGGGCTGCCCCGCGCGGGCGAACGCGCGGGTCGGGGCAGGGTCCTCACCACACCCCGCCCACCCTGCAGCAGCTGAAGCCAAGCCCGGACATGAATGAGGGGCCTCTCCGAGGGAAAAATAAAAAGGGCGCAGCTGCATCGGCTACCCCAGGGAGCCTGCAGGTGTGCAACTTTGCCAGGCGCACGGGAGCACGTCCCCCTCCAGCCAGCCGCCCCCGGCACCGGGATCCCGCTGCCAGCGTCGCGGCAACCCCAACGGAGTGGACAGCCCCGGGGGGCGCAGGGCCCAGCTGAGCACGCAGTCTTCCGACCCCACATCGCAGGTCCCGCAGTCAGTGCCCGGCCAATCCCCGCGGCACCTGCTGCGCCCTCCTCACGTTTTCCCAATCCCCAGCCTCCCAACCTTGTTTGGAAACTACACTCTCCCTCTCCCCCTGGCGTCCCTGTCCAGGGGATGTGCGGAGGCGGGAGAGGAGGGCGATAGGAAGGGGGTGGGGACGTGAAAAGACGGTCCCAGCCTTCCTCGCCCGCCACCCCCACCACAACTCGGCAGCCGTCACGTGGTGCCTGGAGTGGGAGGTGGGGAGAAGAGACGAGACTTTTTTGGGTGCTCCGGCTCGCCAGTAGTTCCTCCAGTCTCAGCCGCCAACTCCGGAGACGCTGCGCTCTGCCCCGGAGCGCCAGCGGGAGGAGCGGCGACCCGCAGCCGGGAGCCCGGGCCCGGGCGATGCTGGCGCCGCCGGCGGCACCTGCGGCTCCTCTTGGCGGCGGCGGTGGCTTCGGAGGCAGGAGCGCGGGCCCCAGCAGCCTCGGCAGCCACAGCCGCTGCGGCCCCGACAGCCTACGCCGCGGTCGCCGCCTCTGATGCGCCTGCCCTCTCCCGGCTACGCGGCGCAGGGAGGATGTGGGTCCTCGGCATCGCAGCAACTTTTTGCGGATTGTTCTTGTTTCAAGGTAAGAAAACGAAAAGGCCAGCAGCCCCGCCGGGCGCTCACACCCCATCTACCCGCGCGCCCCTTCGCCCCCCGGGCACCCACCTCCGGGCCCGCGCTGCGCGGGGGTTATCCAGCAGGAGTTTGGCGGCGGCGGCTGGTGCTGGTGCCCAGAGGCGCTAGATGGGAAAGTCTCCAGGTCCCGCGCTGCAGGAGAGGCGGGCAAGGCGGATTTGCGGGACTCGAGCTGCAGATGCTCGGGCTGGATGGTCGGGAGAGGAAGCAGAGCTGGGGAGGAGGGAGGGTCTGAGCGGTGCCAGGGATTTGCCGAGGGAGATGGGCCGATGAAGCCCCCTGACCCCGCCAAGTTACCAGGCGTTTCCAGCAACCCGCGGGAGTGGCGCCGCCGACAGGTGAACTGCGCGCTGGGCAGCCTGTGGCCCGGGTGCTCCGGAGCTGGATTGCTGCGCTTAGAGCGCAACCGACGTGGAGATGGGAAGAAGCGCGGGGTCCGGCGCTTGTTTGTCGGAGCAGGGGGAGTTAGGTCTAGACCGGAGCTCCTAGATCCGAGCAGAGCAGACAGGGGCGATGAGGGGTGCGAAAATGTCTCGCTCCTCCCAGTTAAGCGAACGGCTCCCGAACGAGAGCCGCAGAGCTGGGAATCCGACCGGGGACCCTACCCAAACGGTTGCCCTGAAAGCCACGTAGACATGGTTGTTGTGTCGCGGCTCGGGGTGCGCGCGCGCGCACACACACACACACACACACACACACACACACGACAGACACAGACACGCACGCCCCTTGTACACGCTGTGGTCCCTCCTGCTGCTGTGGGGACTGTCCCGAAGAAAGGCCAGGAACTCGCGGCGCAGCCCCAGTTGGCGTCCGGCACTGCCTCCAGGGTTCCTGGGTGGTCGCGTAGCCACACAGCACAGGAACGCTGACGACAAAAATTAAACCTGAAAAGGCGTCTGCGTATGCAGTCGCAAATGGTGCCAAAATACTAATTAAGTAATTTGTAACCAATTAACAATTACGCAAATCCTTTGCTGTAGATTGGAGCTAAAGCAGGTCTCTGGAGCTACTTTACTCTGGGCTTGTGTACCCTTTCAACTTCCGGAGGGGGGGGGAGGCCAGGTGTGGGGTAGGACGGCTTCCTTGTTTCCGGAGCATTGGTCCAGGGGTCGCAGCCAGAATTCAACTGTATCCCGCGGGACCAGCGGTATCCGCGCCGCCCCCTGCCGGCGTCAGCCACAGCCGACTTACGTGGAGACCAAGCACCCCAGGGATCCGGCTGGCTGGGGCAGAGGAGGATCGCGGTTTCTGGTACAGTCTCTGGGGAGTAACTGGTTGTGAACCCACTATGTCTCTCCCCACAGGCTTTGCGCTGCAAATCCAGTGTTATCAGTGTGAAGAATTCCAGCTGAACAACGACTGCTCCTCCCCCGAGTTCATCGTGAATTGCACGGTGAATGTTCAAGACATGTGTCAGAAAGAAGTGATGGAGCAAAGTGCGGGTAAGAAGCTGGTAGCCTCCACCCCTCTCCAGCCTCGGCCAGGGGAAGGAGTTGGGGGACGGGGGGTGCCACTGCATTACGGGGAAAGGGACTGACTTTGATTTAATGCACACACATTGGTTATCACAAATTTACTTTTACAGAGCTGGCAAAATGAAGAGTTCCAAGTTACTTTAATCTCATTAGAGTTAATTACCAGGGCTTCTCCCCAAGGGACTCAGGAGGGGAAGTGCATTTAAATTAGTGTCTCTCCTCTTTTTATTTACTCCCCTCACCTCCCTCTGCTAAAAGCTAATCAGGAGGGTGGAAAATATATGGATAACCAGCTCTGCTTGGGCAACTAGACAGTAGCCTGTGAGCAATGTCAGCCTGAAATATGAAGCTAGTTGAAGTTCCCAGAGGTCAGAGCTTGAAAAATGTGTTTTGTCATAGAGCCATGCCGTATTTCTTAGAAGAACACTACAGGATCTTTATTTAATTTTAGAGCTACTGCATCAAATTCCAGGCACAAATTGCTAAGATTGTGCAAAGGAATATAGTTTCCAGCCCCACAAGCTTAGCTGCTTGCTGGCTGACAAGTGGTGCTGGGGTTTGTGGTGCAGAGAAGGGGGTCTTGGGAGAACAAACCTCACTTAAAACTCCTGCTGACCAGGGTCTTCCTGACCTCGACCTCCCCAGCCCCTTCCAGTAGTGTTACAAGAAATCAGAGTGCACCTGAAAGTTGGGGGAAATGGGTGGAACGGAACTTCAGTTCCAAGGTCAAACCCATCAATGGAGACCTTGCCATTTTCAAGATAATAAAAATAGGGGAAATAGTGTCATGTGGTGATTGATGCGAATTGAACTAAAGGGCTGCTCCCCTTTACTTTGCTGAACTGTGGAGTCCACAGAGCATTTGGTTGAAGGGATTAAATCTGATTTTCTTAATCCACTAGCAAAAGAATGCAAGGGCTCCAGCTCTCAAGGCAGCACCTTGGGAAAGTAGTTGCTTCTCCAAGAAGGGCCTGGAAATGCTCTGTTGCCAAGCACAGGGATGTTGGAGGAGCAGAGAGCGAGTTCGTCACTGTGCCATGATACAGTGTGTGTTCGTGGTTTTAAAAGCTATTCTTTATAGGTCATTAGGTGGTTTCTTTCCACCAAAATTGCCCTTTCAGGAAGTCTGAGACCCACCTGCTCTCAAGAATAACTTGACCCAAGAGCAGCACGCATTGTTTTGTCGTTCATCCTGGGATTCGGGCTATGACAAAAGCAAAACAAAATTTAGTGACGATTCTGTAGCTAGGGTTGATAGCTGTGATTTTGATAAGTTGTTTCTTTTTTCCTTGGGTTTCATTCCTGAGCATTTTAGCTGAGAGCAAAAATATGCCCTCCTACTAGAGAACTGCGGGGCTTTCAGCTGGAATCACTCTGAACACTTTTCGAGGTTTGTTTTTTTGTTTTTTTCAAGGATTTCTTTCTTAAGCTTTCTTAAAGGCTGTAGTTGAGAGCCAGGAAAAAATAGGGCTAAACCGTGGACACATTAGGAACTTCCTCGGGCTCCTCCAGGCCACTGCTTATCTGGATATCATGTTTTATCAGCTGGGATATGGTTGAGAGAAAAAGATAGGAAGCAAACTACAGCCAAATGAGGCGTCCTTTTTCAGAGAGCTATTTCTTCCTCTCTAGAAGTACATGTGCGATAATACCACACACTCCATTTTCAAAGTGCCGTTTTTTAAAAAGATTTATTTATTTATTTATTTATTTGACAGACAGAGATCACAAGTAGGCAGAGAGGCAGGCAGAGAGAGAGAGGGGGAAACAGGCTCCCCGCTGAGCAGAGAGCCCCATGGGATTCGGGGACTAGATCCCAGCACCCTGGGATCATGACTTGAGCCAAAGGCAGAGGCTTTAACCCACTGAGCCATCCAGGCACCCCTAAAGTGCTTTTTTTTTTTTTTTTTTTTTTTTCTTTTTCCCAAAAAATTTTGTTTAAAAAAAAAAAAAAAAAAAAAAAGGTGTGGGGGAGGAGCAGAGCTGACGTTATAATGCCGACCTTATCTACGGGAACCTTTAGCACTACATCTTTATGTGCTAGAGGTCTGAAGTTGCTTTTCATTGGATCAAGATGGGTACCTTCTCTCCAAACTAGGCTTCTCCAGCCAAGTGTCAGAGGCCAGAGGGTGGACAGAGCGTGAAATACTAAAGCAACACCAATAGTGAAGTCTGAAAAATGGAAAAAGTTGAGGGACTCCAAGGCAAATCCTGTTAGAAGGGGAGGGACACACATTCTAAGCCTGATTTCTGTAGAAGTCAGCCAAATGCACGTTCTTTCTTCAAAAGAGCAATGTGTGTGGGGGTGGGGTGAGGAGTGATACTTCCAAGGCTCTCGAATTTTCATCCCTGTGCAGTGGTGAGACCAGTCAATGGTCAATGTAAGTGACACTTAACCTTACTGGCGCTGGCAGGGATGGAGAGCCAAACTAGGATTTGACTGTGCAGTGACCACTGGTGGTGCAGTCATCGCATTCCTATCCAGCAGGTCCTTTCCTGGGCTCTCTGTGGAGAGCAGGTCAGGAAATCTGGTCGTCCTCTTTTCAGCCCTTATTCCCCCACGCCCCAATCCACCAGCATTTAATCCTGCAGGTTCATTTTGCCACTCTGGGGAAAGACAGCCACACGTTACATGTGACTATTAGGAACCAAAGTCAGAATTATGCTCTTTGGATAACCAATTGTTCAGAGAATCTTAGTGCATTAGAGCTGAAAGGGCCCAGTGACTCAGAGTTAAGGGTGCAGATCAGAATTGTCCTGGAAGTTTTGTTGAGATCCACTTGCCTCCCCTCACCCTTAAAGAAGCAAGCCAGTTCCCTAAGACTGTCAAATACCCAGGCATGGGTCCCTTTAAAGTTCCTTAAGTGACTCTAGGATGCCCTAAGTCTGGACCGACTTTTTTGGGTTCTAAAGGACAGAAATCAGGGCCCCAAAATTTACACACCTGGTCCACCAGCTAACTATTACCAAGAGGCACCCGCTTTCCTGAGCCAGCCCCTTGTATAGGAAAACCTGCCACCGAGGTTGGCTTGAGAAGAGAAATCAGGCAAAGTGCTAAATGTTTAGATTGTATTCATGTCCACCATATTCCTACAGGCTTAGTGAATGGGTTAACTGGACAGGCCACAAAATGCATATTAAATGAATATGAGAACCAACCAGTAGGATTTTTAAAGCCTCGTGCTATATGGACTGGCATTTTTCATAGGTCTAGGAAAAGCATGGTTTTAACAGACCAAGAGATTTTAATGAACCAAGTAAGTTTGACATTAAGCAGTGATGAAAGGCATTCTCTTTCCAAAAAAAATACCAGTGATACAATATGCTCAGGCCTTTAGTTAGTCCTTTCCGGATTAAGTCTGCAAACTCAGCTCTTATGAATTTTGAGGCAGGTACATTTGATTTTCAATCGGGAAGTACATTTAAAATTAACCTTTACCTATTCCCCAGGGTGGCATTCCTATTAGGTGCAGAGATTATTTCCCACTGCTCTTTTTCCCTTTGGTCATTTCTGGAGTAATAAGGCATTGGGCTGTGGAGAAGGAAAGCCTTCTTTCATTGTCCTTACTAATTGATATTTAAATGTTTGCATAAGGAATGACTTGTTCTCCCAAGTTCTGCTCTTAATGAGTTAGTGTCTGCTTACCAGCATCCTTGATAATGACATTCCTTTTACTCTTGCTTATCACTGCACTCTGAAAAATATTTCAAATATTGATTCTCATTTCAGAATAGAAGCTCCCCCCATATGAATTTTTAAACCAGGATATAAGGAATGTGAATTTGCATTTGTTTGACAGTGCAATCTTGTAATTAGAGTTTTTCCTCTTGACTAGATACAGTGAAAGGGGCATAATTTAATTTTTATAGACTAGCCAATTTCTGCCCTTAGTAAAATATAGCTCTGTCAGTGAGCAAAATGTTACAGGTTCTCCTAAACCTTATTTAAAAGTTAAATGCAGTATATTGAGAGAAAGTTCATGGTCTGAATCAGTAACCTAATCGATCTCTTCACCCATCCTTTGCCACATGCATTAATCTATTTGTCTGTTTTGCAATACAAGAGTTACTGATTTATATGCCATGTTGCATCTACATTATGGATGTATTAGTAATGGCTGTGTTCCTTTTGGATTAGTTAGTTGCCCATGAAGTTGGGCAAGGATGGTTCCATGCCTTGGATGGGTTACTTTTATGCCTTCTTTCCTCATGAGCTAAATAAAGGCTAGCAAGTGAGGATCCGATGTCCCCTGATGTCCCCAGAACAGTCATCTGCTGTGAGGCTATATGGTTAGCTTCCCATTTCCACCATCTTTTCTTGTGTCTCTGAACTGCTTAATTTCCCCATAATTTAAAATAATAGGCTCGAGTTTGTCCTTGGGGTAGATTTGGCAGGAAGAAGGGTTCATGCTGCTAATCAATAATATTATATCACAGTTCCTTTATATGTGGAATCATTTACTTAAGGTACACATAATCATTACATACAATGGCATATCCACATATGTGTTTTTTACATTTTCCCTATATAGATTTGCATCCACACGTGTATAATTCATATCAGAAAAATAAAAGTACTAAGTCTGCCTCCTTTGCGGACATTCAGATCATAAATTACCTCATCTATCTTATAATGTAGGCACAAAGACATTTTCTAACCTTTTTTTTTCCCCAGAACAGTTTTGCTAAGAGCACCAGTAGTATCTGATCATCTCCCAATTTCCTCTGTCTACCCCAAATCTTTTCTTCTCCTACCTCTTCTCTCCTGTCATCTAAGACCTGGACCCCACCAGCAGTCCTTCCTTTCTAACCCTCCAATCCATTTTGAATCGATCACATGTGCTACAGACTGTCCACTAAGAACAAAGTGAAGAAACCAGTCCAAAGCCAATCACCCTATTTTAATTTTGTGAAGGAAAATCCAACAGGTTGTAAAACTTTAACATAAAAACTATTTAGATGCCAAGAAAGTTCTCCTCGAATGTTAACACAGCCCTGCTCTAAAGGTTTCCGTGTCAAACTCGATTGAGCTATGAATTACACAGGAGAAGCTTCTGTGCAATGCATGTCAATAACACTGCCTCCTTTCCAGCAGACCACTAAAAGAACACCTCTCTCTTCGGGGCGAGACATTTTGCCAGTCAGTTTGTTCAGTTAGTTCTCAAGAAGCATCCATCTTTTTCAGGTGGCAGGCAGAGCTGGCTGCTAAGGAAGTAGTGAGGGAGTAATTATCAAGTGTCATTAGTCCCTTGGACTGTCCAGTAAGTGAAGCATTTGTTTACATTAACTTTCCAGCTGAACAAGCGGCCAAGGCGGACCTCCCATCTCCATAGATAAAATGTTTGAAGATTGATCCAGCTCTCCCATAACACTAATTCCTCCTGCTATAATTTCATGAAAGCTTCTGTCATTGATGGTTTTCCTAATGAGTTAAACAAAGAGGCTTCAAAGCTGGGGGGATTTTCCCAAGTGAAAAATGGAGCAGAGTATGAAAACAAACCATTTCCTTTGAACTTTGGAAAGGAAATCTGCTTCCCTTGTATATTCCTGAAACAAAAAAGATCTGGCTCTGCAGCCTGCTTCCTCCCTTTCTCCCTCTTTCGCCACCCTTGCTTTCTTCTTTCCTTCTTGCCTGCCTCCTGCTCCTTTTCTCTATCTCCTTGTCCTCTGTCTCTCCCTCTCACCCTTTCACCCCCCACTTCTTTTCTTCTTTCAAACTTCTAGAATGATTGAATGACTCAGGTTCTAATGCCCAATTCTGGCTAAGGTTTATCAGCACACCATGCAGAAGGAGTCAAGCCCACAACTCCTACTTTAAGTACTTGAGAGGGAAGGGCACTCAGCTCCATTGGAAGAGAGAATATCCCTGTTCCCAGGTCCCCATGCTTGGTAACTTTAAAGAGGTTACTTAGTGTCCCATTCCCACCGACTGAGCTTCCTCCCCTGCCAAATGTAGAAACAAGCTACCTGTTTTCTTGTGAGATACAAGACAGGGGAAAATGCTGTCCATATAACCACCATTAAGAGTCAGTCCTAAAACAAGAAACCTGCCAGAATGCCCATCAGAACTTGCCTCATCTGTTATCTGTCTGCTCTGAAGACCAGCCTAGGTATGTTAGTCCAGGTTACTTTGCACATGATTTCCTCTGTCCTCAGGCTGAGAGAGTCCCTGAATGTAACCTTGAATTCCTTATAGTAGGTTTCTCATAATTAGCCTAAAATTGTTCAGAGTGAGATAACATCCTAATCTCTAGTTGGTAAATCTGAGTTACAGAGAGGTTGAGCAATTTGCTTAAGACCAAAGAGCCAATGAGATTGAAATTCAAGTCCTTTCCCTTCTCTAGAATTCTTTCCATCATTATAAAAATTTTGAGATATAATCTAGGTTCCATAGAATTCACACATTTAGGGACGCCTGGGTGGCTCAGTTGGTTAAGCGGCTGCCTTCGGCTCAGGTCGTGATCCCAGCGTCCTGGGATCGAGTCCCACATCGGGCTCCTTGCTCGGCAGGGAGCCTGCTTCTCCCTCTGCCTCTGCCTGCCTCTCTGTCTGCCTGTGCTCACTCGCTCGCTCACTCGCTCTCTCTCTCTCTCTTAAAAAAAAAAAAAAAATTCACCCTTTTAAAGTATACAGTGGTTTTTAGTATATTCAGAGTCATAAGTATTATCTAATTCCAGATATTTAGTTCCAGAACATTTTCATCACCCCCAAAAGAAACCCCATGCCCGTTAGCCACGAATCTGGGCACCACTAATCTACTTTCTGTCTCTACGGATTTGTGTATTCTGGACATTTCATATAAATGGAACCATGCAGTATGAGGCCTTTTGTGGCCGGCTTCTTTTGCTTAAGGTGGAATTTTTTGTTTTAATTCATCCATTTCACATCTTATTTTGAGATGTTTTCCCTCCTGCTTATACAGGGGACAGAAGGGAAAACTCTGGTCTGGGAAATGCCTAAATTACAGAGGGGATGAGAATGTGGTGGGATGAGATGTACTTGTGAACTTGAAACTCCATGGACTGATTGGCCAATTTGCTGAGCTGAATAAAAACTTGTACCAAGAGCAAGTCAGTCCATGGAGCAGTCGGGCAAACGAATGCCCGTTCATTAAGCATTGATGTGCCAAGCACTGGGCTTTTCATCCACTGCCATCTACTAAAGACTTAATCTGTATCTGCATGAAGGGATCTTGAATTGGTTGATGTTAACCACGAGAATCCTCAGACACCTGGATGGGCTCTTCCTACTGCCCAAAGCTCTTATTGGGATCTCCACTGCCCATCCCAACACCTGGCATCACTGATTGGCCAGGAGTCTCAGGAATCATGCACCTTGTGGGCTAGAAGAGGTCTTAATTTACAATTTTACAGACGAGAAGAAAGTTTTCTTTCCTGAGGCCTTAAACGTCTTGAGCAGTCCATTTCTCTTTCTTCCCTTGAGAAGGCTTGAGGGTAGAGCCAGTCGAGACTTATTCTGGGGACGCATTTTGATGAAGGAGATGGGATTCTGGTATGATTAGATCATCCAAAACCAATACTCAGAGAACAGGGGCAAGTCTGGCCTTTTTCTAGCCTACCAAATCACTTGTTACAGCCTTCCTGGGGGCAGAAATATGTACTCCTTTAAAAGTGGGAAATTTCTTTTTTTCTCTGTTATTCCTTCCTTAAAACTAAGCTGCATTCTTCCCTACCCACAGTTTCCATTGTAGTGGAAGTGATGGTATTTTAGGGGAGAGGGGACTTGCTGGTAGAAGAACACTGTCTTTCCTGCCCTGGGCATTCTACGAAAGGCCTTGTCTATAACTTAGGAACTTAAACCAAATCTGTGATGAATGGGCCTACAAATAAGCCAAAGAATGACTGCAGATGCCATGAATTCTTTCTTTCCTTGGTAAACTTTGGGTTGTGGCCACATTGTGATTCAGGAGCTGTTTTCACAGGCCAGAGCCCCAAGGCATGTTCTCTTATTACTACTTTGCTCCCTATATTCCGATCGTCTCCAATGGTACAAAGCAAAGCAGGCGATGAACTGAATGGAGTGCTTCAGATAAGGTGAAATCATCGAGAGCTTCTAATAAATTGCTTTTTTAAAGGAAGGCATTTAAATAGAATAAAGCAGCACTGGTTCACCACACTGATCTCGAGCTTTATGACTTGGCAAACCGTGAGCGGGATCCAGATGCAAAAGTGATGAAGTGTTGTATTATTTTAAGGAAGTTGTGATACTTGGTCCAGTGCATTTCATTTCTCACTGGACATGGACAATAGCTTTTTATGTTTTTCTATTTCTTGGACTTGTTGGTGGGATCGGAGGCACGACGGGAGAGAGCGCCAGAGGCGGGCAGCACCAGGCGAGCGGCTCTGGGCCAGGCTGTGGTCCGTGCATGCCACGCTCGGCATGGCATGAATACGAATGTGCGAGCTGTTTACAGTGCCCTCCGCAGGATCCTTCAAAGAGCATGTGCGGGAGCAGGTGCATTAAGTGACGCCGGGCCATGGGTTTTATGCACTGTTTTATTGCTTATGCAAAAATCTAGCAAACCACTTGGGTCTCCGGGAACTTCAGAGAATCTGTTCAGAAATAACAAGAGGCTGGGCAGGTTGACTAGTTTCCCACCCAGTGAAGACATCCAAGGTGGGAGTACAAAGAGATGGGGCTTCAAAGCAGAGCAGGATTCTTGGGAGAATTTCCAGGCCTTCTGAGGGAAAGGCAGCGGGTGGGCGGAGCTGCACCCGGGGAGTGAAGTGTTAGCTAACTTTCTCTGAAAGGTCAAACTGTTTTCTACTCAGCCTGTCACTTGCTGTTGGAAGGGAGGGAAGAATAAAGCAAGGCAGAAGCAGATGTTTTATGTAAGTGGATTAAGATCTAGAGAGACTCAACCCAGCTGTGTAAAAACTGGCTCTGTAGAGACAAGCTGGCTAGGGCTCTCTGGCTTACCTGTGGAGAAGCATTGGAGACTTGACCTCCCTGGGGTAGGTGGACACAGGAGATGACACAAGGGTGTTCTGACAATTTTGTCTTCGTTCAGGGTTCTCCAGCCAGCAGTGTGCCTGGTGCCAGAACCTTTCCGGCTTTTAGAGTTATCTTTTGCTAATCCAGTTGAACTACAGCTTTATGCACTAGAGCTCATTCATGGTTTCCTTTTCTGGATACGGGGCTCCTGAGAAGATGCTGTGCTCATCCCCCTCGCTTACTTCCCCCCATCCTCCTCCTCCCCTCTCTCTCTCTCTCTCACACACACGCACACACGCACTTAGACTCACTCACGGGTGTGCAGACACCCAATAAATATTTGCTGAATAAATATACATGAAGAAATCAAGTTTCAAGCAAAACCAGATAGGTTGATTGGCATTTAAAAAAATTTAGATCAGAAATGATGGAGCTTAAATCTCTAGCATAAGAAGAAAACTAGACCAAGGTAGGCTTACTATACCATTCACTTTTCAGATAAACTAGAAAAAGCTGACTGATGCCTGTTTGTCACAGTTGCCATTTAAGGAACAAGTGTAACACACCCCAGTTTTTCTAGTTTGTCAGCTCACTTTCAAAGCCCACCTAGCTGTGCCCTGCTTAGGAGTGTTTTCTGGAAACACATACCTATACCTCCCTCCAGCTAGCTTGGTAGTCAAGCCAGCAGGGGACAGGTCACCCCCTAGCCAATCCCATCAGCTGGAGGTTTATGTTATTTGGAACTCTGGTGCACCGCAGAGATCTGTCTTGGTTGTAAACTTCCTAAGGGAGAAAGTACTCCCCTCCCCGACACATAGTCACATGCTTGTACTCCCCCAGCAGACCTCTGCCCCCCACCCATGGGCCTCTCCCACATGGGTGATGCCAGCTTGAAATACAAGTGGGTATGCTCCCCCAGAGAGAAGCCATCCAGACTTTGAGCTGGGGGACATACTTCTAAACCAGTTAGTTTGGAAAAACTATGCCACAGAGGGAAGTAGGGACATGGAAAAAGACCATGTTTTTGCTTTCTTGCTGTCTGTCTCACACAGTGTTTCACTGAGCTCTGAGAGCCACTTAATTGTTTGATCTGTTGCCCCATTTATTGAATATCATTAATATCATTGTGAAACCTGAGTGTCATTCTCAAAGAAGCTCTGGCTGGAACAGCTCCCAGACCTCGAGAAGCACTGTGTTCCCCCCTACCCCTCCATCCCTTATTAGTCTGTGGGGCACAGCTCCAGAAGGGAACAAACCAGCCATTTCTGCTGGTAGATTTGCATGTCCTCTTGCCTGCTCTCCAGACCTCACCTTCTGGATCCCTTAACAATGTTTTTGGTGGCAAGTGACAGGGACTGAAGCCATATAGACATTTGTTGTTTACCTAACAAGGTAGCCCAGCCGAGGTGGTCCTGTGGTGGGTCTACAGCTCAGCGATGCCATCAAAAGCCAGCTTCTCTCCATCTGCCTTCTCACTTCCTAAACATGTTGGCTTTCTGCTCTAAGACTTCTTGCCTCTTGGTCACAAGGTGGCTGCTGTGTCCAAGTTAAAGGGAAAATATAACATCAGGAGATTTGATCTCCAGCTTTTCCTTTTAATAAGAAAATGACAGCTCTCCCAAAGGTCTACAAGAGAATTCTTCTTGCTCTCCATTCGTCAGAACCTGGTCTCATGGCCACTCCTTGCTGTGAGGAAGACAGAGTCTTCCAAATCACCTTTTGAGAAATCCATGTACAACATCGGAACATTCAAGCACTGTGCTTTTAGGAGCCCCTGGAGAACGAACAGGGATAATTCCCTCTCCTCAACGTCACCTTCTCTTTTGCCTAAAGTGAACACTGAAATGCATTGTCAAAGGACCTTCATCCGAAATCACTGTACATCTTAGAAAGGGAAAGGAGCACATACACAAGCGAGTGAGGTCCTGAAGTTGAATTCAAGATGTCTGTGACGTTTCAGAATGTGGTTTAACTGAAGGCTGAGATGTGAATACAACTACATTTTAGTGTGAGGATATTTTCCACAGAAAAGAATGCCTTGTTCTGGCAATAGGTACAAGGGCAGTTTGGGTTAATGACTTAGGCATTCTGGGCTCATCCCATCTGGAGCCATTATGCCACCAGCGACTCTGTTTTTCCTTCATGGGGTGAATTTTTGTACGAGAAACTGATGATTCGAGTTGGAGCCCCTCTATGTTAATCTTACCCTTTCAGACAATAATCGGAAGGACTTCAAGGTTAAAAATGCAGGAGCACGATTTCATAAATTATTGAAGGGCACTGTTAATACTGAGATAATAAGTCATGAATATCTATTCCCTCGATCCCCCATGGCAAACGGGGGAACAAAGATACAAGATGAGGAAAAGCAAGTGACTGTGCAGAAACCTTCCTGGCTCAGAAAGTTATAAATGAGCAGGCAAGTCCAAATCTAACGTGGAACTCAAGTAAAACTAACAATCAGCACCATACATTACGGGGTGCTTGCTATAATTAAGTTGGCATCCATGGTTAACAGCCTTGAAAATTAAACTCAACCAAAAAAATTTTTGAAAAAGATAATCAAAGGCTTCTGAATAACGAAGTTAACACATCCCTGTTATAAGGGAAAAGAATGTTCTTGCAGCATCTTTTTTTATGTGTTTTGTGGTGGTGGTCATGGTTTCAACAGACACGATGATTTTCACCCTTGGGGTCACCGCGGCTCCTTCACGTGACTGTCAGTTTCCGGCCCTACCAGCATGGTGGCATCTGTCTGCACGTGCGGTGTAGAACTTGGCACTTGCCTTGTTTTTGTTTTTTGGGTTTTTTTGTTTTGTTTTGTTTTTTTGGCCTTTTGAAATGGGTTGTTTAGCATTCTTGTTTGGTTTCTGTGGCCATCTGGAGCTCAAATGGAAGGGCTTCATGGCTTTTAAAATATTCACGTCCATGGCACAAGGGAAAGTACTTAAGAGCCAGACCACAAAATCGTCTAGAAAAGAACTACCTTACGGGTTTCCTCCTTTCTTTACGCCTGAGAAACGGTGCAGTAACAAGGCACAAATATAGATAAGCCTCTTCTTCCTGAGATGCTCCCGTTAGAATGCAGACACTGTCAAAATTCCTCACATGGTGTTCTTTAAGTGAAAAAAATATATACTTGGAAATAGATCGAAGAGCTTTTTTTTTTCCCAGTTTCTTTCAAAGCTCAGTGAAAATGCATATAGTTCATCCCAATTACCCGTTTCCAAGCATTTTTCTTTGAGGAGTTGTTCCTAGTCCTGCATAGAATATTTATTGTGATGTAATCACAACTCTGTTATGCAGTAACTGTTGGTTATTTTTCGAGTAGAGGAAGATTAGTCTCACTCCCAGATGGGCACTCATACAAGTAGCAGTTTATCGTGCAGGTTGACTTTAAAACTGAATTGTACAATGTGGAGTGAAAGTAATGGACTATTAAAGGCTCTATTTAGAAACTTCCATCTTTGTACCAGTGAAGAGAGCAGATGCAAAGGGAAAGATAAATGCATGATGGTCCGTAAAGACGAGGGAGCTTTATGCCTCCATAAATTGCTATTGGGGCAGAGGGTAAATGAGAAAAATAGGAAAATAGCTTGTTTTAAAAATATACTCAGAGCCAGTAGGTCATAACAGAAGTGGAGCCCCATACTCTTTGGGATGGCTCAGATTCGCCTGTGTATCTGTGTGTGTGTTTGGAGGTCGACTGGAGCATTGTGCTCTAGATCCTCGTTTTGTCCCAGTACAGCTCAACTCATCCAGCAAAAGCTATGTTAAATGGTTATTGTTTATGATGGTCAAAGTCCAGAGACTATGTGGAATAGAGATGTGTTGGAAACTGCCTCCAACTCAGGAGAGAATCATGGCTGTAGAGTTCAGTTCTAGGGCACCATGCAGACTGGGACCCATGGAACCTGGTGGAGTCTAGAGTGAGCCCAGTGGTTATCAGCCTTTCTTCTGACCCAGCTTCTGAGCAAATTGAGAACTAAAACAAGGAACAGGGCAAAAATACACCATAGGAACTGAGAAAAATGAGCTGAAGGGGATGTCTTTGGGGTGAGTGTCAAATGGGCTTCCAAATGAGCTGGTCTACCCAGTCTGTAAGGGCCAAAGAGGGGAAGATTCTTGTCCTGAGGAGCAAGGCAGAACACGTATTTGCTTTGACCCACTCACTCCCAAGAAGGAAAAGAAAGCAGATGGACAGTGTATGTCTGCTTTATTCTTCCCACATTTACCCATCAGGTATGTCACTCCCTTGAAGATGAGGGAATAGAGGTCGAGAGGGGCCAGGAGCTAACTCTGACTTCTCTTCGTATGGAAGGAAACAGATCAGCAAAAACATTCCCCTAGTACTCTCCCTTCAAGCCACTCCTGCCCAAAAAATGGTCATTTCTGGATTCTCCAAAGTCTTTGAGGCAAGAGTGAAGTTGTTTGGGGCTGCATCTGTCACACACATGTTGGTCATCAGCATGGGCTATGACCACGTGTGTTTCACTGAAACGTGTTTGGATAGTACATAAAAAAAAAAGATTCAGACTTGTCCCTCAGTCATACTAATGTCTTTTATTAAAACTTCTTATTTTGAAATAGAGACTTACAGAAAAGCAAAATGGTGCAGACTTTCTGTATACCCTTCCCCTAGCTTTCACTCATGTTAGTAACTTGCATAACCGTAGTACAGTGATCAAAACTAAGACATTAACATTCATGTAATAATCTAAACTATGGTTTGTATGTGGGTTTCGCCATTTTTTCCCCCATTTTCTTTTCCAGGATCCTATCTGGAATCACACATTGCCTTTCATTGTCATGCCTCCTTAGCCTCTGCTCATCTCTCACAATTCCTCCTCCTTTCTTTCTCTTTTGTGATACTGACAATTTTAAAGAGGACTGGTCAGCTTTTTGCACACTCTCCCTCAGTTTGGGTTGGTCACATTTGTTCTCATGGTCAGGTGGTCATTACAAGAATATTCAGAAGTGGGACGCCTGGGTGGCTCAGTTGGTTAAGCGCTGCCTTCGGCTCAGGTCATGATCCCAGAGTCCTGGGATCAAGTCCCACATCGGGCTCCTTGCTCGGCAGGGAGCCTGCTTCTCCCTCTGTCTCTGCCTGCCTCTCTGTCTGCCTGTGCTTGCTCTCTCTCTAACTAATAAATAAATAAAATCTTTAAAAAAAAAAGAATATTCAGAAGTGATGTGCTATCATTCTTCAGTGAATTATATCAAGAGATGCATGATGTCAGCATGTCTTACTACTAGTGATGTTAACTTTGATCCCTTAACTAAGACGGTGCCCACTGGGCTTCTCCACAGTACAGTGACTGTTGTTTGTTTTTTTTTTTTCCTTTGTAATAGATTACTTGAAGGAAATTCTCTGAAATGATACCAATATCCTGTTTCTCCTCAGACCTTGTTCAATAATTCCAGCACCTGTCAGTGTATCTCTCCCACACCAATTATCACTGTGGTGTTCTAATCTTAAGTTCTTTTTCCCTCATTCCTTCTGCATTTATTACTTGGAATCCTTCTGGTAATTACCTTCTGATAAGGTAGAGCTGTCCCTTTACCCCCAAATATTTATTTCTTCATTTACTTAGTTGTATATAGGTGACCTGATGGATATTTATTTCATTCTATGGGTTCTAATCTGGTACCATTTATTTTGTCATGCAGATTGTTCTTGCTGTCCCCTCGGAGGTTGACCTCTGTGTCCTTTGAACATGGCCCATCCTTTCTTGAACACTTCCTCTATTTGGCACCACAAGTTAAGGCACTCCAACTCATCTTAGGTTTTCCCTCCCTCAGCCATGTTTATCACTCCTCTGTAGTAGTTGTATTTTTTAAATTAAAAACAAAACACCTCAAGCCAAGGACATTGATGTCTCTTAGGCACACATCATGGGCCGGCACAGGCCTAGGTGCTGTGCAGACATCGTCCTCTTAAACTTCACATTTTAGTCCATTGGATGGGTATACCTTTCTCCTTCTTCAAAAGTATAAACAGGTTTAGAGAAGTTCAGTGTGTGACCATCAGTGGTAATTGTAGTCTGGGTCTATTGGACTCCAGGGTCAGTGTTTTTTCCACTGTATAGAGAATTATTCAGAAGCAAAAGGAAAGGTGGATATTATTGACTTCAGCTTTCTCCACATGGCCTGCAAATGAGAAGATCAAGACTTCATCAAGTTTTAATCATCTTCATCAACTTAATGGAAGAAATCAGTGGTAGCCCTTGATCTTACACCAAAGCTAGTATTTCTTTTTCTTGTTTTTTTAAAGATTTTATTTATTTATTAGAATGAATGAGAGAGAGAGAGTGTGTGAGCATGAGCAGGAGAAGATGCAGAGGGAAGGAGAAGCAGACGCCCCACTAAACAGAAAGCCCATTGCGGGGCTCCATCCCAGAACTATGGGATCATGACCTGAGCTGAAGGCAGATATTTAACCAACAAAGCCACCCAGGCGCCTCAAGGCTAGTATTTCTTTACATCTAATGTTGTGAGTAATTGTTCTCAGGTAATTTTCATTGGTAAAATGACTCACAATTTGAGTTCATTATTAAAACTTCCTTTCCTTGCTTAATGATGAAATAGTTTCCCATTGGAGAAAAAGAATAAAAAATAAATATAATTTCCCATTGGGTTTGCCAGCAACTGTGATTTCCCGTTCATTTTTGAGCCAAAGTGATCCTTTTGTACAGGTCAAGAAATAATGCATCAAAAACAAAATGGCAACAGCAACAAAAACCATGACCAGGAGTCCCTCATACTACTGAATGCCTTCTGGATAAGTAGCATTGCCACTTTAACTGCCAAATGATCTCTTCAGCAATATAAATTCACTGGAAAATGGTGTGTTCTGAAAGAAACAAAATCATTAATTTTTTTTTCTCTTTCCAAGTATGATGTTTTTAAGAAGACTTAGAAAATCATTAAATTCCTGAAAGTACATCTAGGAAAGCAAAATTAAGCTCAGAGGGGAAACAAGTTACCACATCAATATTTATACTACACCTTATGAGGCACTATTGCTTCTTCTGAGAAGAAAATGAGGGGGAACAATGGAGCCCAAGTGATACACCTTGGCAAATTAAGGGCATCACACAACCCAAGACCGGCTACAATGGACTAGGCTTCTCACACAGATGAAGCAGTTTCTGGCTCTATCACAGACACTGCAGAAAACACCCGGGAACTGGCGACAGAGCAAGTTAGAGGGAGCTGGCTTCTAGAGACAGTTGCACAGGCATACAGTGTCTGGGTGGTGTTTGCTTAACCTGCAAAGCTTTACCTGCCTTTAAATATAACAGAACCATAAGGCACTTAAATGCCAGTTCGTTCGTTCTTTCTTTTAAAAATTTTATTTGTTTGACAGACAGAGATCACAAGTAGGCAGAGAGGCAGGCAGAGAGAGAGAGAAGAAGCAGGCTCCCCGCTGAGCAGAGAGCCCAATGTGGGGCTCGATCCCAGGACCTGAGATCATGATCTGAGCCAAAGGCAGAGGCTTAACCTGAGCCACCCAGGCGCCCCCTAAATGCCATTTCTAATCAACGTGCCTCTTGCCATCTTGGAGACAGCATTCTTGTTGTACCTCTAACTGTGCCCTCTTTTCCTCTTCCCTTCAGGCTGTGCCTGTCTTCTGTTAGGAGGTAGCTCCTGCTCACTCACCACTCCCACCTCAGGCTTTGTATATGCTCTGAGGAATAGACTTTCTATAGAGACCATTCGGTGAAACAACATTTTAAAAATACGGGTGTGAGAGTCTACAAATAGTCTAAAACTAGCAAAGGGCTTTGGTAGAATAGCCTTGGCACACCCGGGCCCAGAGAGAACCTTTCTGACGTGCTTCAGAAAGCCAGTGTTCCAAACTGTTGGTAGCATCTCTGGTACAACTGGAGAGGAAAGACTGGATGGGAAGGGTAGGTTTCATGATGTGAAGGTGATGGGATTTTGATAGGATAGAACAGAGGTGAGCAAACTGTGACCACTGGGCCAAATCTGTCCCAGTACCTACGTTATGAATTGAACTGTGCCCAACCCCCCCAAATTTGTATATTGAAACCCTGACTCTCAATGTGATTATAGTTGGAGGTGGGATCTTTGAGAACAATTGGGGTTAGACGAGGAGTGAGGGTTAGACTTCCAATGGGATTGACCTCCTCATGGGAGAAAGAGAGGTATCAGAGTCCTCTGTACACATGCAGGAAGGTCCCCCAGTAGGACACAGCTGCCTGTAAGCCAAGAAGGTATTCTTCCCAGAAACTTAATTTGCCATACCTTCATCGTAGCCTTCCAGCCTCCAAACCTGTAAGGAGATCTCTGTTGTGTGGGCCATGCAATCTGGCATGTTGCATTGTGACAGCCTAAATGGACTAACCTGGCCTATTTCTGTAAAGGAAATTTGGAGGTAGGAACACAACCACACCCATATGTCACATATTGTCTCTGACAACCTCTGGGATCAAATACCAGAATCGAGTAGCTGTGATGGAGACTATTTGGCCTCAAAGACCAAACTGTGTACTATCTAGCCTGTCACAGGAGACATAGGCCAACTCCTGCATAAAAATTTACCATACACCCTGTAAGTTTTGAACGGAAAAAGCCACACCAGTGGATTAGGATAAGGCCAAAGGGAGGAAGCCCCCCTAGTGTGCAGTGCTCAAACAAGGACTGGCCTGATCCCCTCCAGGAGTCTTGGTCTCCTATGATGGTCATTGCATGTGTGAACTAGGTGGTCGACATTGAACTTTCCCACCATCAATAGTTGAAGTCCTTGGAAGGCAGGCATACAGGGGGGACCTGTCTTCTAATGAGGCTGATAGGACAGATCAGTCGTGACAGGGAGGTAGAAACAGATGAAAGGTGGTCAAGGAGAAGTGTGGAAAGCAGTGAAGAAGTTGGCTCTTCTCTCCCTCATCCATGGCTGTGGATTATCTGGGGTATCACAGCCCTCGCTGTGCAGGGCAGAGTGGGAGCCAGCTTGGAAAGCTGAATGGAGTCTTTGCAGGTAGTGCAAGCCTTCTCCCTGGATAAATTGTGCATTTGGAGCCTACATGTGCCCTCTCCAAGCCCAAAGTGGCGTTTTGGAAGTTGAGACCACCTGTGTCAGAATCCTCTACACACTAATGTATGAGAACCACTGTTTGAGCAGTTTCTACCTCCTGGGTCTCGAACTATTCTCCTCTGGGGAGTGCGTGCATGTTAACAATAGGCCCCTCAGTGAAGGGTGCAGGAAAGAACCTTGATGGAGAGCTGGGACCGAAGGGGTAGTGCCACACCAGCGATTCGGTACATGAAATGGCCTTGTACCTGTGGGCCACCCGCCAGGTCAGCCTAGAGACTTCTGGGTCAGAATGCCAGCTTGGGAGCCATGTTGTAACGCTCAGGGATGTTGCATTCCAAAGCCCAGACTGCTTCTGGGCTGTGGTCAAGCCAGGTTGTTCTGGGTGCCTTCTATTCTGCCTGCTTAGGCTGTGGTGACCCAGCTGCGTTCAAGGCAGGCAGAAAGAGCTGGACTCACGTAAAGAGAAAACACTATCTTTCTTCTTTCCCCGTGTAATCAATAATTCAACCCTATAAAGCAAGCCCGATGCCTGATGGAGTGCTTGCTGCAGAGAAGAAGACAGGAGCCATCCAGCATCCACACCAACTTCTAACAATTTCTTTCTTTCTCTCTCCCTCCTGCCCCAGCTCCTGGTCTGCCTTTGGTTTTTCTGCATATGAATGCAAACTGAGCATTTTGGCTAAAATGTGACCATATACAGTCCAAGAGGAATACAGAATGGAAAAAGCTGTGGAGGGAGGGGAGGGAAGGAGCCAGTCATTTTAAACGTCAGAACAGATCAGTAATGACTGAAGTCATTGTCCTCTCTGAGTGCTGTACCATGGTGTCTGTAAATTCGTTAAGTGGCCACTTCTGTGAATTAAGGGTATGAATTAGGAAATGCCCCATGGACAGATAATAACAATAAAAATAATAGCAACAGCAAACACTTAGAGAGCACCTACTTTGTGCCGGGCCCTCTTTCCAAGTGCCCTAATTTGGAAAGATCTGTTAAACAGGGTGGACCCATGATGACACTGAAATGTTTTCATGCTATTTGGACACATTTCAGTCCCACTCTACATTTAATTCCAGTGTGCAAGGCATAGATGATCGCATTCCTTTTTCCTTGTTTTCATGTTCTATATCTTCAGCATGACTCTTGCAACACAGTTCCCTTCAAAGTCTAATTTCACTGGTCCCAGGGAGTAGGTACAGTTCTACAGTGGCCTGAAATCCCCTGGAAGTAGCCTCAGTATTTTTATCTTACTTGTCCTTCATTCCTCTGCATGCCTATCATTCACATCCTAAATCAGGTGGATCAATACAAATGACTTTCTCCAGGAGGACCCATCTAAATCTGAGAGTCCCTCAAGAGGCCATTCCTCCCCTACTCTAAAGACTTAAAGAGGATTAAAGTGTTAAATGCTGGGCATTGTGATTAATTTGGTGATAGTGGGTGTCGTGTTCCACAAGAACACTCGTGGTCCTCGGTGGAGAGCCGTGAGAAATGACTGGGCATCAGCAGCACGTCTCCATGGCCCTGCAGGGTATGGAATGGCTGGGAGCTGGCCCAAGCTGGGATTAGCCCAGCCTTGTGTGATGGACAGCACTTCCTCCCCCTGCTGAGCCTGCCAGCCCTGGGTCTGAATCCCCATTACCAAGGCATTGCCTTTCACAGCCCTGCCTGTTTGAACCAAGGCCTGCGGCTTCCTGTAACCTCTGTTACCCAGGCCCCAGCAGCCTAGGAATAAACTTTTAGTGGCTACTGGTCAGAAGAACACCACTACCATGGGACCTCCGGGCCCCCTTTAAGTGATGCTTTCTCCTTCTCTGTTCTCCCTTCCCACTCTTCATTTCCTTATTCATTCATTCAGTATTTTTTGAGCCTTTCTGTGTCAGACGCTGCTCTAATTGCTGGAGCTATGGTCTATTAATAAAGATATAATGGTAAAAATATGTCAGGTGTTGGGAGTGATTAAAGGAAAAGTCATGTAGGGAAGAGGCATCCCTCGGCTATTTGGGGAAGTTTCCAGAAGGTGTCTCACTGCTGCTCTTAGACACTGGCTTCTCTGGCATGGGGTGGCTGCAGAGGGCTTTAGGGCAGCCATAAAGGTGGAGGGAAAAGCACTCCCTGCCCTCCGTGCTGTCGAAGCCACACAGGGCCATGGCCCCATTGCCACACCTGCCTGAATTTCTGGGGAAACCCCAAGGCCGGGAGGGCTGTCTGGAGGCTGCCCCCCGGGTGCCTCGTGCTGCTGTGTGCTTCAAGTCTTGGGTCAGCCAAGCAGCTTACACAGTTTATACTTTTCATGTCTATTAATTTGGCATAACAGATGCAATCCACAAAACTATTCCCACTGTACGATATTCAAATATTGCAAACAAATCACTCGTACTTCTTAACTGGGGCCCATTCCTAAAGGGACAACCACTGCTCAGTGGTGGCCTTCTGGACCTTTCTCTCCCTCTCAAATATAAACTCACACACTCAGTTTTGTACACACACACCTACAGACACAATGCAAAAGCACATATTGTATTGCTTTGTGGTTTTTTTCTTATGTAAAGGATCTATATATAAAATTTGGAAATTCATTTTCGTACTTAGAAGCACATCAGCATATGGAGTGAGTCAATCAGTATACTGAGCCAGCTGAATACAGAGCTCTGCACGTGTCTATTTTTTTTTTTTTTTAAGATTTTATTTGTCAGCACAAGCAGGGGGAGCAGCAGGCAGAGGGAGAAGCCGGCTCCCTACTGAGCAGGTTGCCCATGGGACTGGATCCCAGGACCCTGGGACCAAGACCTGAGCCAAAGGCAGATACTTAACCAACTGAGCCACCCAGGGATCCCACGAACGTGCCTTTTAACTACTGTTTAACTTCCCATAGTATAAGTGCACCCCTCTCCTATTAAGGATGAGAGAGTGTGTTTTGTTTAGAAGGGTGGACGCGGGCACCTGGATGGCTCAGTTGGTTAAGCGACTGCCTTCAGCTCACGTCATGATTCTGGAGTCCCGGGATTGAATCCCATCTTGGGCTCTCTGCTCAGCAGGGAGCCTGCTTCTCCCTCTCCTGCCCTCTCTCACTATCTCTGTTTCTCTCTCTCCAATAAATAAATAAAAATAAATCTTAAAAAAAAAAAAGGAGTAGATGCTGAGAAGTGGAACTGGGAACTGTTTGGTTTGTACATTTCAAATTAGTATGGATCCTTCCACTTGGTCCTTCTGCCAATTTCTACTCCTCCAGCAGCCGCGAGAGGCAGGTTCCAGTTTGCTGGCCGCCGCTCCTTTCTTGGGCCCAGATCCAAGCTCCCAGGGACTGGGTTCAAGGGAAAATGAAAAGGATAGACATGAGTACCCCTGTCCAGTGACCCTGAGATTTGGGTTCTGGGCCAAGTCTTCAGGATGTTCTTCTTGAGGGTGTGTTTCTTCTTGGGAGCCCTCTGCTGGACGCAGCCAGGAAGGGATTTGTGCCAGACTCTGAAAGAGAAGGCATCTAATAAAATGACTCTTTGGGGACATTGTTTACTTTAGAAAGTTAAAAAAAAAAAAAAGTGCTTCATTTGCAATGTTCTGACTTCAAATGATAAAAACCAGCTTTACGGGGCATTTTTTCATTCCTGTCCTATGGCCACCCAGTACCCCTCCCCAGAGACAGCCAGTATTAGTATAGGTGCTGCCAAAGCAAACACCAGAGACAGTGTTGTCTCTGGTCCAGAAATATTTCATGAGTATGTTTGCAAAATGTATATATGTATATGTAATTTTTGCCATATGTGTCCCTGGTAAGCCATGTCACACTGGGCTTAAGAGCAGAGATCTAAAGGCAGGCTTCCTGAGTTCTAATCCCAGCTCTACCTTCTAATGCCCTACATGGCCCCTAAGCAAATTACTTTCCTGCCTCAGTTTCCCCATCTGCAAAATGAGGATTATTGCTAGAGTTATAACAAAGATTAAATGACGTATTATCTGTAGAGCCCTTAAAACTCTATCAGGAACATCGTAAGAACCATGGACTCATTTGTTAGTTTAAAAAAAAAAAAGAAAAAAAAAGGAACTGTCTGCCTATGCTATGTTTCCTTTCTTGATATTTGCATATATTTTGAAATGATCATCACAATGCCTATCATCATACTGTTACAAACAATGATTTCCTTGTGAGGAAGAATTTTAAAATCTACTCCCTTAGCAACTTTCAAATATGCAGTAAAGTATTATTATAGTCCCCATGCTGTACATTACAGCCCCAGGACGTAATGAGTTTATAACTGGAAGTTTGTAGCTTTGGACTCCCTCCACTCACTCGACCACACCCCACCTCTGGCAACCGCCAATCTGTGCTCTGTATCTGTGAGCTTGGTTTGTCGCTGTTTTAAAATCCCACATATAAATAAGATCATATGTTATCTGTCTTTTTCTGATTTATTTCATTTAGCATCATCACCTCAAGGTCCAGCTATGTTGTTACAAATGGCAAGACTTCATTCTTTTTCTGGGGGAATAGCATTCTAGTATGTGTGTGCCACATCTTCCTTAGTCACACATCAGTAAACACCAAGGTTGTTCTCATGTCTTGTCTGTTGTAAGTAGTGCCACAGTAAACAAGGAGATGCATATATCTTTTCAAATTAATGCTTTCATTATCTTTGGTTAAATACCCAGAAGTGGAATTTTGCTGGATTATATGGTAGTTCTATTTTTAATTTTTTGAGGACCCTCCATACTGTTTTCCATGGTGGCTGCACCGGTTTGCACTCCCACCCATAGTGCACAAGGGTTCCCTTCTCTCCACATCCTCACCAACAACTGATATCTCTTGTCTTTTTAGTGGTAACCGTCCTAACAGGTATGAAGGGGTACCTCATTGTGGTTTTAATTTGCATTTCCCTGATGATCAGTGATGTTGAACATCTTTCCATGTACCTGTTGGTCATCTGTGTATCTTTGGAAGACTATTGAGGTCATCTGCCCTTTTTTAATAGAATTGGTTTTGTTTTGTTTTTTGCCTTCAAGTTATACAAGTTCTTTATATATTTTGGATATTAATCCCTTATCAGATATATGATTTGTCAGTATTTTCTCCCATTCTTTAGGTTTCATTTTCATGTTGCTGATGGTTTCCCTTGCTGTACAGAAGTTTCTAGTTTGATGTAATCCCACCTGTCTGTTTTTGCATTTACTCTGTTTGCTTTGGGAGTCAGAGCTAAAAAAAAAATCCTTACCAAGAGTGATGTCAAGGAGCTTACTGCCTGTGTTTTCTTCTAGGAATTTTGTTGTTTGAGTGTAACATTCAGGTCTTTGGTAAATTTGAGTTGGTATTTCTGGATGATGGAAAATAGTGGTCCAGTTTTATTCTTTTGCCTGTGGCTATCCAGTTCTCTCAACACCATTTACTGAAGAGATTGTCCTTTTCCCCATGGTAATTTTTGGTTCCCTTGTCAGAAATTAATTGACCATATGTATACATCGGTTTATTTCTGGGTTGTCTACTCTGTTCTGTTGATCTGTGTGTCTGTTTTTATGCCAATACCATACAGTTTTGATTCCTATATTCCTTTGTAATATAATTTGAATGTGGGAGCTTTGTTCTTTCTCAAGATTCTTTTGGTCTTTTCAGACTCTTCTGTGACTCCATACAGATTTTGGGGTTATTTGTTCTATTGCTGTGATCAATGCCATAAGAATTTTGATAGGGATTATATTGAATCTTTACATTGCTTTAAGTTGTATAGACATCAACTATATTTTTCTAATCTATGAGCATGAAATATCTATCCATTTGTTCAATTTCTTTCAGTATCTTAAAGTTTTCAGAGCACAGGTCTTCTACCTTTTTGTTAAACTTATTCCTAGCTATTTGCATTTGTAAATGGGATTGATTTCTTAATTTCTTTCTGCTAAGTTTCTTATTAGTGTACAGAAATGCAACAGATTTTTATATAATAGATTTTTATACTTTGTATCCTACAGCTTTTCTGAATTCATTTATTAGTCCCAGTAGATTTTTGGTACAGTCTTTAGGGTTTGCTGTATATAATATCATGTCATCTGGAAACAGTGATGGGTTTTTTCCCAATTTAGTCACCTTTTATTTCTTTTTCTTGCCTAATTACTTTGGCTAGGGTTTTCAAAACTCTGTTGCATTTGATCTTAGCTGAAAGGCCAGGAAGCAATTCAATGCTGTGTTAAATAAAAATGGTGAGACTGGGCATCTTTGTCTTTTTCTGATCTTCGAGGAAAACCTTTTAGCTTTTCATCATTGAGTATGATGTGAGCTGTGACCTTGTTGTATATGGCTTTTGTTTTGTTGGGGTGTGTTCCCTCTATACCCACTTTATTGAGAGACTCTATCATAAATGGATATTGAGTTTTACAAAAGATTTTTCTGCATCTATAAAGATGATCATGTGATTTTTATCCTTCATTTCATTCTCATTGATTTATGGATGTTGAACTATCCTTGCATCCCTGGTTGCTCTTCTACTTTATCATGGTGTCTGATCCTTTTAATGTAATGTATTGAATTTGGTTTGCCAGTATTTTGTTGATGATTACCTTTTTATTATTGAGATATAATTGACATTAGCCTTAGTTTCAGGTGTGCAACCTGATTCGTTATGTGTATGTATTACAAACTGTCACCACAGTAAGTCTAATTAACATCCACTACCACACATACTTAGATATTTTTTTGTGATGAGAACTTTTAATATTTACTCTTTTATCATGTTTTTGTTTCTTTTTTTTTTAAACAAAAGACCTTGATGCTTATTCCCCCCTTGTTTTACAGCTGCAAAGCATTTCATTGTGTAGAGGGATCACTGGGTGTTTACCAGTCCCCTGGTGGTAGGAAGTGTGATTGTCCATTTTTTGCTGCTGCAAACCACTCTGAGATTAAGGACCTTGTATATAATCATTTTGCATGGGTGTGAACAGATATGTAACTTAAATTCATAAAAGTGAAATTGCTGGGTTGAACTTCGTAGTACTGATAGAAGCTGCAACATCGCCTTCATGGAGTTTATACCTATTTACCCTCTTCCTTTTTTTTAAGATTTTATTTATTTATTTGAAAGAGAGAGACACAGCAAGAGAGGGAACACAAGCAGACTCCCCGCTGAGCGGGGATCCTGATATGGAGTTCGATCCCAGGACCCTGGGATCAGGACCTGAGCCAGTGGCAGATGCTCAACTGAGTGAGCCCCCCAGGTTGCCCCCCTGTTTACCCTCTTAACTGACAATGTGGGAAAGGACCTGTTTCCCAAATACAGTGGGAATTCCAAATACAGTATTCTAACAAATACAGTGCTAATTAACTCTTGATCCCTGCCCAGGTGATAAATAATAATAGTATCTCAATGCAGCTAATTAATTTGCTTTACTTTGTATTGAATCAGAGTGAATCTCTTCATTGTTTCAAAATTCATTTTATTTCCTTTCCTATAAACTGTTATTTACTTCTCACATTGGTCTGATGGGTTATTTATCCCTTACTGATTCCTAGGAACTTTCTACAAATTTGCTCTTTCTGATTTGAGTTACAATTACTTCCCTGATATTTCACTTGTCTTTTTTACATAGTAATTTTATTAGAAAGATTTTTTTCCAAAGCAAGAGTTTTATTTTCCCTGTTCTGTATTGATAGCACTCTTTTGGATACAAGCATTTTATTTATAGATAGAAATTAAAATAATGACAAAGAAACAACTTACATAACTGTATATTCTAAAAGACAAATGTAATGTCTTACAGACTTCCTAGAATGTGAAATAGCACTTTGAATCATGTTTTTTGTAAAATGGTGTAATGGTAAATACGCCGGTGAGAACAAATTTTCCTGTAGTTTACCTCTGTTGCTATCAGTTTATCTTTGTTATACATACCTTTGTTATAGATTTATTGATGACGGAAATCTGTTATCTTATCATGGATTTCAATTTCAGATTATTTTACTTCAAGGGCTTTGCTCACTGATGCTATTTTCTCTTTAAAAAATTTTTTTAATGAGGGACGCCTGGGTGACTCAGTTGGTTAAGCGACTGCCTTCAGCTCAGGTCATGATCCCAGTGTCCTGGGATCGAGTCCCACATCAGGCTCCTTGCTCAGTGGGGATCCTGCTTCTCCCTCTGCCTCTGCCTGCCACTCTGTCTGCCTGTGCTCACTCTCTCTGACAAATAAAATAAAATTTTAATGATTTGCTTTTTGTTTTTCATATTTTTAAATTTTTGTATTTTTTAAATTTATTCATTTGACAGAGAGGGATCACAAGTAGGCAGAGAGTCAGGCAGAGAGAGAGGGGGAAGCAGGCTCCCTGCTGAGCAGAGACACCCCCCCCCCATGGAGCTCGATCCCAGGACCCTGATATCATGACCTGAGCTGAAGGCAGACCCTTAACCCACTGAGCCACCCAGGTGCCCCTAATTTTTTGTATTTTTAAATTTTTAAAGTTTTTATTTAAATTTTAGTTAGTTAACATACAATGTAATACTAGTTTGGGGTGTATAATATAGTGATTTAGCACTTTCATACAACACCCAGTGCTCATAACAAGTGTACTCCTTAATCACCATCACCTATTTAACCCATTCCCCCACCCACCTCCACTCTGGTAACCACCAGTTTGCCCTCTATAGTTAAAAGTTTATTTCTTGGTTTGTCTTCCTCTCTTTTTTCCCATTTCCTCATTTGTTTTGTTCCTTAAATTCCACATGTGTGAAATCATATGGTATTTGTCTTTAATCTGACTGACTTATTTCATTCAGCATAATATTCTCCAGCTCCATCCACGTCATTGCAAATGGCAAGATATCTTCTTTTTCAGTAATATTCTATTGTGTATAAGTGTGTATGTGCTTGTGTGTGTGTATATATGTGAGTATGTAAACATGTGTATCTAAACACACACACACACACACCACTTCTGTTTTATCCATTCATCAGTTGATGGACATTTGTGCTGTTTCCATAATGTTAGCTGTTATTGATAATGTTGCTATAAATATCAGGGTTCATGTATCACTTTGAAGCAGTATTTTTGTATCCTTTGGGTAAATACTTAGTAGTACAGTTGCTGGATCAAAAGGTAGCTCTATTTTCAACTTTTTGAGGAACGTGCATACTGTTTCCAGAGCGGCTGCATCAGTTTACATTCCCACCAACAGTGTAAGTGGGTTCCCCTTTCTCTACATCCTTGCCAGCACCAGATATTTATTGCATTGTTAGTTTCAGCCGTTCTGACAGGTGGGAGGTTGTATCTCATTGTAACTTTGATTTGCATTTCTTGATGATCAGTGATGTTGAGCATCTTTCCATGTGTCAATTGGCCATCTGGATGTCTTCTTTGGAAAAATGTCTATTTGTATCTTCTGCCCACTTTTTAATTGGATTATTTGGCTTTTGGGTGTGGATTTTTATAAGTTCTTTATATATTTTATATACTAATCCTTTATCAGATATTTCATTTGCAAATATCTTCTCCCATTCTGTAGGTTGCCTTCTAGTTTTGTTGATTATTTCCTTCACTGTGCAGAAGTTTTTGTGTTCTTTTTTAAGATTTTATTTATTTGCAAGAAAAAGAACATGAGTGGGGGGAGGGACAAGCATACTCCCCACTGAGTGGGGAGCCCAACACAAGGCTCAATCCCAGGACCTTGTGTTTATGACCTGAGTTGCAGTCAGATGCTTAACCAACTGAGCCACCCAGGCACCCCACTGGGCAAAAGCTTTTGATTTTGATGAAGTCCCCATAGTTTATTTTTGTTTTTGTTTCCCTTGGCTTTAGAGACATATAGAAAGAAGCTGTTTTGGCAGATGTCAAGGAGGTTACTGCCTATGTTTTCTTCTAGAATTTTTATGGATTCTGGTCTCACATTTAGGTCTTTCATCCATTTTGAATTCATGTTTGTGTATGGTATAAGAAAGTGGTCCAGTTCCATTCTTTTACATGTGGCTGTCCAGTTTTCCCACCACCATTTACTGAAAAGACTGTCTTTTACCCATTGGATGTTCCTTCCTGCTTTATCAAAGATTAGTTGACCATATAGTTGTGGGTTCATTTCTGGGTTTTCTCTTCTGTTGCATCGATCTTTATGTCTATTTTTGTGCCAGTACTAAGTATACTGTTTTGATCACTGTGGTTTTGTAATACAACTTGAAGTCTGGAATTGTGATGCTTCCAGCTTTGTTTTGCTTTTTTAAGGTTACTTTGGCTATCTAGGGGTCATTTGTGGCTCCATATGAATTTTAAGAGTGCTTGTTCTAACTCTGTAAATTCTTTAAAATGTTAGTATAGTCTAATTTATTAGTCTTCTCTTTAATGGCTTCTGAGTATGCATCATAGAATAGCCTTCACTACTCTTAAATGATAAATCTCCCAGGTCCCACAGTGTTTTTTAGTACCTTTATGATTTTTTTTTCAACATTTAAATCTTAGATCCATTTGGAATTTATCCAGACAGGCTGTGAGTGATGGAACTGGTAAATAGTTCTGAGTTGTGATCTGGATCTTCATACTTAGCAACCTACATATTTCCTTTCAGCCTGAGTCTTATTCTATGTGTGTCCACCCCTTGCTTCTTCAGAATTTCCCCCGTGGTTTTCTTTTTTTCTTTTTTAAAGACTTATTTATTTATTTGACAGAGAGAGAGAGAGATCACAGGTAGGCAGAGAGTCAGGCAGAGAGAGAGAGGGAAGCAGGCTCCCTGCTGAGCAGAGAGCCCGATGCAGGGCTGGATCCCAGGACCCTGAAATCATGACCTGAGCTGAAGGCGGAGGCTTAACCCACTGAGCTACCCAGGCTCCCCACCCCTGTGGTTTTCTTAACCAGTTCTTCCATCACATGCCACCCTGAGTCCCTCATGTCTAAACTCAGGGACATTTTCTTAAAACCTTAGGACTAGCTGTGTGGTGTTCAGTCACACACTCCTTGTAGGGAAATTCTCATCATTCTCTAAAACCACTTCCTGTTTGTCCCTGGCCCCCCTCTCCATTCTCATCTTCCCTGCTGTAGAGTCTAGAATGGAACTAGAAGCCTCTTTCTCTATCCGAGGCTCTGAGGTTTATTTTCACTTCTTTGCAGATTATAAACCATCAAGTTTCTGTCCCGGCCTCAACCTTCAGCCCTATCACCTGGCTCTCAAAGGCAGTTTTACCTGGACATTTCTACCACTTTGATTTCAAACATATGAGAAAAATGCTTTTCTGTTTTCTCAGAGTCCTTTTTAATCCTGACTTTGCCGGCTCCCACTAGTGTAACACCTACATTCTTCCTCTACCTCTGACAATAGTTGAATATTAGAGCCTTTTTTCTTTGTTCTTTTTGAATATCTCCAAACCCCAGGGCCTTAATACCACAACCCCAGCTGGTTGCCCATCACTTACTTTTGATGTCTGTTAGGTCCAAATGTCCTTTCATCTGACTGGAAATCTTTTTAATCACTGATCTCTTCCACAGCATCTGTAGCTCTGGTCTCCAGAACTTGGGCTCCCCCTTGGGAGGCTCACAGTGGTGAATGAGCAAGACAGCTGCTGTGAACCTCATGGCTCATTCAGGGATCATTCTGGTGGTCTCATTACTCCTGGACCTCCCCATGGTGCCCCAGCCCCGAGTAGCCAATCAGCTGACACATCTCAGTGTCAGACCTGTTCTCTTCCCCCTAACCCCTTAGCACAGTGAATACCTTTTTTTAGGGATGGAGTTTATAACTTTTCCCTTCATAAAGTCTCTTTTGTGGTATCTATTCTTGAACCCTTTCTTTTTTTTTTTTCAAGATTTTATTTATTCATTTGACAGAGATCACAAGTAGGCAGAGAGGCAGGCGGAGAGAGAGGAGGAAGTAGGCTCCCTGCTGAGCAGAGAGCCCGATGCGGGGCTTGATCCCAGGACCCTGAGATCATGACCTGAGCCGAAGGCAGAAGCTTAACCCACTGAGCCACCCAGGCGCCCCTTGAACCCTTTCTTAAGGGCTAAGGGCTTCCACCTGACCACAGATCTGCTCCCCAACTACACACACACACACACACACACACACACACACATCCCTTATAAAGATAGATTTGTTTCTGACTAACAATGGGCAGTGTCAGCAAAAGTGCAGATTGTGGCTCTGTCAGCACATCTCTTTGTAACTTAAGGCATGATTTTTTTCAGGGTTTTTTAAGGTTAAAATTATTTTTTAAATTATTTTTTTGTTATTAAGGTATAATTTACACATAGTGTTATTTGTTTCAGGTGGACAACATAAAGATTCGATATTTGCCTAGTGTGAAATGATCACCACAGTAGTAAAGCTAGTTGACATGTGTCTCCATACGTAGTTATGGAGTTTTTCTTCTTGCGATGAGAACTTTTAAGATGCAGTCTCTCAGCAACTATCAAATAGGCAATACAGTCTCATTATGTCGTTGCCATGCTATCCATTGCATCCCTGTGACTTACTTATTTTTTAACTGGAAGTTTATACCTTTTGACTCCTTCACCCACCTCCCACATCCCATCTCTGGCAGCCACCAATCTGTCTCCTGTATCTATGGCTTTGGCTTCCTTTTGTTTTTGTTTTTAGATTCCACACATAAGTAAGATCAGATGGTTTTATCTTTCTCTGTCTGACTTCTTTCACTTAGCATAATGCCCTGAATGTCCATCCATGTTTTCCCAAATGACAAGACTTTCTTTTTTATGGCTGAGTAATACTCTTTTGTATATATGTCACATTTTCTTTATCTACTTATGTGACTGATGGACATTTAGGTTGTTTCCATATCTTAGTTATTGTAAAGAACCCTGTAATTTAACATGGGGACACATAAATCTATTCAAAATAGTGTTTTTGTTTTCTTCAGAAAAATACTTAAAAGTAGAATTGCTGAATCCTATGGTACTTCTCTTTTTAACTTTTTGAGGAAACTCCATACTACTTTCTGTAATGGCTGTGACTGTTTACATTCCACCAACAGTGCACAAGGGTTCCCTTGCCCCTAATTTTCACAAACTCTTATTACTTCTTATTAGTAATAACCAACCTAACAGGTATGAGGTGACATTTCATTATGGTTTGATTGCATTTCCCTGATGACCAGTGATTTTTTTTTTTAAGATTTTTTTATTTGAGCGCGCGCACGAGAGAGATCAAAAGCAGGGGGAGTAGCACAGGCAGAGGGACAAGCAGACTACCTGCTGAGCAGAGAGCCTGACGTGGAGCTCCCAAGATCATGATCTGAGCCGAAGTCAGACCCCAAGACTCCAGGCCCCCAAGATCATGACCTGAGCTGAAGTCAGACACTCAACTGAGTCACCCAGGAGCCTGATGATCAGTGATTTCGAACATTTTTTTATGTACCTGTTGGCTATCTATATGTCTTTGGAAAAATGTCCACTCAGATCCTTTGTGTATTTTTTAGTTGTAATGATTGTTTTTTGTTATTGAGTTGTAATAGTTTTTTACATATTTTGGATAGTAATCCCTTACCAGATACATGATTTACAAAATGTTTCCTATTCAGTAAGTTGCTTTTTCATTTTGCTGATGGTTTCTTTTGTCGTGCAGAAACTTTTCAATTTAATGTACTTATACTTATTAATTTTTGTTACTGGAGCTTTTGCTTTTAGTATCAAAACCAAAAATCATCACAAAGACCAGTGTCAAGTTGCCTATTTCTCATGTTTTCTTCTAGGAGTTTTATGATTTCAGGTCTTACACTCAAGTCTTTAATCCATTTTGGGTTAATGTTTGTCTTTGGTGTTAAATACTGATCCAGTTTTCCCAACACCATTTTTTGAAGAAACTGTTTTTCCACCCATTGTATATTTTGGGCTCTTTTTTGGCTTGTAATCATTCATAGTAGTCTCATGATCGTTTGTGTTTCTATGGTATTATAATGGCTCCTCTTCCATTTCTTATTTATTTGAATCCTCTCATTTTTCTTAGTCTTTCTAGCTATAAGCTTGCCAATTTTATCTTTTCAAAGAACCAACTCCTAGTCTGGTTATTCTTTTTTATTGTTTTTCTGTTCTCTATGTCATTTACTTCTGCTTTGACCATTATTTCCTTCCTTCTGCTAACTTTGAACTCCGTTCTTTACTAGTTCCTTGTGGTGTAAAGCTAGGTTGTTTGAGACTTTCATTTCTTGAGGTAGGCATTTATCATTATGAACTTCCTTCTTAGAATTGCTTTAGCTGCATTCCGTAAGTTTTGTTATGATGCATTTCCATTATCATTTGTCTTAAGGTATTTTTTAATTTGTCTTGATTTCTTTGTTGACCACTGGTGCTTTAGTAGCTTGTTGTTTAATCTCCACGTATCTGTGAAGTTCCAGTTTTCTTCTTCTAAATAATCTCTAATTTCATACTACTGAAAAGATGCTTGATATATTTTCACTTTTCTCAAATTTGTTAAGACTTGTTTAGTGACTAAACATATGATCTATTCTGAACAATGTTCTATGTGCACTTGAGAAGAATGTATATTCTGTTGCTTTCCCCTCATCACATTATTACAATATTTCTGATGAAGCTCTCTGTGCTGTACTTTTTCATTTCTGTGACTTATTTTACAACTGGTAGTTTGTAACTCTTAACCCTCTTCATCTGTTTTGCCTACCTCCCACCCACTGCTCCTCTAGCAGCCACAAGTTTGTTCTCTGTATTTAAGCATGTTTGGTTTCATTTTGTTTTTATTTTTTAGAGGAAGAGAGAGAGTGAGTGTATTAGTTGGGGGTGCAGAGGCAGAAAGAGAGGGAGAAGCTTAAGCACACTCTATGACCAACACAGAGCCCAAAGCAGCGCTTGATCTTATGACTCTGAGATCATGACCTGAACTGAAACTAAGTCAGACCCTTAACCGACTAAGCCATGCAGGCACCCTTGTTTTGTGTTTTAGATTTCACAATATAAGTGAGTTCATTTAGTATATTCCATGTAGCATAATACTCTCCAGGTCCATTCATGTTGTCAAAATGACAAGTTTTTTTTATTACTGAGTATTATTTCATTGTACATTTTTAACACATGTGGATGTTGGGTTCTTTCCATACCTTAGCTATTGTAAATAATGCTTCAATAAACATAAGGTTGCATATATCTTTTTAACTTAGTGTTGTTTTTTTGGGATAAATACCCAGTAGTAGAATTACTATATCACATAGTATTCCTTTTTTTTAGTTTTTTGAGGAAACTTCATACTGGTTTTCACAATAGTTATACCAATTTACATTCCTTTTGACAGTACATGAAGATTAAATCCCTGCCAAAATTTACTATTTCTGGTGTTTTTGATACCAGCCACTCTGACTGGTGTGGGGTCATATCTCACCATGGTTTTGATTCGTATTGCCCTAACAATGAGTGATGTTGAATCTTTTCTCACATGTCTGTTGGCCATCTGTATGTCTTCTTTGAAACAATGTCTATTCAGGTCCTCTGTCCATTTTTAATTGATTGATTGATTATTATTTTTTTGATGTTCAGTTGTTTAAGTTCTTTTTATATTTTAGGTATTAACCCTTACCAGATACATTACGTGAAAACATCTTCTTCTATTCAGTAGGCTGCCTTTTGTTTTATTCATGTTTTTCTTTGCCGTGCAAAAGCTTTTAATTTTGTTATAGTCTCAGTAATTTATTTTTGCTTTTGTTTTCCTTGCCTGAGGAGATATAACGATATGTTTGTTGTTAAGACTAATGCCCAAGAGACTGTTGCCTTTATTTTCTTTGAGGAGTTTTGTGGTTTCAGGTCTCATATTTAGGTCTTTAATCCATTTTGAGTTTATTTTTGTATATGGTATAAGAAAGTGGTACAGTTTTATTCTTTATTTGTCCAATTTTCCCAACACCATTTATTGAAAAGACTGTCATTTCCGGGGTGCCTGAGTGACTCAGTCATTAAGCATCTGCCTTCAGCTCAGGTCATGATCCCAGGGTCCTAGGATGGAGCCCCACATCGGGCTCTCTGCTCAGCAGGAAGCCTGCTTCTCCCTCTCCCATGCCCCCTCCTTGTATTCCCTCTCTTGCTGTCTCTCTCTGTCAAATAAATAAATAAAATCTTTAAAAAAAGGGGGGGGCTGTCATTTTCCCATTGACTGTTCTTACCTCCTTTGTCATGGCTTATTTGACCACCTAAGGGTGGGTTTATTTCTGGGCTCACTATCCTATTCTTTTGATCTATATTTTTATGCCAGTACCATACCATTTTGCTTACTATAGCTTTGTAGTGTGTCTTGAAATCTAGGATTGTGATACCTCCAGTTTTGTTCTACTTTCTGAAGACTGCTTTGGCTGTTCAAGAGCTTTTGTTGTTCCATACAAATGTTAGGATTATTTGTCCTAATGCTATGAAAAATGCTATTGGTATTTTGATGGGGACAGCACTGAATCTGTAGATTGCTTTGGGTAGTATGGGCATTTTAACAATAGTCTTCCAATCCATGATCATGGAATACCTTTCCATTTGTTTGCATCATCACTTTCTTTCATCGAGGCATTTTAGTTTTCAGAGTATAGGCCTTTCACCTCCTTCATTAAATTTATTCCTAGGAATTTTTTATTTTTGTGCAGTTGTAAATGGAACTGTTCTCCTGGTTTCTCTTTCTGCTACTTTGCTAGTAGTGTACAGAAATGCCACAGATGTCTGTATATTAACTTTGAACCCTGCAGCTTTATGGAATTCATCTATTCTGATAGCTTGATGGTGGAACATTAAGGCTTTCTATATGAGGTGTCATGTATTCTGCAAATAGTCACAGTTTTACTTCTTATCAGTTCAGATTCCTTTTCTTTCTTTCTTGATTGCTATCACCAGGACATCCATTATTATGTTTAATAAAAGTGGTGAGAGTGGACATCCTTGCTAGGTTCTTGATCTTAGAAGGAAAGCTTTCAGTATTTCACTACTCAGTGTGATGCTATAGGTGTGGGTTTTTCACATATGGCTTTTATTATGTTGAGGTATGTTCTCCCTAAACTGACTTTGCTGAGAGTTTTCTTAAGTCATGAACATTGCTGTATTTTGTCAAATGCTTTTTCTGATATCTATTGAGATGGTCATATGTTTTTTATCCTTCCTCGTGTTAGTGTGATATATTGATTTATGAGTATGGAACCAACCTTGCATTTCTGGAATAAATCCTACTTGATTATGGTGAAGCACTTAACATATTGTTGAGTTTGCTTTGCTAATGTTTATTTATTTATGTTCCTCGGGGATACTGGCCTTGTAGTTGTCTTGCTGCTAATGTTGTTTTGCTTGTTTGTTTTTTGGTAGTGTTTTTTCTGGTTTTGGTCTCATGGTAATGTGGGCCTCAAAGAATGAACTTACAAGTTTTTCTTTTCCCCCTCTTCTATTTTTTGGAATAGTTTAAGAAAAATAGATAATCTTTTTTAAATGCTTGGTAGAATTCACCTATGCTGCCATCTGGTCCTGAACTTTTGTTAGGTTGGAGCTTTTTGATTACTGATTGAATTTTTTTACTAGCATCTTGTCTGTTCAAATTTTCTATTTCTTCCAGATTCAGTTTTGGAAGACTGTATTTTTCTAGGAACTTATCTAGGTTATTTAATTTATTGGCATATAACTTTTCATAGTATTCTCTTACAATCTGTGATACCATTTGTTCTTCATTTCTGATTTTGAGTGCTCTCTTAAACGTTTATCAATTTAGGGGACGCCTGGGTGGCTCAGTTGGTTAAGTAGCTGCCTTCAGCTCAGGTCATAATCCCAGCGTCCTGGGATCGAGTCCCACATCGGGCTCCTGTGCTCTCTATCTGACAAATAAATGTTTTTTTTTAAAGATTTTATTTATCAATTTAGTTTATCTTTTCAAAGAATGAACTCTTGATTTTATTGAACTTCTCTACATTTTTTGTCTGTATTTAATATTTTTCTAACCCAATCTTTATTATTTCCTTTCTTCTAACTGGGCTTTGTTCCTCTCTTGCTAGTTCTTTTAGGTATAAATTTAAATTAAGATATTTCTTGTTTCTTGAGTTATTCCTATATGAATGTAAACTTCCCTCTTAGAACTGCTTTTACTGTGTCTCAACGATTTTTGTGTTTTCACTTTAATTTGTCTCCATGTATTTTTTTTAATTTCCTCTTTGATTTGTTGATCCATTGGATATTCAGTAGAATGTGTATGGGTTTGGTTTTTTTTTCCTGGTAATTTATTTCTAGTTTCATGTTGCTGTGGTTGGAAAAGGTAACAATATCAAGTATATTGTAGTAAGTAAGTGACAATACTTACTTGGTATTACTTCAGTTTTCTTAAATTTCTGAGCTCTGCTTTGTGGCCTAACATATGATCTGTCTTGGAGAATGTTCTTTGTGTACTTGAAAAGAATGTATAATCTGCTGTTTGGGTATGGAATGTTAGTTCCAACTGGCTTAACATGTCACCAAAAGCCACCGTTTCCTTGTTGATTTTCTGTCTAGATGAGCCATTGATTTGAGGGGGGTGTTAAAACTCCCTAGTCTTACAGCATTACTGTCAATTTCTCCCTTTATGCCTATTAATATTTGCTTTATGTATTATGTTCTCCTATGATGGATGCATATTTACAATTGTGTCTTGTTTAATTAAGCCTTTTATCATTATATAATGCCCTTCTTTTTCTCTTACTCTATTCTTTGTTTTAAAATCTATTTTGTTTAATAAAAACTGCTAAGCTGGCTTTTTCCAACCCACTTCCATTTGCATAGAGTATCTTTTTCCATCCCTTCACCTGTGTCTTTAGGTCTGAAGTTAGTATCCTGTAGGCAGCAGATGGATGGGTATTGGTTTCTTATCCTTCAGTCACCTTCTTTGGATGATAGCATTTAGTCCATTTACATTTAAAGCAATTATTGATAGATATATATTTATTGCCATTTTAATTGTTTTGGTAGTTCTACTCTGTTTCTTTCTTCTCTGCTCTCTTTTATGGTTTAATGGTTTTCTTTAGTGTTACACTTGGTTTTATTTTTTGTGTGTCTTTTATAGATTTTTGGTTTGTGGTTACCATTGGCTTCATATGTAACATCCTACATGCACAGCAGTCTATATTAAGTTGATGTTCACTTAAGTTCAAACACATTGTATAAAGCCCCACATCTTTACTCCCCTTTGACATTCACACACATGTCATATTTTACATATTTTTATCTTGTGTATCCTTGGACTCATTTTTTTTAAAGATTTTATTTATTTATTTGTTAGAGAGAGAGAGAGAGAGCGAGCACAGGCAGACAGAGTGGCAGGCAGAGGCAGAGGGAGAAGCAGGCTCCCTGCTGAGCAAGGAGCCCGATGTGGGACTCGATCCCAGGACGCTGGGATCATGACCTGAGCCGAAGGCAGCCGCTTAACCAACTGAGCCACCCAGGCGTCCCATCTTTGGACTCATTTTTATAGATGTAAATGATTTAACAACTTTTGTGTTTTAATCTCTATACTGGCTTTATAAGTGATTAATCCAGTACCTTTACTATATGCTTGCTTTCACTCATGTAATTTTTTCCTTTCATAATTTTCCTCTATTTATGATTTATAAACATTTAAAGGATTCCTTTCAACATTTCCTTCTAGGCCAGTGCTGTGCCAATGAACACTTTTAACTTTTGTTTGGGAAACTGTTTCTCCTCCTACTCTGAATGATAGCTTTTTGGACAGAGTATTCTTGGTTCTAAGTTTGCTTTTTTTTTCCTTTCAGCACTTTGAATAGATCATGAAACTCCCTTGCACCCTGCAATGTTTCTGTTTAAAAATCAGCTGATAGAGGCAGCTGGGTGGCTCAGTGGGTTAAGCCTCTGCCTTCAGCTCAGGTCATGATCTCGGGGTCCAGAGATCCACCCCTGTATAGGGCTCTCTCCCTGCTTCTCTGCCTACTGTGACCTCTCTCTCTCTCTCTGTCAAATAAATAAGTAAAATCTTTTAAAAAAAGAAAAAGGAAAAAGAAAAATCAGCTGATAGCTTTGTTGTGGTTTCCCTTGCATATAACTTTTCTTTCTTCTTGCTGCTTTTAAGATTCTCATTTTGTCACCACTTTCTGCCCTTTTAATTACTATGTATCTTGGTGTGCATTTTTGATTCATCATCTTAGGGGCCCTCTGTGCCTCCTAGATCTGGATGTCTATTGTCTTCCCCAGATTAGCCAAGTTTTCAGTTATTCCTTTAAATATGTTTTCTGCCCCTTCTCTCTTCTTCTCCTGGGATTCCTGTAATGCAAATTTTTTTATGCTTCATGATATTGTAGTTTTCTTAACTTGTTCTCATTTTTCATTCCCTTTTTCTTTTTGCTGTGAGCTTGGTGCTTTCCCTTACCCTGGCTTGCAGGTTGCTGATACCTTCTTTTGCATCCTCTAATCTGCTGTTAGTTCCTTCCAGTGTATCTTTTCATTTCAGTTGTTGTATTCTTTAGCTCTGACTGGTTCTTTTTAGATCTTTCATCTCTTGTTGAAGTTCTCAGTTCATCCATTCTCTCCAGCCTATCTCAGCTTCACTTTTTTATTATGATTCTGTCTTGTTCTTTCATTTAAGACTTATTCTTCTGTCTCATTTTTCTCTAGTTCTCTGTGTTTATTTCTATCTGTTAGGTAGTTTGGTTACATCTCTTGGTCTTGAAAGCAGTGGCCTTGTATAGAAGAGGTCCTATGATGCTCTACAGTGCATCAACAGAACCAGGCCCTCCCATTGTGGCTGAGCCCCATTTGCTCTGGACATGGTGGGGTGGAAATGGCCTCAGCCCAGCTGGCTGCAGTAAGCCACTTCAGTTGCTATGGGCACTCTGGGCAGGGTTTGTTCCAACTGCTGTTGAGAAACCCAGCTATAGCCACTGTGAGCTTGCTGGTGGATTGGGGGCAGGGGACAGCCCTTGTCCTAGCTGTCTGCAATTAATCTCTGCCCTACCCTCCCTGTATCAAAGGGCAGGACTTGCTTCCTATGCATCCAGTTAAGACTCCTAGAAGCAAGAACTTCAGGCACACTGACATGTAGGCTTATCTCTGTTTTTCCATGCAGGAGTCCTTTGGATACTAGCAAAGTATTAGAACTGGCTCCAGCAAGTGATGGCTATCTAGGCTGGGTGAAGATGAGAAAAATGGTACCCAGCAGTACTTTTGTACCCAGAGAAATCGCCTAAAGATCCCTATTCCTCCAGCACACATTCCAAGATTAGTCAATACATATCCATTACATAAACCCCAGGTGCTTTGCAAACTGCCGTTTCTAAGCTGTGTCTCGGGCCAATTTATTTGGCATGCTGCCTCTTTAAGGGTGGGGACTTTCTTGCCTGTTGCCTTCTGGCTCTCCCAGAATTTAGCCCTGCTTATTTTTCAAAGCCAGACATTGTGGGAATGGCCATCTTCGTGCAAATCCTCAGGGCTAGGGTTAGCCAGTATAGGGTCTGATCCCCTCGTTCCTCTGTGCTTGTGATTTCTCTCCCACTTGTGGTTATTTGTTCTAGGGGTTCACTTCTCAACTGCATCTCTAGCCCTCCTATCATCATCGATGTGGCGTTTCCTCTGTGGAGTTGTAGAATATCTGGTCTTCCAATTTTCAAGTTATTTTCAGTTAGTTGTGTAGATATGGTTATTGCCTGGGTATGGCTGTGGAAGGAGGTGAGCTCAGGATCTTCCTCCTCTGCCATCTTCTCTATCAGCCCTGTGGATTTTTGATGGGCTTAACATATACAGAACATTCCAGCTTGTTCAATGTTATCGAAGGTATAGGTTTCCTTGTTGATTTTCTGTCTGGATGATCTGTTAATGTAAATAGGGTATTAAAGGTTCCCCAAGTATTGTGTTGCTATTTCTCCCTTAGGTCTATTAGTATTTGTTTTATAGATTTAGGTGCTTCTATGTTGGTGCATAAATATTTACAAATGTTCTATCTTGCTGGACTGACCCCTTTGTGACCCTACTTTGTCTCTTATTATAGTCTTTTAAAGCCTGTTTTGTTCAAGTGAGCTCTCCCAGCTTTCTTTTGGTTTCCATTTGCATGCAATATCTGCAATTAGTTTGTAGGCACTGTAGAGATGGGTCTTGTTTTGATGATGGTGGTGGTGTTTAGTCCAGCCACTCTACATCTTTTGACTGGAGAATTTAGTGTTTCATATTATTTAGAGTTATGTACTTACTGCTATTTTGTTAATTATTTTCTGGCTGGTAGTTTCTCTGTTCCTTCTTTGGCTTTCTTACTTTGTCATTTGATGGCTGTATTTAGTGGTATGCTTAGATTCTTTTCTCTTCTCTTGTATATTTATGGTTTTTGTGATGTTGTTACCTTAAGGCTTACATTTAACAACTTATATATACAACAGTTTAAGATAATAAACTTAAATGCATGTGAAAGCTCTAGATATTTACTTTTCCCCTTCCATTTTGTTTTTCTTGTCACATTTCACTTTTTTATCTTGTGTAACCCTTAACTAATTACAATAGTTACTTTTACTACCTTTGCCTTTTGGCCTTTATACTAGCTTTATGAGGCATTAATCCACTACCTTTCCTATATATTTATCTTTACCTGTGAGATTTGTAGCTTGTATATGTTTTACCACTAATTAACACCCCTTCTTTTCAACCTCTCCTTTTGTTTAACATTTTAATGTGTCTTGGTATGTCTCCTGAGGGTCACTTTGTTCCAAAACTCTGGGCTTCCTGGATGTTGCTTTCCTTCCTCAGGTTAGGAAAATTCTTGGACATTATTTTTTCAAGAAAGTCTTCTGTCCCTGTCTTGTCCTTCTGGGTCTCCTATGAAGGAGAATGTTAGCCACTAAATGTGGTCTCTTAGGTCCCTTAAACTACCTACATTTTATATTTTTCTTTTTGCTGCTCTGATGGGGTTGAGTTTCTCTGCCTGGTTTCTGGGTTCACTGATCCTTTCTTTTTGCTGCTTCTAGTCTGTGTTGAAGTCCGCTGGCATTATTTTCATTTCAGTTACTACATTCTTCTGCTGTGTGACTTCTACTTGATACTTATATATTCTCTTTGTTGACATTCTCACGTTATCCATTCTCCCAATTTGGTGAGCATCTTTATAACTACTACTTTTAACTCTTGTGAGGTAAATTATTTGTCTGCCTCTGTGAGGTTCTTTCTGAAGCTTTATCTTGGTCTTTGATTTGGAATATATCCCTCTGTTTTGTTGTTTGCTTCACTCTTCTTTTGTTTCTACAAGCAGGCTATTTTCATATTAGTAGTTCCCAGTTGTTGAGGATGTGCCAAGACTGATCAGTGTCCCCAAGAAGATCTCAGCACCTACATCCTAGATTCAGGCTGAATAGAAGCCAGACTTGGAGACACCAGCTTTAAAGAACGGACATAGATATAGTCCTGTGGGACCACAAGCATAAGACCACTTGCCACCAGAATAGGTGATGTGGAGGTGTCTTCTGAGCAGCAGGCACAAAAATCAGGGCTCCTTTTGTGCATTAATTATCTAACCTCCCTTTTCACCACTCCTTTAAGCCTGCAGAATCAGGCTTAAAAATAAATCCTCAGGGGCGCCTGGGTGGCTCAGTGGGTTAAGCCTCTGCCTTCGGTTCGGGTCATGATCTCAGGGTCCTGAAATCGAGCCCCGCATCGGGCTCTCTGCTCAGCAAGGGAGCCTGCTTCTCCGCCTACTTGTGATCTCTGTCTGTCAAATAAATAAATAAAATCTTAAAAAAAGAAAAAGAAATCCTCAGCCATGTCACTAAGTAAAAATGCAAACTGTAGTACAGCATTATAGGATGTTAAACCATTGACAAATCTGTGTGTGTACACACACACACTTTATTTTTCCACAGGCACATACGTGGATGTATAGAAACAGGCCTGGAAGGAGGCCTTCCATACTGATAAGAGTGTTAACTTTTAAGGGGGACCTGGTTAGGAGGCATTTTCACCTTATCTCATTGTTTTTTGTTTTTTTACAGTGAAAAATACATTACGTATTCTTAATTTTTAAAGTTCACTTCAAGAAAGTTTATTGAAGTTGAACTAGCAAATCACAGCAGAAGTTCCTAAAATGACAATGGATAGAAAATGTAGGGACTCTGAGAAATCTCTAAATGGGCAATGCCCAGCAGCAGATTGCCTACAAATCAGTGCCTCACACACATCCTGTTCGCGATATCTTACCTGATAAATCTTACCAGAGCAGCTACGGTTTAGAGTGTTAGAAACAGTTAAAAAATCCATCCTTTCAAACGTGTAGCTAGAGAACAAAAATGACTTAAAACTGTTTCAAAGTATTTCTTTACCTCCCACTTGGAAGTTTTAGGTTGCTCAATTCTTTACTATTTCCCCATAACCCAAAACCACAGTTCAGAAGGGGGAGGAAGGTGCAAACAGAAGCACTGCCTGCAAACACCCATCCCCACAGGGAGGCAGAAGATAAGCTGGGTTGGAGCCCTAGCTATGCAGGGCAGCACACAAGCCACAGCCACTCACATCCAGGTCCAGCTTCAGTAGGAGAGAGTGTTGTCCTCCAACCGAAAAGAAGTATTTTTGTGGTTTACTGGCTGGCAACTTTGGTATATATACTTGTAAGGACTTGACAGAATGGAGCCAGAATTTAGGCTCAAATCCCAGCTCCTCTGTTTCCCAGGAGTGTGACCTTGGGTAAGTTCCTAAACTTCTCTTGCCCTTCATGCTCCCCATCTGTGAAATGGGGACCTCTCTTGTAGGATTGAACCAGTACACAGCAGCCCACTGTAGACTGCCTGGCCTGCAGGTAAGCACGCAAATGAAGTTAGCTATTATTTGACTTGAATAAGGTTCTAGCTTTAAGAACTTGAGTATTCAAGATAACCTCCTCTGAGGACTATGCTGTCAGTCAGACAGGTCTTAAGTGCTTCTTCACGTAACTACATGTATGTTACTAAATGGAGGTGGTGTGACACTACATAGGCAGATGGCCATATATTCTGAGGGCAAAGCTTGTTTCCTGGAACAAGGCTCTTCTGGGTACCTTGTCAACATTGGGCCACACCTTCCCTAAAATCTAGGGAACCTTGAAACCTCAGAAAATCCAGGGCCCCTTCAGTAGAGATCTTATTCTCGTGGGGGTTAGTTCTTTAGAGAATTTTATGATTTAATTTCATCTATAGGTGATACAGTATCATTCTCCATGGCATGAGATAGCTACAGCAGTTTTTAACAAAGGTAAATAATAATTTCTGTATCATTTTAAAAAGTGAACTTTGATTTTAATAGCTCTTTGTTCCAAACAGCTAGTGGAGATAACAGCAATTTGTCAAAAGTAATGGAGCTATATGGGGAAGAAGTCCTCTTCCTTATAGGCAGTGGTGGCGGAGGGGTGGGTGCTCAAGGAAACAACCCAAAGTACCTTCCTGGCCCCTCCAGGTACGTGGGCTGTGGGAGGAGGAAGGATGAGCTCTCCTTTGGCCACCAGCGTTAACCCAAGTCCTTGGGTTTGTGTTGCAGGCGTCATGTACCGGAAGTCGTGTGCCTCTTCAGCAGCCTGTCTCATTGCCTCTGCCGGGTACCAGTCCTTCTGCTCCCCTGGGAAACTGAACTCAGTGTGCATCAGCTGCTGCAACACCCCTCTTTGCAACGGGCCCCGGCCCAAGAAACGGAGCAGTTCCGCCTTGGCCCTCCAGCCCGGGCTCCCCACCACCGTCCTGCTCCTCCACTTAGCCCTCCTCTTGGCTCACTGCTGAAGCTGAAGGAGATGCTTGCCCCTCCTGCATTGTTCTTCGGGCCCTCCGCTCCCTCTGCGCCCCAAGCTTCTCCTGGGTGTCCTTTTATTCTGGGTGGGGAGGGTGTTCTCTTTCCTTCAGTTCCTTCGTCACTGAAAGAGCTCAGTGTAAAAGATTTTTTGTAAGCTCTGAATAAATTCAGTGTGAATTTTCAGTGTGTATTTAAAGGAAGGGAAGGCCTAAGCAAAAGTCTGCCCTGTCTCTCCTGAGTCAAGGTCGAGCTGGCAAAATCCGTCCTTAGAAGGCACTTAGGTAGGCATCCATTTTTCCCCAAGGCCCCTAGCTCCCACTGCTGTCCCCCCCTAAGGGCACAGTTCGTCAGGCTGTGTCAGGATAATGTTGCTGGGGGAGTTAGAAGGCCGATTAGCCCTCAAGGCTTCCCTGCCTAACATTCACACTTCATGTTCCTGCAAACCATTCCCTGTAGCAGGAGTGAGTGGTTTCATTGCCGAGTTGGGCTCTAGTGACTCGAGACTCAATTGCTGGGGCTCAGACTCGGGCTTGGCCTCGCCCTGGAAGGTGCTCAAGAAAACCTTGTTCGTTCTTGCAGAGGAGTTGGAACGGGAAGCCAGGAAGATGAGGGGGCGGCGCGCCGAGCGGGTGCTGGCGGCGGTGGAGGCGCGCAGGTGCTTGCTGTGGTTGGCGTGGGGCAGCGTCAGGTGGCAGCGGAGCACCTGGCCGAACACCCTGCGGAACTGCTGCGAGGACACGTTGTACAGGAGCGGGTTGACGATGGAGCTCAGGTAGAAGAAGGTGTCGGAGAAGGGGAGGAGGATCATGTACGCCCGGAAGTAGGCCTTAGTCCAGTCGTGCTTGGGTTTGGCCGCTGCCATAATCCTCCGCACCTGGTTAGGCATCCAGCAGACTGCCAAGGTCACGACAATCAGCCCTGAGCAGGCGAGACGCAAGATAGAAACAGCATGAGAACAATAATGCAAGAAACAAAATATCTGAGCTCCCCAGATCTGCACTTACCGGTCAGGAAATGGCACCGATTTTTCAGTGTTGTGCTTGACAGCTTCTCTTGCTGCTAGCAAAAAGGAATTTCACGGTGTTTCAAGCCCCGGGCGTGCACTGTGTTAGACCATTAAATGCTTTAGACAATTGTTTGTACCTGTTGATAGCTCTTAATTTTAAAAAAAGTTTTCATTGTTGGGTATCCAGAAAGCATATTATGTAGTCTAGCAACCCAGTTCTGTCTTTTTAAGGAAATAGATGTATACACTCTGTAAAATCAGGTGAAACAATATTTGTACTTTGAAGAATGTCCACATAAAGACCCAGTGATATTTTCAAGACAAATGGAAATGGTGTCCCTTGTCACAAAGAAGCATGTTTAGTCATACTGATTGTACACTCAATTTCAAGGGACACAAAATCGTGAAGAGCCTGTCATTGAGAATGTCTCTTGACATGTATTTACTAGGGGTGTACACCTGTAATTCTAATCCTCATTCCTGCAACAGCACTTCTGTTCATTTTCAGATATAGTTATATTCTCTCTTGCATCTTCATGGGGGGAAAAGACAATTATCCTCAAGTAATGAAAAATACAAAATATCTTTCAAGTTTAGCCAATAACATGCTCATGGCCTTTGTGGCACGGAGCTACATCAGCCTCCAAAAGGATCAGGCCCTCGAGGGACATAGCTCTGACCCATAAGCAGATCACAGGATGACTGTAGGGACATGTCTGCATGCCCCTTATTTACATCTCAACTGAACACACTCATCTCTGCTTCTATGACCTCTGACAGAGAAAAGGAGCATTTATCTACAGTGAGCAAAAAAAAAAAAAAACCAACAAAAACAAAACAACAACAACACATCCCAAAAATGGAAGACCAGGAATCTACAGCACATTTCCTCTTCGCTCCGGAGCCCAGACACCAGAATGTAAGTTCCTGTGAGGAGAGCTGGTATCTTAAAGCTGTGTATAGAATTTTTAGAAATGCTTCCCCCTCTCCTAAATCTGCTTATCATAGTAAGAAAGATTCATTCACATTTTGAACCTTTGTATTTTCTAGGAAACCACAGGGAAGCGATGGTTGGCAATAATCCCTGACTGCCTCTGATCCATGGTAAACATTTTGTTCACAAATGAAAACCAATCCTGTTCATGCCTCCGGGGTTGGCCCTCTCACATGCACTCCTCTGAGCATGCCTTCCTTACCTGCTGGCTGAGTGGCCCTCGGAATGTTCTCTACCCCTGTAATAACCCAGTTTCCTCAACAAATCCTCCACACATCCAGCTGTCTGCAAAGAAGGCCCAAGAAGCTCTGCTCCCCCTGATAATTTCCAAGGGTTTCTCTTGTCAAACCTCAGCCCAAGACTAAAACACAAACCAGTTTGCTTATTCTTTCCTTTGAGTTTACTTCCGAGAACACTCAGTGAATTGAAAAGCCCCCCCCCCAAGAAAAAACAAAAACAAAATAAACACCTTAAGAGTATCATCTGAATCACCTAATTAAAGCTGGTGGATGGAAAGAATCATTTCTGTGTTTAAACAACAAAAAAATACTTGCGTAGAAAATCAGGAGCCTTTTTCCCACTGCTTCAAGAAGCACGGACATGGACGCGTTCCTGCCGCGTGTGCTGTTCCAAGTGGGTCCGTAAGTGATTATTGGAAGCTGTTCTGACTGAAAGGTTCATCTCATTACCTAAAAGAACTAGGAAGCTTCTCATACCTAGGGAAGCTACATGTCTTCATCGAGGCTTAAGTTTTTTTCTACTCTCTGCCACTGCAGACAAGTACAACCAGCTTCATCTGAAGACTTAGTTCCCAGAACACAGACATGGAGCACAGGGTTTCGGATGTGTGTTCTGCTCCACCGTGGGAGGTGCCACTTCAGGCAGCAAGAATGCAGAAGGTGACGAGAACCCACTTGTACTTACTTGGGTTGGACACAGCACAGCTTTTCAAGCCCCTCGAAGAAAAGCAGAAAAGGGCCAGGTTTGGGGGCAAGTTACAAAGGTGTTCTGGCCTTGGCCCGGTTCTCCTGAGCAACTGGTTGCATGACCTTTCTTGTTATCCTCACCCCATTTGGTGGCATCAGTTGTTCCTGACTGACATTCTCATCAAAAGAAGCAGTGCAGTCAAAGGCAAGACAGGTATCTTGGGGATGAGGCAAGGGACACACGCAGTCAAAGTGCTGTGGCCTGATTTGCAGTTTTAGCCAGGAGAAAATTTTTGCTCTGAAATCCAAGCAAGCTAAAGTCAGTAAGTGGGAGGTCCCTTATTCTGAACAAGTTGCCAAAAATAGGGAACCGGACCCAAGATTCTACAGTGATAAGGCGAAACTTGGCTGTCTGGGTACACAGTAGAAGGCAGGATGGCAAACAGGAACTTGGAGAACGAGAGACACAAGGAGTGGAGTTAGAAATCCACAGGGATTAAATAAAGATGAGCCATCAGAGGGGCGCCTGGGTGGCTCCGTGGTTAAGCATCTGCATGCAGCTCAGGTCATGATGTCAGGATCCTGGGATCGAGCCCTGCATTGGGAGTGCTCTTCTCCCTCTCCCTCTACTCCCCCGACCCTGCTCATGCCACTCGCGCTCTCTCTGAATCTTAAAAACGATAAGGCATCAGAAAAATCTTGACATATACCCAAGAATAACGAAGTATTGATTCTTTGCCATGTCAGGTCCTGAGCTGAGCACTCTGTGCTGCTTTCCTCTGCATTTGTCACTTCTGACAATAACCTGGTGAAATCAAAGCTGTTACTATGTTCATTTTAAAGAAGGGGAAGTTGAGTCTCAGGTTAGTTGCCCACATCCTACAACCAGGACATGTGCTTGCCAGACTCCAAAATCCTTTATACATTTATTTTTTTCTGAAAGACTGTTTCTCATTTTCTTCTGTTTAAAAAACACAGGAAACACAAGTGAACATGAGCCATAATTCCACCCTGTGAAACGGATATAAAGTAGCACTAATCACTAGAAATATAAGCCACCTAGGTGGCTTTAAAGTTAAAATTTTGAATAGTCACATCCAAAAAGTAGAAAAAGGAGGTGTCGATTTTAACATTCCTTAACCGAATCTACAGTAAATAGTATTTCACATGCAATGTCAATATGCAATCAACCTAAAATTGAGAGTTTTAACATTATTTTTTTGCATAGTTTGAGACTCAGTGTGGCTTTTATTCTTACACCTTTCAGTTGGTTACTAGCCATACCCGTCCCCACAGAAGGACTCCTAGTGTCTCCTCCTCCCATTCTCCCACCTGCCCCTTCCCAGCCACATACCTAGGGAGTCCTGTCCAACCAAGGAATCCTAAGATTCGGATGTGATTATCATGTGGTTTCACTCACATGTGGAATATAAGGAAAGGCGTGGAAGACCACAGGGGAAGGGAGGGAAAAACTGAGTGGGAAGAAATCAGAGAGGGAGACAAACCATGAGAAACTCTGGACTCTAGGAAACAAACCGAGGTTTACAGACAAGTGGGGGTCGGGGGCTAGGCATTAAGGAGGGCATGTGATGTGATGAGCACTGGGTGTTAGACACAATGAATGAATCATTGAACATCAAAAACTAATGATGTACTCTATGTTGGCTAATTGAACATAATGAACAAAATAAAATTAATTTAAAAAGATTCTGATGCAGCCAAGTGGACCCAGATCCCATATCGGGGTACACTTTGTCAGCCTTGGGTAGAGCAGGTCCAGCCAGTCTTTACATAATGAAAAGCCTTCCATAGGAGGGGACTGCCAGTTAGCGACGGCCTAAATAATTCTCAAAGCACAAAATGACATTTTGTGTTTCTCATTCTAAACCCTGCCTCGGCATTGTGGAATAGCAGATTGTGCCAGATACTTGGCTGGGCTGTTGGAATATTCTTCTCCCACCTCAAGCAGAGGTGGGCAGAAGTGATGGTGTCTTTGCTCCTGTGCTTTAAAAGATAATTTTGTTTTAGGAAAATGGAGCATTAGGCATATAAATACCCACCATTGTCGGATGTGAAGTGAGCCTCTGTGGGCCATGGAATAGGAGTCAGCCTCTGGGGACAAGTTGGGGGGAATCAAACCAGCCCCCTTGTAAAATTTGTCCTTTCACAATGACAAGTAATTGCTCACTTTTACATTTGAAACAAGAAAAAAAGTACATTATTTTAGATGGCAGTGAGAATAACTCTCATGTCCAAAGGTAACTTTTTATTGGGCTATTTGCAACTGGTCCAGCTCCCATCCTAGTTACTCTAGCTGAGATAAAGCTTTAAAATCTTATTCGGGCCTTAACAGAGTATATTAAAGATTTGACTAAATTTATGTTTGGCTGCCACCAGTTTGGACTCACATTTGGAAAAATCTATAATGCTTTGGTCTGTATGGTGTAACGTGTAGCCCGCCGATAAGTAACTTTACTATGCGCCTGAACGAAGATCAGTGAACTGAACCCAGTCGTGTTAAGGAGGCAAACTGTTTTAACTGCATTATTGATGGATTTGTATTCTATTCCAGACTGCCTTGTGCTCTGGGTTAAGAAATACCTTCATAGCTGTTTTTCCACATAAACTAAGACTTCCATTTTTCCTCCCTGATCACTACAACTAAAATGACAGGCACCATTAGACGATGACACAGATTTATTCTCAGTGGAGTAATGTTGTTTAAAAACAGAAGTAATATCGATGTCCAACAGCATCTCACACAAAAGCCTGACATTTCAAGTGTCTGAGTCAGCCTGCCTGGTTTCCTCTGTGGAAGACATGAAACCATGCCACCTGGGACGTGGCGACATCCGTGCTGCTGACTCTGGGCTCTCTCTTCTCTCCTCTAGACTTTCAAGTGAAGGTAGCTCTTCATGTGCTCCCCAGAATTCATCTCAGAGTCCTCAGAATAGATAGCCAAGTGGGTCTCCCTTTGGAGACCAGGCACACTACCCCTTTGTTTTACAAATAATGGAAGTGAGGCTAAGTGATTCACTCAAGACCTCCAAGGGCAGGGTGACAGCTCTCCCTCTGCCTTGACTTACTGCTCAGAACATGGGATTCTACCTGAGATTGACAAGTGAGTCTCTCATTCTAGTTAAGTGCAGTTTTCTATGCTCCAGTTTTAGACTCAAAGGCTGACCATCCACAGCCTGGAATGGCATGCAAGGCAAAGCGCGTCAGTCTCAGATCTCAGCTAAAGTCAGCACAGCTGTTCTGCACACTGCCTGAATTGTTTTAGCACCAGGCTCCTCAAAAAATAAGCACATAATAAGGCCCTGGGGCACATGCTTTCCCCACAAGAAAGGTCCAATGCAGCCAGCCCCAGGCAGCTGGAGCGTGTTTAGAAAACAAGACATGAATCCAGGTCCTAACCTAGTGACCCAGCTGAAAAGGGCTCCATCTATCCATCAGCCTGTCCACTTTACATAACCACCTGCTAGAAAAGAATACTTTGTCTGTACTAAGCTGGAAAGATCTGGAAATTCTCTCTTTCTCCAGCAAACTTAGTTTGTGGGATTTAAAGGAATCCCAAAGATTTGCTTTTCCACCTGGTGTTGGGAATCCCATTTTAGGGAATCACTGAAGCCTCGGAGTACAGGGAGATGTAGAGAATGCTTTAGGTTTTCTGTGCTTAGCATAGCTTTTCTCTCTTCTTTTTGCCCCATGAGTCAAGTTCTCTCTAACCCCACCGCAGTGAGTAGGTGTTAGATATCTCCCCATCACATCCCCCAACCAATTCAGGTTCTCTGGACTCTCTGCACCCATCTCCTGGTTGGCTGAGGTCTATGCCAGACCCTGTCCTAGGCACTAGTGATAAAAACCTGAGGAGATCGAGGCAGACACAGCCAGGTGACTGCTAGCAAAGGGCCATGAGAGCCATCTGGCTACAGTTTTATGGTGGCCCCTACTGGTTGACCCTCCCATTGGGGGTGAATGTCCAGAAAATTAAAGGAGAGGGTTAGCCTGGACAAGGGCACCCAGGCAAAGACACAGCATGAAGAGGGGATGAGGGAATCCAATAGCAGCTCATTCTGAGAGCTGCCAGCCGGGGCCAGAACCAGAATGAAGGAGTGGGTGGAGAAAGTGGAAAATGAGACCCATTAGAGAACACTCCATAAGGTTTTGTGGACAATATATTAACCAGCATATAGCAGGGTAAGGAACGCTGCTTGTCAAGTGACATTTAAATAGCAATTGTCAGTGGAAAGTAAGCATATGGTTAGTTGAATGAAAAGCCAGGAAAAGACAAATACATCCAATAAAAGGTTTTAGTGCTTTCTCAATTTATATCTCTGCATTTGACAGTCTGCTCCTGCCACCTAGTTGAGACCTTGATCTCCCTGACTTTGTTCTATCCAAGAAGCCCAAATCAGCACGAAACTTGGTCTGGTCTCTAATCTCTGAGACAGTAGTTCTCTAAACAGGCTTCCTGGAACAGCAGCATCAGCACCCCCTGGGAACTTCTTAGCAATACCCATCTTAGATCCCAACCCAACCTCTGAGTCAGAGACACTGAGAGCACAGCCCAGCAGTCTGGAAATACCAAGCCCACCCGCTGGTTCTGATGCTAGCTCAGATCTGAGAATGAGTCTAAAACAAGCACAAGCTGAGAGGGAGGCTGCCTCATCAGGCATTTGTGGCCCTGTCACGGTCACACTGGTCACATTTTGAAGCGTCCTATTTTCCCCGAGGGCCTGCAGACTGAGCGGAGTATAACTGAGTACCCTTCCCTCATTCCTGAGCACCACCCTTGCCGGGATCCTGCCTCCTCCCTTTCTTCTCTCTCTCTGGCCTTTCTCCTTTCTCCCCTCTGTCTCTTCCCAAGGTCACCATAACCAGGCTGCAGACAGACCTTGTTTAAGCTGTCCCCCCCACACACACCCTTTCCCTAAGACTTTCTTGGGTGCCTTTGAAGAGATGACTGCATCAGGAGCAGGAAAGCCCCTCAGCTAACGGTTGGCTTTGCCCAAGGAAAGCAGAAAGGCTTTGGAAGCAATGCAGATGGGATGTGAGGGACCCGGCTGTTGGCTGAGCACAGGACACCTCCCCATCTGAGATCCCACTCCACATCCCGTGTTCTCTCACCCTGCCAGGGCGTGCCTGGATTCCTTAAGGTCACTTTCCCAGGGACCTGCGGGCATAGTGACTTCATTATAAATCCATCTGCCTTCTTGCCCTCTCTCCTGTTGAGAAATATTGTTAAGAAGAAGACAGAAGAGTAGGGAGAATTTGTTTTCAGAAAGGGCACAGGCCACAATTTTAAAATGATCTAAAGGCCACACATGGCTCCTTCTGTCCACAAAGACGGATGGTTTGATGTCCCATCTTTGCCCCACTATGTGATGGAGCCTAGGAAAGGACTCAGCCCTGCGTTTGGCTCCATCTACCATGTTGAGGCCAGAGACCCAGATTCCAAAATGGTCTGCGATTTGCTAAGCATCACATCCATCTCCTTGCTTGCTCTACAAGCTTCAGGACAAGACGACCAACTGTAAATCGCTACAAGTGCAAATATGTATTTCTAAAACAAGCCCTCCTGTCTGGGAACTGTAGGACAGTCACGTGCGCTCAAAGCAAGCAGCATTTAGCGTGAGCATTATGCTTTAGTGCCTCTGTTCCTTTACAAATGCATGCTCCACGACAAGCTGCAATCCACTGAATACATATTTTTCTATGTGGATCTCAACTGTATGCAGCGGTGTGGCTTTCTATACAAAAGTCTGTCCCGAGTCTGTGGACAGTTAGGTCCAATGTGCAGTACAGCTACAAAAGCCCAAGGCTGTTCCTCAACAAGAAACGCTTCCTCCAGGCGCCTGGGTGGCTCAGTGGGTTAAAGCCTCTGCCTTCAGCTCAGGTCATGATCTCAGGGTCCTGGGATCGAGCCCCGCATCGGGCTCTCTGCTCAGTGGGGAGCCTGCTTCCTCCTCTCTCTCTGCCTACTTGTGATCTGTCTGTCAAATAAATACAAAAGAAAGAAAGAAAGAAAAGCTTCCTCCCTCAAAACACACAGCACAGGAGTGGATGTTGGTACCAAGGGCCATGAATGAGGGCAGAAGCTGCCAACTGTGGGATGCTCAGGCCCCGCTCTAGGAGACCAGCTCATCCCACCACACACACACACTGCTCATGCCACATACAAATCCTCATCAGTTTTTATGGCTGAAAGCCTGCAATTTTAATGGAATTTACGTACTTGCAAATGGTAGAGAATCAAAGCCTCAGGACGCTAGCTCTGAAAAAAATCAGAAGAGTGAACTGGAGATGCAACGTGGGGGGTTGGGGGGTAGGAAAAGAATAAATGAGAGAAGATGGGATGGGGGGGAGACAAACAAACCATCAGAGACTCTTGATCTCACAAAACAGACGGGGGGGGGGTGGGGGGAGGGGGGTCAGGAGAGGGTGGTGGGGTTATTGACATGGGGGAGAGTATGAGCTATGGTGAGTGCTATGAAGTGTGTAAACCTGGCGATTCACAGACCTGTACCCCTAGGGATAAAAATACATTATATGTTTATAAAAAAATTAAAAAATTAATTCAAAAAAAGAAACTGATAAAAAAAAAATCAGAAGAGTGGAGTCTACTGGTAAACCAGGAGAATCCCCAGAGAAGTAGAGAGGAGCCTAAATTCGCACAGCCCAGGAGTCCAAATACAGGGCGTCCCAGTCTGATGGTGTCTGTACTGGCTGTGAGCTTCCCTCAGAACCCAGGGAAGCCACACAAGCCTTGGGTAAAGCCACACTCCACCAAGTGCTCAGCAGAGGCATCATGAGCATTCTGGGAATGTGGAGACAAGTGGACGTGTCTACAGATCTCCCCCTGCCTCTCTAGTTCCAAGGTCCCTGCCTGTGCCCCCTCTGTGCAGCAAGACAGACCCTGAGAGAACGGATGCTGAGTGCCTATGACTGAGGCAGGTCAGGCCCAGATGGGGTGAACACCCCTCAATCTGTTCTCCTGAGACTCCCAAGACTCTGCACATGCCCAGACCCAGACCACATCTTTCTCCCTTCTGCTCTTCCTTCTCTTTGGTCCCTTCATTCCACCCCTCTCCTCCTGACTGTCCATGCTTTGTCCAGCTCTTATTCAACAAGTTTCTGCTGTCACTGCCTCCAGGAAGCCTTCCTGACTCCACAAGGCTCTATATCAAGTTTCCTATTACAAGTTCACTAGCACCTTTTACTCCTGTCCCTGTCATCCTAACACCACAGCATCAACTAGACCATAAATTCCATGGGAACAAGATGCCCATGTTCACTCCTGTATCCTCGGCACAGGACAGAAAACCATTACATACTGGTTGCTCTGTCAACATTTGTAGAAGGTGGGGAGGGTGCTGGAGGTTCCAGGTGAGGGCTGAGCAAGAGGGCATTTAAAACTTGAATTGATCTGGGGCACCTGGGTGGCTCCAGTCAGTTAAATGTCTGCCTTCAGCTCGGGTCATGATCCCAGATAGAGCTCCATGGTGGGCTCTCTGCTTAGCAGAAAGCCTGCTTCTCCCTCTCCTCTGCCTGCTGCTCCCCCTGCTTGTGTGCACTCACCTGTTAAATAAATTTAAAAGTTTTCAAACTTGAATTCATCTAATATATACAGAGTCAATCTGAAGCTAGCTTCCCTGTCCAGAGGATTCCATACTAACCCTCCTGACACAGAGGCTAGCACCTGCATGATTTCTATCCCCCATCCTGAGGGGAAGGGAAGGAGACAGTGGCAACTTCCAGAAAGAACTGGCCATTCATTCAAGCAAGACAAAAACCCCTGAGCCCAAGAAAGAGGTCTAGACAGGCATTGAAAAGTCTTGAATCTGCTGAGTGCCTTCGGGGGACGACAGTTCCAGCGTCCCACCCCACCGTGCGACTGGCAGATGTCTGGATTATCTACACAAAAAACATGTTTCTTATCCTATTTCTCTGCAAGATGGCCTGATGGATGTAAGCAGCATACAGTGAGGGTCAGCAGGTGAAACAGGATATGTAAGAGCCACATTTACTAGAGAGACAAGTTGGAGGATAGTCATTTGTCCCCGAATAATGTGATAAATCATGGCCCCCGTGAAGATGCCACAAGTCTTTGTTCAAGAGGCTGCAGGCCAAGACTCAAAGCATAAGGGTTGAGGTCAACAGCCGAACTGATGACTTAGAGATGAAGAGGAAACATCTAGAAGAGCATTTGGTGATGGGGGCTGGGGTGGGGGCAGGGAGAGACTATTTCAAGGTTATCTTCTGGGTGGCCCCAGCAGAATGCAGTCCTGCAATTAGAATCCTCAATTTCCATCGGGGCACAGCTTGGTCACAGAGGCTGAGGAGGTGGTGAGAAAACATGAGGAAGGCTGGCTTACCCGCCCTCCAGCTCTGTGCCCATCACAGATGTTCCGATGGTATATTTCCTGGCCCCTGTGGCTTTGCGTCCATCTGACTTAGGAAACTCCACCCACCAAGGGATGTTCAGCTTTACTCGTCCAAGCTTAGCTATAAAACGGACCAAACAAGAGCTGATGGGATGATGAAACGTGGTAATGAAGTGCTCAATAGAGGGCCTGCTGCCAGCCAAGGGATCTTTGTAGTGATGACCTTTAGTACCTTCATCATCACCTCCTCCCACCATCCTCTTTGCCACCTTATCTCCATCACCTCCTCTACCGTCATCACCATCTTCCCCACCCATCACCCTCTCTGCCACCACTTCCACCACCGCCATCATCGTCTCCATCACCTCCTCTGTCACCACACATCCTCACTGCCACCAGCAAGCTCCCAGAGGTCAGAGATCCAGGGGAAGGCTGACTAGAACCACCAGGTATCAGATGCTTCTACTCCTCACCTCACAAACAAAGCCCAGAATGATTCCATGACTTTAGCAGGGTTTTCCTGCTCACCAATAGCAGAGAAATGACCAGGACTTTGGTCTCCTCATTTCCAGGTCAGAGTTCTTTCACTACCCGGGTTTAGAACTTCTGCCACTCTGCTCTAAGGCTCTGAACTCCTTATCCCTCCCCCAGTACACGCACACAGGTACTTGGGGTTTCAAGAAGAGAGGCAAGGAGTAGAGCCTGTAATAAAATAAACAACTGATGGAAGGCAAGATTGCAAGAAGGAAGACAAATTCCAAATCCCAGGAAGACAGGAGCCCTGAGCCCCTCCCCAGTTCACTGCCCCCCACACAATTCCTCTCTAGGAAGAATGACAAGGGGCAGGGAGTCTCCATGACTATCTGATCACCTGGTCACAGGCTAGGAATCTTCACTTCCTTCCACCATCCCCTAACTCCACCCTCCAGCACACATTACCCCCTCTACACACACACCCAATGCCCCATGGCCACGTGACCTCAGGCTGAGATCCAGAACAGTGGAAGGAATGAGCACTGGGATTTGTTGTCAGACTGACCTGGGTTGAAATTTCAGCCCTGAAATAGCTAAAATAATAGTATCCGTTTCATGGAGCGACTGTGAGAAAAGCTCAGGGACATACCCACACGTGGAGGACTGAGCACAGCAGCGGGGCTTGAATGGCCGCTCACACTACTTACTACGCGATCCCATTAGCTGCTCCAGCATGGGGGACAATACCAGCTCCAGGTAATATAATGCACGTGTCTTTCATACACTCTTCTGAACACCTCACCTACACTTGCTTACTTACACCTTACAATAAGGGCCACAAGATGGCCATGACTTGACTTTGTGGCTATTATAAAGATAAGCAAGCTGAGGTATAGATAAGTTAGATTTCAGACTCACACAGCTGGCCAGGACAGGCCAGAAATTAGACCCAGGCAGCCTGGTCCAGGGCTCATGCTCTGGACCACATGGCCCCTGCTGGCTGTCCTCAGCCAGCATCGGAGCCCCTGGAGCTGGGGGTGGGGAATCAAAGATCAAACACTTTACCAGTCCCAGATTCAAATGAAGGTCTTTCAATTCAAATGGGCACAAGTTCAGAAATAGATTTGTTTCTATGGGTGTGTCAGAATCTTAGCTGTCAAAAAGTAAACACCTCCCCCTAGCACATCTCTCTGGTAAGGCAAGTATCATCTTGAAAGGGCCTTTTTACCTTTAAGGTGAGCACAATGAAGTTTCCTGTTATAAAGAGAAAAGCTGGGTGGAATTTAAAGAAACCAACTAGCTTTGATAGGAGTCTGGCAGGCTAGACTAGGGAAGGTCAGTTTTTGATTGCATTTATGTTTTGGAAACCAAGCACCTCTACCCCACCCCCCACTCCTATCCACACTGAGAGTTCTCAAGAAAGACCCTTTCCTATAAAAATTCATTTATATTCAGAGTTAAAGATGATTCTCACCCTCCTCATACATGTAATCTAAAATTTGGTTTCAAAGTAAATTAGAAAATAAGTTCAGTTCTCCATTATCTGTTCCTATCGTGTAAGTTAGCAATGAAATTCTGGTAACAATCTACAGCAAAATGCCAGGACAAGAGGCAAAAAAAAAAAAAAAGGGAATCAGCTGATGGGAGAGATACCAAAAGAGTTTCAGGAAGGAGCCAGGTTCATACCGTGTTTCATTTGGAGCTGAGGGTTCTCAACTGAAATCAGTAAAGCTCTTGGGGAAGTTGAAGAGATGGTATCAGGCCTCTAAGATAGGGTTTTGTATCAAGAATGATCAGATAAGGATAACTTCCTGTTAATGATTTGAAAATGAAATTACTGTTGCATGACAGGATAAGAACAAATCCCTCCTGGTAGATTTTTTTTTCTTTTCATAGGGCCAGAAAAACTTCGAGGAAATAGCCTTGCAAATTTGCAAGCATGAAGCGTGAGCTCTCCCGTACGATGTAGTAGTATCTGCCAAATATGCCCATTATTATACACCCTAAATCCACAGCAGCCCAACAATAACAACATCCTGCTTTCATGTTTAAATCTAGTCCTCATCTGTTATCTCACTTCTCTCCTCCCCATGACCACCAAATGGCAGAGCACCTCCAGGCCCTGTCCCCAGCTCTCTTCTACATTTCTAGCCTCTCACTCCTTCTCCCTAGGCATCTCCTCCGTGCCTCTGCTCTGAAATGCCATCTCTAGGGATATGCAATCCTAAGCCGATGTTGTCAGCCTTGGGAGAGAGACATCCATAGCCAGATCCCTGCAGCCAAATGCCTACTCAACGCCATGGCTTGGAGATCTCATCTGCACCTATAATGGGACATGTCCAAATTGACATCCATCCATCCAAACCTGCCCTCCTTCCACTGCTCCCAATCTCAATCAACTCTAGTACCTCACCGAGTTTGTCCAGCTGGAAGCATGCAAGTCACCCTGTCCCACTTCCTCCTCCTCATTCCCATACTCAATAAATTCCTAAGTCTATCAGTTATAACTCCAAAATTTGTTCCCTTCTCCCCATCCCACTGCAAGAACCCTGAACAGAGGCTGCCATTTTCTCATGCCTGGACTAGCTCCCCAACTGGTCTCGTTCAAAATAACTCCTGCCCAAGATACTCTCCACACAAGCCACTCTTGCCACTCAGATTGTGGTCCTCTGGCATGCCCTGAAGGCTTACTAAGAAGCCAGAAATTAAGGCCCCAGCACACACCTGCTGATCAGAATCTGCATCCTAATGAAACACCAAGTTGGCATGTGGCCTGTGCTCTAGGGTGCAAGCTTCGTAGCCCTACTTAAAAATCCCAATCTCTCCCCCACTTTCCTGTTTCCTGACCTCTAAGCCTTTTTACCACTCTCCTGCTGAGCCCCAGGCCCTTCCAAATTTCCAAGACATATCAGGTCTTTGCTTAAGATGGGCTCCAGAAAACTCCCACCTGCCCAAGTATTCCTTCCTCCAGGAAGGGCTCCTGTTCATTCAAAGAAAAGGAATTGCTACCAACCTTGACCCTGCTTCCTTGACAGTGTGGCCACACTATTTTAATAAATTTCGATGCCTGGCCTACTGTGATTGCCTGGAGAGCAAAGGCCACACATATCCCAGCTATCAACTCATGCCTAGCATAGCACAGTAAGCCCTTAATCCATGTTTCTTGAAAGTAGGGAAGAGTTTAATACCATTAAAATAGGTGCCAGGTGGGGCGCCTGGGTGGCTCAGTGGGTTAATGCCTCTGCCTTCGGCTCAGGTCATGATCTCAGGGTCCTGGGATCAAGCCCCGAATCGGGCTCTCTGCTCCGCAGGGAGCCTGCTTCCCCCCCTCTCTGCCTGCCTCTCTGCCTACTTATGATCTCTGTCTGTCCAATAAATAAATAAAAATCTTTTTAAAAAAATAGGTGCCAGGGTCCTATCCTGAATTTCTGACTGAACTGGAACCCTACTGCACTGATTTTACACATACACACACACACACACACTTTATTGCTTAGGATATGGTACTTGGAAAAATTATTTTGGAGTTACAGGAGAAAAATCAGATGTCATTTTTCCCAACCCCACAAGACTTACTTAGAATAGACTGGCTTCAGGACGCCTGGGTGGCTCAGTTGGTTAAGCGGCTGCCTTTGGCTCAGGTCATGATCCCAGTGTCCTGGGATCGAGTCCCACATCGGACTCCTTGCTCGGCAGGGAGCCTGCTTCTCCCTCTGCCTCTGTCTACCACTCTGTCTGCCTGAGCTCTCTCTAATAAAAATAAAATAAAATAAAATAAAAAGAATAGACTGGCTTCAGTTGGCTCTAGAACCTGGAGAGACCAGGTAGAAAGGCAGTGAGACAGCCCTATTGTTCCCCAGGAAGACCAGCTCCTGGTGCTGGGTGGGTGAGGAACAAGATTCAATCCTTTCTCTTGCCAGTACCCTGGTTGGGGCCATGTTAGAATGTGGGGTCTCTGAGGCATTAAGGGGCAATAGATCTCTGGGCATTCTGAGTTGAGTCTGGGAGAGGAGGAAGAAGGATGCAGAAGAGCACACACAGACCCTCAAGCCCACCAGCCCAGCCCAGAAAAGGCAGGCTGGAACGCAGAAGGTGCCCGAGGCTCTCGGTGTTGGCTCTGGAACTCCTCTAAGAACAAATAAGTGCTTCCCAGGGCAAAGCCCTACTTGAGAGTGTCCACTGGCAGAAGCAAGGTCCAAATGTGTGTGGTGGGGAGAGCACATGCCATGAGATGCATCTGAGGTGGGGAAAAATGCACCAGGGGAAGACTGGTGGGCATGGGGCACTGGCATAGCCTGGTGCATGCTGGAACTGAGCATGGTCAGAAGTCCAGAGTGTAACTCCAGAGCCTCCTCTGGATGCATGCCTAGGCCAGAGCCAGCACAGCCAGGCCACCCTCTTCAACCTCATCACAGCCCGGTCACACTGGGCTTTGTAGCACCTTACAGATTTGTCCAATCCCACCCAACTAAATATGAGGACAGGGAGGTCCAGAGCAAGCAACAGACTCACCCCAGGTCACTGGGCTGGCCAGCTGTTGGGAAAGGAATGGGCCCTAAGCCAGAGCCTTGCTCCTTTCTCACAGCCAAGGCTCTGTCTTTCAACTCTGACATTTAAGACCTTTGCATCTCTAGGCACTAGAGCCCCCCGTCACCTGGGCTTCTGATCAACTGGCTATAGATCTGAGGTTCCAACGAGCACCACTTTAGGTTTAATTAATTTGTGAGGGTAGCTCACCAAACTCAGAGAAACATCTCACTTACTGGTTTACCAGCTCTCTATAAAGAGACATAACTCAGGAATGGCCAAATGGAAGAGATGCAGAGGGCAAGGTGTGGGAAAAGGACATGGAGCCTCCATGCTTTTTCTGGGGCACCGCTCTCCCTACATTTCCACATGCTCACCAACCAGGAGGTCCTCTGAACCCCACCCTTTTGGGGTTTTATGCAGACTTCATTACATAGGCATGAATGATTAAATTATTGCTCATTGGTGATTGATTCAATCTGCAGCACCCCCTTCCCCCTTCCCAGGGGTGAGGGTGGGATTGCAAGTTCCAACCCTCTAATCACAAAGTTGGTTCTGCTGGTAGCCAGCCCCCATCCAGAGGAGGACCCAAAAGTCACTGCATAAACATGACAAAAGATACCTTGATTGCTCTCCTCCTTTGATAAATTCCAAAGGCCACATATATTTCTTGCAAATCATAGTATCACAGATGGTAAAGTACATATTAGTTTTTGTGTCTGCCTAAAATTAATCTTCCCTCCGTCCAGTAAGAGAACCCTTATAGTCCTTTGGGGGAACAACCATCCTTGAATCCATCCCTAAAGTTCAGGTTGGGAGCAGACTCTACTCTCCAACCCCAAAGGCAGAAAGATAACGAAGGAGTGGATAATCAGCTTTACAGTAGCTTTTCAGTGATGAGCAGGGGACCCGGATCAGGCCAACCAGAGCCCACCTTAGGACATTTGCTAGAACCACTAGGAAAGAAATACTCTGCAAGAGTTGCTAAGCCAGAACATAGTAAGCCTGGAAGCATGCGGCATGACTGCCCTAACATGGGAGAGCCTTACCTGAAATGGATGTCAATGCAAAGCAAAGAAAAGATACAGCAAGAGAGAGAGGTATGGGTTTCTGACATTATTAGAGCCTGGATTCTGCCAGCCCTGAAGTAAGATCTACCCATGGACTTTGCAGTTACATAAGTCAATCAAAATTTTACACACACACACTTTTTGCTTAAGCCACTTTATATATGGCTATCTCTTATTTCCAACCATAGCAATCCCAATTATATAAATGCCTCTAATTAGTGAACTACAGAGGGGTTCTTCAGCCTCCTAAGGAAACATCACTCAGTGTCTCAGGTAATAACCCTAAGCCCTTCCCTCCTATAAACAAACATTTTCTTTTGCCCATTTGAAGGCAAAGGGGAAGTGAAAGACAGCAGTGGCTGCTCTCCACCACTCATACCACTGGGACTTTATCTACTTGCAGCTTGATTTCTCTTTTCTCTTTATTGACTAAAGCAACCTAATCCTTTCCTTTCAAAGGAAATCTATACTTATTTACTTGTTTCCTGTTGTAAAAACTTTGTGTTGAATATCCCTTTTTCTTCCCTCATGCAATGTATTTTTGGATACAGACTTGGGAGTTGGAAGTTTTCTCATAGCACATTACAGTACAGCTGTATTTGGTCACCAAGAAAAGAGAGGGTGAATGGTAAACCCGACAAAGGCTGAGTCTCTGACTTCCGGGTCTGTGCCCTCCCTTCACCCCTTAATATTTTAACAGATGTCAACTCCTTGCAATGACCTTGCACAAAAAGGTATTTATGGGCTGATTTAAATATCGAGACTGAGTCAAAATGCCCTTGAAGAAAGAGCACTGCAACCTTGTGTTCTAGTCCCAGTGCTGTAACTAACCAGCCGTGTGACCTTGGGAATGTCATCTAATCACTCAAGATTTGTTTCTTCATTAATAAAATCAGAGGCTGGACTAAAAGGATCATAAAATGTCACAAGTTTAATGACCCTAAAGCAGACTGTGGACAGAGAGAAAGCCGAGTGCTGAATCAGCACCACATGGGAATAAAAACTCATTCCAATACTGGATTCTGAAGGCAAGCATCCTCAGGAAGCTGCAGGAGAAGAGGGAATCAAGAGCCCTGATAAACCATGTGTTACAAACATGACTTTTTTTCCTTTTTTTTTTTTTTTTTTTTTTTTTTTTTCTTATGTGAAGCCTTTGGTGCCTTCCTATTTGCCTTTTAAAACCTTTCTAAAACTCAAACACATTGGGTTGATCATTGGAGTCTTCCCAATTTGTCTAGGATGATCCTGACTTAAAATACTTGTTGCATTTTAGTTATTATTAGCTCCCTGTTTTTACTCTCACAATTGTCCCTAAATCAGCAGGGACTCAGAAAGAATGTATAAAGCATTCCTATAAGACAACAAGAAAAAAGCAGATCCGGTAGGATAAGAAAAAGGGCAAAAGAGGGACTCCTGGGTGGCTCAGTTGGTTGAGCAGCTGTCTTCGGCTCAGGTCATGATCCCAGCATCCTGGGATCGAGTCCCACATCGGGCTCCTTACTCGGCAGGGAGCCTGCTTCTCCCTTGGCCTCCGCCTGCCTCTCTGTCTGCCTGTGCTCACTCTCTCTGACAAATAAATAAATAAAATCTTAAAAAATTTAAAAAAAAAAAGCTTTCTAAAAAAAAAAAAGAAAAAGGGCAAAAGACTTGAATAGGCACTTCACAAACAGAACCATCCAAATGGCCAATAAACAAATGCAAAGGGGTTCCACTATGAATCATCAGAGAAATACCAATTAAAATGACAGTATGATATTGCCACACAGTCAACAGAATGGCTAAATTGAAATGACAGAGAATTTAAAAAACAAAACAAAACACGTATAGGTAAGGCTATGGCGCAACTGTAATACTCCTACACAGCTGGTAGGACTATAACTTGGAACGACCGTGGAAAGCTATTTCAGTGTCTCCCAAGGTTGCACGTATGCATTCCCTATGACGTAGGCACTCCATCGATAGATATACAAGAGAAATATATATATTATATATACATATATATATACAAGAGAAATATATGCAAGAGAAATGCATGATATACCAACACCTGAAGACACGTACAAGAATGTAGCAATTTGTCCATGATGGCCCCCAAGAGCAAAAAGGAAACTGGAAACTACACAACAGCTCATGAATGGCAGACTATATAGATAAACTGTGGAATAGTCACACAATAGATAGCATTGAGGAGCAGCAGAACACAAAAAACCCCTACAATATGGATGAATCTCACAATTCTGAGTGAAGAAGACAGACACAAAAAATTACATAATATAGGATTTTGTATATACAAAGTACAAAAATGGGAAAAGCTAACCTATGGTATTAGAAGTCAGGATAATGGTTACCCATGGGGGGATAAGGGCAAGGGGAGGACGTTTAGGGTATTGGTAATGCTCTATTCCTAAATCTGGTTATGTCAATATGTTTAAGCTTATAATATATTAATATACTATGTAGTAATATATTATTTTATTATGCTATAGTATATATTCTATTTATATATGAAATATATTTAGGTTATAGCATAATATATTAATATTATATAAATTATAATGTTATAATTATAGTGATTAACATATTACTATATTAAACTTACAATATATGTATGTACCTTTTGGTACACATGTTATACTTTGATGAAAAACTCAAAACTTTTTTTAAGTACATCAGCATGAACAATAAATGTCACAGATACTGTTATAGGCTGAATTGTGTCCCCCTCACAAATTCCCATACTGAAGTCCTGCCAGCACCACCCCACCCCACCCCACCCCGGTACCTCAGAATGGGACTGCATTTGGAGACAGAATCTTAAAAGAAGTAATTAAGTTAAAATGGGGCCATGACAGTGGGCCCTCATCCCCTATGACCAGGTATCCTCATAGGACACAGACAATACAGAAAGACAACCATGTGAGGACACAGTGAGATGGTAGCTGTCTGCAAGCCAAGGAGAGAGGCTTCTGGAGAAACCAACCCTGGTGACCTCTAGCCATGATCCTGGACTTGACTGTGGACTTCTAGCCTCTAGAATAATAAGGAAAATAAATTTCTATTGTTTAAGCCACCCCAGTCTGTGGTAGTTTGTTAAGGCCACTGGGGCTGACTGGGACAGTCACACTGGTTATTTGTGGCCTTCTCTTATACACAGGATACTGAGATATAAGCACTTCCATGGGAGATAAAAAAGCCCACTTCTGTGGGCTCCACGGGTGGAAGGGGAGTGGTGTATCAGGGGTAGGAGACTGCATCACCTGCAGGCTGCTTTATAAACTTAATCATCATAATAGCCTTGGAAACTGGGCATCATTCAACCCATTTGATAGACAAATCGACTTGTCCAAAAACACCAGCTAGACAGGCTGGGACTAGGGTTTACTCCTGCCTCCACAATACTCACCCAATCTCCTGCATCCCAACTACCCTGATCCCTGATTGGCACCTCAAAATGGCAACTTGGCAAGGATTAGTATAGATGAGCCATGAGCCTAGGACTACAGGTGGTAAGAGATCTCACAGGCACTGCTTGTCCCGCAAAGATCTGGCAACAGGGATGATAAAACAGCTCCTTTGGATATATCAATTGTAAAATAAAGCAGTACTTATCACAGATAGGGACATGCTGCTCACCCGCTCCCCCTCCTGCTCTGACCTTGGGCCCTGGCAGCTCTGGACACTGGCACAGGGAACTGTAAGCTCTAAGTCACAGAGATCTGCGGCAAGCCAATGACACTCTTCTCTCCCTGTTAATGTGCTCTTTGAGAGACACTTTGGTAATGAGCTAAGGGAATTCACCGGAGCTCAGGGACTAGCTTTCAGCTGGCCAGCTCTGGACATGAAGCAGGAACTTGGAAATCTTCCAGTGACAGAGGGGCTCTCAAGGCTGGAGCTGAGGCCAGGTAACAGCTGTGGCCAAAGGAAAACCACTGAAGAAGAAGAGACGCATAGTAGGCTTTTGCAGATTTCTTGGGAGAGTGGACATGTCAAAAATGAGAAGGTTGTGGTTTGATGGGTTAAATAGGACTCACTGGTGACAGAGAAAGAGGAAACAATGGGATGATGACAAGTGTCTTGGCACAAGCAAATAATGCACACTTGGCTCCAAGAGACCCTGGAGGGTGGGCGGGGGAGACTTGCTACAGAAGCAAGAATCCCCCTTCTAGATCTTTCCTTTCTGATGTACAGTAACTGATCCTGTCCTGGGGGAAGGATCCTCTTCCTGGGGGAAGAGATGGGGAAAAGTGGTGAGGTACGGGTGCTATGGGGCCTTGTTTACAGTGAGCCTGGGGACAGCAGCATGGCCTCTAAGCTCTCTGGTCCCAGGAAACTGTCATAGAGAAAGGGGTATGGGGACAGTGGAAGGAGATGCTTGAGTGGGCTGTTGGAGGCCCTCTTCCCCGCCCCCAGGGTGTCCCCTGCATGACTGTGTCAGAGGCTAAATGGTGTTAAGAAGCCCCGGCACAGAGCATCCTGGGAAAACCACCCAGGCAAACAGCTCACTCATCTGAGGCCCCAGGCTGGCACCTTGAGACCAAGTGTATGGGGAGCAGGGGGACTCCAGTGTCAGGGGGGGACCTATGTTGGGAGGGGATGGGTACGGCACGGGACTTATGCCCTGTATCTTGAGCAATGTTCAGCTTAGCTGGACAGCTGGCACCTGGGCACCAAGTGCTCAATCATTTCGAAGGACCCAGAACAAGGTTGCGGCTGACTCAGGAGAGCAGGCCCCCAGACTCTGATATTCTTTCTAAGCTAACAGCTTTACTTAAATGACAGAGTCTAGGATGAGCAGAGCTTGTCCCTGCCCTAAAAGGACGTGTGAACTCAAGCAGACAGAAGGACACAGTCAGCAGGTGACAAGGGCAAAGCTCCATCAAACCTGAACAAGGGCTGAGATGACTAGGTGTGCCCCCATCGTGCATCTGTCCAAGACACATCAGTGCCAGGCACTGCTCTCCCTGCCCCTGCCCCGCCCCACCCAAGGCCATGAGACTGAACCCATGTAGAGGTTAGGGAGGGAAAAGGACATGGTGTGATGACAAGAAAGTCCTAGTGGGGAGAAGGGTTTGCCCCTTCCCTCCCCAACCACAAGGAAAGACATAGGATGCACGGGGGTTCTCAGGAGCTCCTCATCTCACTTGGGCAAGGAATGGAGACTGAAGACTGCTAGAGTCTGCAGCAAGACAGGCTCAGCACAGAGGTGACGGAGTACCTAGAACTCCTAAAGCAATGGATTTCCGGGGCCCACAACAAGCTCTTCTCCCTCTGACCTGCTTCCTTGACCTCTTTGCACCTCATCTGTAAAACGGGGCTACTCTTGCTTCCCGTAAGGGTTGGGTTCTTTGAGGCTGAGGGCAAGGAAGTTAATTCCCCCTTCCTGTTGGGTCCTGTGTCATTGCCATGACATTACCTCACTCCAGCCGAGGGCATAAGAAGTCTGTGACAGGGACATTACTCACACCTGTCAGAACTTCCCCTGACTTCCTTGGTCATCCTGCCCTGGGCCTAAGTTGCTGCCCACACTGCTGGCTGTCGCTGAGGACACAGGTGTCCCAATACCGCTACAAGGAGACCTGTGAGCCCTACACACGAGATGGTCCCTGTGTGCCCAGCAGTGACCCCCAGGCCAGGCCACTTTGACCTCAAGTCCAGAAGAAACTGTGCTGGGCAGCGGGATCCGCATCAGGAACCCGGCACCCTGGAAAAGCACTCAGTAGCCCCAGCAGCCTGCACCTCCTAGGACAGAAGCCACAGGCAGGCCTAAGGGGCTGGGAGCCCACACCCCAGGCCAGCCCTTCGAAGCTGTGGTTGCCACCTGCAGGGGGCGCTCCAGCCCGCGGACAGCTGCTGCACCTGCAGTGTCCCTGGGAGACGTGACTGTCTACAAACCCCTCAGATTCCCATAGAGCACCACAGGTCTAGGCAGGTGTCTGCCCCAAACCAAAGACACACGCAAGGGCAGGGCGCCCTAAGCCCCTACGTAACAGGTTCCAGGGGCTGTTGGTGCCCCTGGCCACCTTCCCACCTTCTGAAGACCCCTGGTTCCATGGGGACCTCAGCAGCCATGGGCCAACAGGCTGACATTAAGTGAAACGCCATTGAAGGCACCGCAAGTTTTGGCAGGGGCGATGCTGAAGATAAAGCCAGAGGAGCACTAGAGTGGGGTACGGTGGGAGGTGAAGAGGAAGCCCAGTCTGTGCCCTTAGCCCCACGGCCCACTCAGTATGCTTCTCAGGTAGGGAGGGGGTTCTGTGCGCCCCCTGCTCCAGGATGGTCCCTGCCGCTCCCAGACACCCCAGCCTGGCACCCCAGCCCCGGACGGCCCCCATCGTCCAGCACCCTTGATTCCCCTGGGCTCCTTGGCACCCACACAAGCAGTTGCTATGTACTTAACACCTCTTTACTCTTTGTCTCCGTTTAGTCATAATAGAAGCTGTGTTCTCAATCTATTGTCACATTTATGATCCAGAAAGCCCTTATTTCCTGCAATAATCTTAAGTGACAATTCAAGGCTAAATGTACTTTAATGCTTTGTAATGCTTCTAAAGCAACATCTTGAAATTATAATACAGCCCTTGAAATTACTAGTCTGAATGAAAGAGAAAACGAAATGAAAATCTAGCAAATTGATCTGAGGCTGAAATGATGAGGTTCACTAAGTTCCAGTGATGCCAGTGCGAGAATGCTGGGATGACCTCTGCCAGGTGGCCAGATGGCCTGGCTGGTGGAGCAGACATTTAACTTAGGGAAGGTGGAAAAAGAAGGCAATCGTGTGCTATTAATCAGGGAGGAGACAGCCAGAATCTTCTCACCTGGCTTTTCTCAGGGTGGGGAAAAGGAGGGGCACATCTAGCGGGTGGGGAGGAGCAGAGTTTTAGAGAAGAACCACAGGAGGGGAATAGAGAGAAGGCAAGCAGCTCTGAGCCAGAGAGAGCCTACTTCCTATGTCTAGAGGTGGTTCTCCACGAATTCCATTCATTTCGGTCAATGCTTCCTCTACGCCTTATTTCCAGCATGACTCCTATATAACAGAGGAGGAACCTGAGGCTCAGAGAGGTTAAAAGATTTGTGCAAGTCCACAGAGAAAGTTGTGTGGCTTGTCTTTGAACTCTGATCGAAGTTCAAAGCTTATGCTCTTCTTTTACCATAAAGAAAATCTGACTCTTTAAGAAGTATTTAAGTATAAAGAGACTTTCATTAAAAATAGTAAAAACCCAGGAAACAAATTAAAAGATAAACTGGGGGGACACCTGGGTGGCTCAGTTGGTTAAGCCGCTGCCTTCGGCTCAGGTCATGATCCCAGCGTCCTGGGATCGAGTCCCACATCGGGCTCCTTGCTCGGCAGGGAGCCTGCTTCTCCCTCTGCCTCTGCCTGCCTCTCTGTCTGCCTGCGCTCGCTCTCTCTCTAACAAATAAATAAATAAAATCTTTAAAAAAAATAAAAATAAAAAAATAAAAGATAAACTGGGGAGAATATTTCCTATACAAATGGCAACAAATGCCTCATTTACCCAATATAAAAAGAGCTCTTAGGAATCAATAGGGACAGAGGAATAGTACAAAAGAAAAATAGGCAAAGGCTGTGACTAAACAATACCAACAGCAATAAACATATCAAAAAATAATTAACTTTACCAATATAATGAAAGAAATGTAAATCAAAGCAGCAGTTAAGTCTCATTTGCACCTTTCACAAAGGTTTTAAAGATTGGTAATATAGTGTTAGCTTCAGGTAGTAAAGCAGGGAGGAGGTACTTTCATTCACTGTTTAAAGAGAAAATCTGCTTAGGCCCTTCAGAAGCAACTTTGTAGCATCCTCCAAAATCCAACGGCATGTACTAGTTTCCCCATTAATTCATCTCTAAGACTCCAAGCCAGAAAAATACTCAAATGTGCAAGTGTTTTAGTATGAGGAAGTTCACTGCCAGAAAATATTACAACCCAGGGGCCCCTCAGTGGCTCAATGGGTTAAAGCCTCTGCCTTCGGCTCAGGTCATGATCCCAGGGTCCTGGGATCCAGCCCCACATCGGGCTCTCTGCTCAGCGGGGAGCCTGCACCCTCCTCTCTCTCTCTCTGCCTGCCTCTCTGCCTACTTGTGATCTCTGTCTGTCAAATGAATAAATAAATAAAAATCTTTAAAAAAAATTACAACCCAGGGACGCCTGCGTGGCTCAGTTGGTTGGGCAGCTGCCTTCGGCTCAGGTCATGATCCCAGCGTCCTGGGATCGAGTCCCACATCGGGCTCCTTGCTCAGCAGGGAGCCTGCTTCTCCCTCTGCCTCTGTCTGCCTGTGCTCGCTCTTTCTCTCTCTAACAAATAAAAAAAAAAAAAATTACAACCCAAATATCCAGCAACAGAGGATCCTTAGTAATTATGATCCATCTACATGTAGTTGTCGAACCAATTCTGTATGCATGAAAATAGACCAAGACCACATCACACTGTTAAGTAGAAAAAAAGAATCCACAAAACATATGCATGACTTGTGCTATTGAAGAAAATCAGAGAAATCTGTCTATGAGTAGATGTGTATCTGTGCATTTGTGTTTGTATACAGAAACTTCTGGAAGAAGGGGCATCAGTTCCCACAGCGGACACCGTGGAATCCAAAAAGAAAAAGGAGTTTCAATTTCCACTTTATATACTTTAGTGTGCTTTGATTCTTTAAAACCACTTTATTGAAACAAACAGAACATTCTCCGGTAAGGTGGTAAAAACGGCCCAAAGTTTATGCATAGTACTGCCGGAACACAGTAGAGAAACACTGAAGCAAGCCCTCTTGCTTCAAGGAGCTCATGAGGGATCAGAAGCAGACATGTATTCAGAGACAAACCACTCTATGACAGGAGAGCCCACAAAACCGGAAGAAGCCCCAGGATGAGAGAGAACCACTGCATTCCATAGAAGGTAAGGGGAAAAGTGAACAGTTGAAGAGTTTCTTAGACAGGTGATGCTCACCAAGGCAGAAGTAGGATTTTGCTGGTTGAAAAGGAAAAAAAAAAAAGGTATCCAGAGCGAAGGACACAAGCAAGGCACTGAGAAAATGTCAAGTGACATTTCATTGAGCAAAGCCAAGGGGACTGCTCATTCTTTGTTCTAGGCCTTGGCTAAGAATATTCGAGTTTAGCCAGCCCTAAGGAGGGCAGGCCTGCTCCCAGGCAGAAGGGACGTACAGACAGGTGGGATGAGCAAAGAGAAGTCATCCCTTTACCAATGGAATCCAGGGAGGCTCAGCTGGGCTCACCATGACCCGCTGTGGCGGTCCAGGCTTAAAGCCTGCTGTGAACAATTCAAGTGGCAGAATGGGGCTACTCCCACATTCCCTTTGCATATACCTCCAGAATCTCCTCTCTACACTCCTTCTTGGGCCCCTTGCCTCCCCCAACACTCAAATCCTTGCCAGTGAAAAACTCAATGGCTCTACCTTGTGCGGTCAGATATTCCATCTTGAGCCTGAATGCTGGGGTATCCAACAAACTTGGGCCAAATTCTGACTCTTCTTTCTACTTAGGCAAAGAACTACTTCTTCTAGCTCATTTTCTCATCCAGAAAACTGGGTACCACCACCAACCTCACAGCGCTGTGGGGGGAACCATAAATAATCATGCAGAGAGGACCTTGACCAGAATCCAGCATATATCAAACTCAACAAATCGCCCTCATCTGCAGCGGGGAGGCAGAGCAGAAAAGGACTCAGGAAACTTTCCAAGGTTCCGTAGAAAGGTCACAGGGAAGGTTTTCTGCATTCCTGTCAGCCTCACCACAATTACTTAATCTGTATTGAAGGAACATCTGCTTAAAACATTTGGGTCCAAACCAGGGCTAGAAATGTGAGGTAAGAATGGTGTCTAGGGTTAAAAATTTAAAGAGGTGCACTCACTCTCAGGGCAGTTCAAGTGCAGAGTCAGCACTTAGGAGTGAGTATTCCCTTAAATTTTCCTTCCTAGGTGCTTAGCTTGACTTATCCTAGTCCTGATCCAGGTCAAAACAGTGGCTTCTAAATGAACTTCTAAAAAAGCAGGACTTGAGTTACATAGTGAGACTGCTTCAGAGAAAAGCAAGCAATGGCTGGCCCTGCCCAGATAGACACGCTTATTTAGGGGTGAGAGGAGAGGTGGGTGAGTATGGTTGTAATTAGTGGCTTAGCAAGCCTGGAACAAGAGTTATGTATCTATAAGGCCCCAATCTCCTGCTAATTGGCCCCACCCCATCTCCACAATTCTCTAGTCAGCTGGTATTAAAACATCCCAGGCCTTCCTTTCTCCAAAGCAGCACAGGCTGCTATCAGGAGCTATCCTGCTGCCTGGCTCATCTCAGTAGGGGTGGAATTGAGTTTTTAGATAAGAAGGCAATGTGCAATGATGCCTTCTAGAAAGGCATGCAAGTTGAAAGTGACACCAAAGTGAAAAGTGACACCAAAGAAGGGGCAGGGCTCCAGGTGAAGGAAGGAAAGTCTCCTGCCCCGTAGAAGATGAAGTATTCTGGAGAAGCACCCTGCAGAGCTTCAGTCTGCTTTTCAAAAGGGTGCAGTGGAGGTCTCTGGGTTGGGAGCTCATGGTTGAGTTACCATTGTTCCTGATGACTGATCAGGAAAAAGAGGTTTTTCCCAAGCTCTTTCCAGATCCCTGCAGATACAATTAAATCCATGGCATCTAAAGACTTAAGAATTCATCTCTCAGGTAAAAAAAAAAAAAAAAAAAGAATTTACCTCTCAGATTTTTAAACAGCAAAGCAACAAGACTAGGGTCAAGGGGAGGGGCAGACAAGGAGAACCAGGAAGGGAAGAGATTCATGGGTCCAGGGAAAGGTCCCAAAATAGAAAGCAAACTTTAATTCTGAGGAGCAAAGAATGCCAAAGGTTTCTTAAAATTAAAACAAGTAGTATTGATTCCTGGAACATGAAAATTATCTAACCTGAGTGTTCTGGAGTTCCTGTTGTTTAATATGAGGATTTATGGGACACTTAGGAGGCTCAGTGGGTTAAGCGTCTGTCTTTGACTTAGGATCTTGGGACTGAGGCCCTCATCAGGCTCCCTGTTCCGCGGGGAGCCTGCTTCTCCCTCTCCCTCTGCCAGCCACTCCCCTGCTTTTGCGTGCTCTCACTCTCAAATAGTGTCAAATAAATAAATCAATCTTTTTAAAAAATGAAGATTTAAGAAAGCCACCCTGAACACTGCAATTCTGGATGGGTGGAGAGAAATGTGAGGAGAATTAATACCAAAAGGAGCTTCTGGGCAAAAGAAAATTCACACTGAACTAATTAGCTCAGGCTTTAGGCTTCTAGTTCTGCAATACGAGTAACATAAATTGCTACCCAAGTCATTCTGTATGGACCTCAGTTTCATACAGCAAGGGTCACTCATCCCCTAATTCATTCATTTATTCATTCACTTCCTCACACCTCGGTTAGGTGTCTAAAAAGAGGTAGACACTGTGTGCAACACTGAGGACACAAGCATAAAAGATTTTTGTCCTAAGGACATCATGGTCTGGTGGAGAAGAAGGATAACTCAACAACTTCCATAGATCCTGATACTGCTGAGGGCCATGCTTCAATATCCAGGAGCAGGAGGAAGACAAGGATTAAGATAAGGATAACGGTGATGATAAGCTAATATATATGCAGTGCTTATGATATGACACACTGTGCAAAGTGATGGTGATATAGCAATCAACAGTGTAGAGTCTCTGCCCTTGAAGGGCGTATAGTTCAGCAGAGGAGACAAACTCACAAACAGGCAAGTTCAGCCTAGTCTCCTAAGGGCTATGTTCTATCACCTCAGAAGATGAGCAATTCCCATTCCCTACACCCAGTCTCAGAGGACCAATGAAGTCTTCTTGGAGAAGGAAGAATTTGAGCTGAGACCTGAAGGGTATGTAAGTTTTACCCAAGGAAAATAAAAATAGGGAGGGTTTTCTGGGTGGATGTAACAGCATTTAGTTAATCTTGTACAATAGAGAACTTAAAAGTTTTATAGACATGTTTGTTACTCTTGCACAAGTGTCTATGTGGAGCATGACAAAGTTAGAACAGGTAGCCAAAGCAATAAGACAAGAAATAAAAATAATTGAAGAGGAAGAAATAAAATTCTCATCATTCACAGACTATATGACCATATACAGAAAATCCAAAAGCTTCTATTGAGTAATTGTTCAGATTAGTAAATGAATTTCATAAAGTCCCTGCATACAAAGTTGATTTTAAAATGGTACAATAGCGGGACGCCTGGGTGGCTCAGTTGGTTAAGCAGCTGCCTTCGGCTCAGGTCATGATCCCAGCATCCTGGGATCGAGTCCCACATCGGGATCCTTGCTTGGCAGGGAGCCTGCTTCCCCCTCTGCCTCTCTGTCTGCCTGTGCTTGCTCCCTCTCTCTGACAAATAAATAAATAAAATCTTAAAAATAAATAAATAAAATGGTACAATAGCATTTCAAAAAAATTAGATATGCAGAAATATTTTTTTTAAAAATATTGGTAGGACCTCTATGCTGAAAACTTTAAAATATTAATAAAATAAATGAAAGAAGGCCTGAAAAAAGTTGTGTATAACATGTTTATGGATTGGGAAACAATGTTATAAAGATATAAATTCTTTCCAAATCAATTTGAGATCATTCAAAATCCCAACAGGTATTTTGTAGCTATTTACCAGTTGATTCTAAAATATATAGAGAAATGTAAGAAGCTAAGAATAGCCAATGTAAATCTTGAAGATGAGGAAGATAAAGGACTTATACTACCAGATATGAAGTGTTAATACTTAAAACTGCTTCATATTAGTTCATGCATAGAGAAGCTGACCAACAGAACAGAAAAAAAAAAATCCAAAAATACACTTACACATATATGGTCACCTGATTCATGACAAAGTAACATTTCAGAGCAGTAGATAAAGAATGGACTTTTTAAATTCATGAGGCTTAATCTATTCGATCTTCAAAGAACAAAGGCAAATCTTGTGCTTACCCTGAAACCATACACAAAAATTAGTTCTGGGACAATTGCTGATCCAAGTGAAAGATGGTATAGAAGGAAACATAGAAGTACATCAAGCCCTGGAGCAAACAAAGATTTCTTTGCACAAACTGAATGAAATAGCATCTGATTAAAACTGTGGAGTCAGATAATTAAAAATGCACCTCTTGTGTCAGCCAATAACCAACCAACCAAGACTCACTGGGAGTCAGATGAGCAGGAACAAGGAAGGAAAGAGATGCATGGGCCTAGAAGAAGTTCCTTAGAGAGAAAACTCTTTCATTTCTATTAAGGAAAGACAGTTGAGGAATGTGAAAAAGATGTTTAAGTCTGGTGTCTTAAAGCAAAAAAAAAAAAAAAAAAGATCTGGCCTGAGCTCCTCAGTTTATCATATCATGGTGAGTTGGGGAGGTCAATGCAGGACATTACAACACTGGATAGATATAAAGAGGCACTACAGTAACCATGAGCAGGATGAGCTGTTTACTTACTGCAAAGGCCTCTGGCCCCTTGATGCTGACAGGCCTCCTGAAATACTGCTGAGAGATCAATCATGAAAACCCAGGTCTGCACCACGGTGCTCAGGAATGAGCTACCCCGTGCAAGGGAAAATGCCACTTCAAGTGCCCATCGTTTCTACACACTGCCCTCTGGCACCGCCCCAGCTTCGCAGCTTGGGGGGCCTAATGACTGCATAAAGGAGATCCGACCCTGGAGGCTCCCACGCCCTAGCAAGGGTCTGGGGGCAGCCTAGTGGCTCGGAAGTGGATAAAAGTGCTGCTTGTGGTCCCAGGGCCTGCAGGCGGGGCAGGTTTTCTGGCTGGGGGCATTCAGAGGAGCGGTGGTCACTTGTACCTGCTTAGCAGTGGCCCGTGAGCTTGACTGGCAGCCGGAGACAAGACCGCTGGGCAGGCTGGCGTGCGAACTGTAAGCAGCTCTTTGACACATTACAGGGTCTTCTAGATGGGCCTCAAAAAGGTAACAGGGGGACAGAGACATACTCAGGAGAGATACTGACAGCAAGGAGCTGATAAAATTGGGCCTGGAAATGCTAGAAGCCTGGAGACCGGGTATCCAGAAGATGAGTGCAGGGACTCCCTTGGTGACAGGCAGGACATGTGTGGCTCACACAGTGAATTTGTGCAACTATTTAATGGGTCTCACTGGGGCCCCCCACATGCCCAACTCTGCTGCCCATTTGCAGAGATTGATCTCAAGGAGGGGTTTCACTGTGGTCCTTGTTAGTATTATTTTCAGCGGGTGGTTATACTTAAACTCAATGGCCCCCTTGTCAGCAAGTGACTGACTTTTACTTCTTTGTAAGGGATGGGCATTATTTTTCTCTTTAAATTGCTGATCTTCCAGTGGGGGGAAAAGGGAAAGATTTAATTGCATGGAACTGTATATCATATTTCTTCTCTCTGGAGATTTCATTAGAGGCCTAAAACCAGAGAATTGCTCTGCCACCTCTTGCCTTCTCTTCCAGCTATTTCTGGGTTTTAATAATTATTCATTAATTGCACACTATGATAAGATCCTCACTGTTTTGAAACATTCTCCCTCTGGCCTCCATACTATTAAAGACCTTGATTGCCTGCCAAGAGTGTAAAATTAAAAATCAAAGCTGTACCTCTGAAAGGTTTAATACATGCCATATTGAAAGAGTTTTTGCAGCTTACAGCCATTTTATTCCATCAGCAGCTCGAGGGAAAGTGCAACTCCATGTTGAAATTGTTCTCCTTTGAAACATAAGTCAACAGGACCAGCATTGGGGGAATTTTTCTCACAGCTGTTATCTCCTTCGGATGAGCGGCTTGTTTCCCCAGATAAAATTTGCCTCTTGCTGATGTCAAACCTCAAGGATAACTTTAGACTGCAGAAGAGAACCTCCCTCAAGGTTCTCTAAATTATAGACAAGCATCATTTTAAAAGGGCAAATTCCACTCAGATTGGCCCCGGAGGCAATTAGAAATGGAATCGCAGACATTTTCCTGCAAAGCCTAAAGCCACCCTGCCCACTCCTCTCTCACTCTGTGTTTCTTACTCCTTCAGGGCTGAGCAAGAGATTGACTTTCTGGTCAACTCAATAAATTTTACATGAATGAATGAATGGAGAATGAATGAATGAATATGGAAACAGCAAAGGACAGGAAAAGGACAAGCCAGAATTTCTAAACAAAGCGAAACAACTAACATCTTGCAAATTTTGCAATTACTGTCACCTACTAAAATCTATAGCCCAGAGCAAGCTAATACTTGAGATACAAAATAAGACCCAAATCACTTTCGTATGCATACACCCTTTGCTTCTTTTTCATGCTCATCATGGAAGCTCTCATCTGTATTGCCCTCAGCCTTTCTATAACTGGATAAAGATAAGGAGCTGGTAGAGAAAATTACATAGGCAGATCAGAACAAGATCCCACCGAATTCTTTGTCCCTGATGGTGGCAAATCACTGCCTCGGGAAGGGAGTGATAGCACCTTCTGTCCTTCAGCCCCACCCCTGTATTCACCCCACAAAAGGACATTTGGAGATTTCAGAAGGAAAGTTGGGGCTCCAGGATCCCAAGAGTGACTTCATGGCTCAACAGGATTATTTTGGCTGATCAAAGAGGACAGATAGGAGGACAGACGGAATAGTCTAGATTGTAAGAATAGAAGTTGGGCATCCCCCAAATACTTTTTATTAAATTTCAACTGTTCCAACCTTCCATTGTTTCCTCTACCAATAGAAAACACTCAAAACATCTACCACCTGAGGCCCCTAAGATCTAACACCACAGAAACTCTCTACTGGCCAAAACAGTCCTCTACTCCAAAGAATTTATTTGAACGAGCATGGTCTAGATTCGAGAATTTGCTCATAGGTCTTCTACTGTAAATATCTTCCCTTCTTGCCTCAGCCACTCCATTTTGCCCTTCCTCCAAGTGGGACTCAAGTCTTCTCTAAGAGGCTTTCCTGGTCAAAGTCAGGGTAGAGCCTAGTGGTCAATGGTCTGTTTCTTCCAGAAAGGGCTATGTATCCAATTCTTAGAGGAGTTCCAGGCACTCAGCACATTGAACAGCATGCAGCTAAGCTTCAAGAGTAGCTAGCTGCCAACCAACAGTCCACTGTGAACTTTGTCATCAGGTCTTCATTCTGGAAATCTTGAGTGGTAGCTACACCTGCTGGCTCATGAAGTATGTCAGACACTTGTGAACATGGGAGAACAAATGGGTGATGTGCCCTTTGGGACTCAACTTAGGTTCTATACAGTAAAACTAAAAAGGTTCTGTTGCAGCTTCCTTTTGCTGCATGATCATTCTAAAACCTGGTGATTTAAAATGAAAACCATGTTAACATATCCCACAATTCTCTGAACGGACTGGGCTTGGCCAGGTGGTTTTTCTGTTTCATATGATGAAGGCCGGGGCTACACTCACCTGGGAGCTAGAACAGGCTAGAATATTCCAGACAGCTATCTCTCACATCTTAGGGGAAGGGCTGGAAGACTGAGCTCAGCTAGCGCCCCGGAGTGGTAGGATGCGCTCTATATCCATGTAGTTCCATGATCTCCCTCTCTCAAGAAGGCCTAGCGACACAGCCTCTCCCAGTGGTCTCTTCTGCAGGGTTGCCAGATGTTTTATGTGATTTCTTAGGGCTCCCTCAAAGCATAAAAGCTGTCAGGCTATCTTCAGACAAAATCCAAGACTGACATGGTGTCATTTCTGCTACATTCACAGTTGGTGAAAGCGTGTGACCAGCCCTTATTGTGAGGAAGGGACCCTACAAGGGTATGGCAACAGTAACTGGAAATGCCTGTGATTTCTACTGATGACAGACTGGCAGATACTGGTACTACGATTGTGGTGTGTTACCTAGATTGTAAGTGAGTGAACACAAGTGAGGGCTATGGCTCTATTAGAAATTGATGAAATTAAAGAGATGATAATCTTCTATTCATCCAAGGTCATGAACCACCAAAATTCTGTCTCATGAGCCCTTCTGGCTCTGAGGACCCCCAGATGAAGGACCAGAAATTAAGAGCTGAGGGTGTTTGTAGTCAAGCATAGACTATGGCATAGCCAAGTACAAACAAACCTCAGAGATCACCTGGTCAGGCCAGTCTGGGGTCACAAACTCATGTGCCTTGTGATACCAGACTCCGGGGCACCAGGGTGAGTTTCCACCTGAGGCTGAATGCCTGGCCCTCTGAGAAGTTGCACTGGTCACTAGTGGGAGGCCCTTTTCTGGGCTCCTGCATTATAAAAGAACAAAGGCCCACACAGGGAACAGAAGGCACTTGTCCAAGATCACAGGATGGGATTCTAGAGGCCCCTGGCCTTGGGTTATCTTGGCCATGGCTCTGGACACAAGTCCCAGGTTCTCACCTCTGCCAGCTGCCTTTTTCACTTTGACATCAGTCAAATCATCTCCTACGCACCATCACCATTAACAGCCACACTCAGAAGATGAAGCACTTATCGCTAACGATAACAGATAGAAAGCCTTGCTGCCACCTTTCCGCATACCCCCTCCCTAGACCCTCCCTACACTCAACCCATGAGTCTTCCTTAAGGCCTACAACCATATCTTTAGTTCAAACCCTCAATGCATTCTACGAAAACCTTGCAAACGCACAAAGGGGACTCCCGGCAGTCCTTGTTCTCACCTTCCTACCCTGGCAACCACCTCCGATGCTACTACCCAGGCCTCCGTCTCCACCAAATTGTAACCTTTGTCTCATTTCCCCATCTGCGCAGTCCTCTCCCACCCCACCTAAGACCTGTCCCCACCATGGTATACTGTACTGCACACTTCCCACCTCCTTATTGGAACTGACCCACAGCTCCCTCTTGAGCAGATATGACTTTATATAGACACTCAAAAAGGCAATGCCTCAGGATGAGGAATGTATTGCAAAGGATGAAATTTCCAAAATGGTGCCCGGCAGGTCTCATGAAATACAAGTAAGTGCTTTCCTACTTAACCTGCACAGAGGACTCGTTTAGCATACATGTCTTAAGTTACCTTTATTAAAGACTTACTCCTGGCTGGGCACTGAACTAAGCCCTTCCTGTGTTTTAGTTCAGTTGGCCATCTCCATGGGTCTAAGATCGATACTATTTTCAAGTTCATTTTATGAGGGAGGAAGTAGAGGGAAAGAGGGGTTCAGTAATTCACCTATGTCCACACAGCTATTCACCCACTTGTCTGTGCAACCAGAATGCTTATTCTCCAGTGTCATGTTGTAATTTTGATTTTGCGGTTCCTTGGCCAGGTGGTGGGGGAGAAGAAGCCAGCAGGGGAAGCAGCAGTTGCAGAGGAGACCCTCTCTGGGGCTTGTCCCTCCTAACGTAATCCCCATGCCACCTAGGCTCCCAGCTCCTCAGGGGTGAGGCTTTGCATTCCCAGGCCAGGGAGGCCATCGCCAAGCCAGCATGCCAGAGCTCAGATGACAAGCTTGCTAAATGAAAGTGACAGCCAAACAAATGGATATGTTTGTAAAAAGACAACTCAGCATCTCAATTTAACTCCAAGAAAATTCAATTTCACCTGGGGAGCAATCTCCCTTTGGCCTCTGCTACCCTGTCCTGATGTCTCTTATTTAAATGTATGCGGCTGGAAACTTCCACAGCTCAGCAGGCTGAATACTCCTCAGAGATTCATAATGGGGAGTAAGGCACTGCTGGATTCATTAGATCCCACTGCCGAAGAGCACCAGCCCTTACCCAGAAGACACATTTTTGAAACCATACAGAACGGAGAGGAAGACTGGCTTCTGGGTTTCCAGTAGGCCTCCATCTTCCTTTGTATGCCAAGAACTTCCTGGGCCAGTTTGAAGCAAAGGACCAGAGACAGACAGTTTCCTGGACCTTTTTTTGTTTTCTTTTTTTTTTTTTTTTTTTTTTAAGATTTATTTATTTATTTATTTATTTGACAGACAGAGACCACAAGTAGGCAGAGAGGCAGGCACAGAGAGAGGAGGAAGCGGGCTCCCCGCTGAGCAGAGAGCCCAATTCGGGGCTCGATCCCCAGACCCTGAGATCATGACCCGAGCTGAAGGCAGAGGCTCCAACCCACTCAGCCACCCAGGCACCCCTCCTGGACCTTTCTTGAGAGCAGAGATGCTCCTGGGACTTTCAATGACATGTTCATCTGGTCTGTGCCAACAACAACTGAGCCACTGCCCAGACCAATGGGTCACGCAAGTGTCCTGGAAACATACTCATTCCTGCACCTCTGTCTTTGATCACAGCATTCTTCCTTGCCTGGGAGGTCGCCCTGCCTCCTCTTACCCCACCCTTACCTACCTCCTCTTCACTTACCCCATTCTGATGTCTTCTTCTCCCCAAAGCCATGTCTCCCTAACCCTATCCATCAAGAACACTCAGGACTTTGAGAATATTTACAAGCTAACAGCAGAGTGGTGAGGGCACAAGGCCTGGCTTCAGACTGCCTGGAATCAGATCCCAGCTCCACCACTTACAAATTATGTGACCTTGGGAAAGTTTCTTTCCTAAGTCCTCATTTTACCATACCTCAATTTCTCCAAAAGTGAAATGAGTCCAACAGTACCCACATCATATGCTTTAAAGATTAAATGAATAACATGTAAAGTGCTTGGTGTAATACCCAATACATGGTACACACTCAGTAAATATTATCTAATTTCCTCTCTTGCCCTCTATACTCTACCCAGCCATGTATCACCAGCTTCAGCTACACTAAGCTCCCCACTTTGCAAACACCATTCACTTCTACAGGTCCGGTCTTCTTCTAATTCTCTTTGCCTGAAGTTCTCTACTGCTGCTTTTCTGCCTCGCAAACTTCTAGTTATCCTGTGAAGTCCAATTTATAAGGCCCTATTCTGAGAGGCCTTCCTTAAGCAGCCCAAACAGACTTGGTTCCTTCTTTATGTGTTCACAAAGCTTTGTCCATAACCTTATACATAAGAGGCATTTACCCTTCTGCTTTATGGTTAGTTCTTTAAAAGTCTCTACCTGCCATCAAACTGAAGATCACAAGAGATGAGTTACATTCATCTTTATGTCTGCAGCACCAAGCCTGGAGCTGTATGCTGGGTTTAATTGGATCCTTCTGTGTGTAAGTTGTGTTCTCTCCCCAGGACTGTTGGCTCAGCTTCTTAAAGCCAGCGCCCATTTATGTCTTTATAGCTCAGAACTCAAAAGGTTTTTGTTGGTAATAGTGAATGCCCTCAACAACCATAGCCACTGATAGGCAGTTCTTAGAGTTACCATAGTTGAAATGACACTTCCTTTTTTTTTGTTTGTTTATTCAAAATCATTCTGGAAAGGGCTAATGATCTACTTATCATGTGCCCAGATATGGGCTGCCTGCCATGGAAGAGAGAAGGAATGAGTGCACCCAATGTTGAGGGTACTTGCCTGGTCAAGGAATGTATAAAACTCACATCCAGTAAGCTCAAGGTCAGTGCCCTCACCCAACTATTCTCACATGTGATCGGTTATTTCACACATACAAGGAATAGCCTGAGACCAGACTAAAGGCAAAATCACACAGGCTATGAAGTTCACACAGTAGGCAAAGGAAGGATACAAACTCGGTATGTCTCGGTTAGGAAAGAGGCTCCAGAAGGTGGAGAGTCCTAGACTGAAGCTCAAACTGACACACTCACTACAAACACACACACTTACACACATGCCCATGCTCACAAGTGTGCACCAATCTCTGCATATGTCTCTCCCTTCCCACACCCAGTGCTCTTCCAACATTGTAATGCATCTTTAAACAGGCCTAAATACCAGTGTTTTCCTGGTCCTGAGCATGAATCAGTGGCCTTCACTGCTTGGAAGGCTGTAGGCATAAAAGGAATTGGTTGTAAAGAATGCCAACATTTCTGGCTTTTGATGAATAGCTCCCGATTTTAGTGGATTTCAATAACCCAGTTCACACACATGCAAATGCACACCCTTTGTAACTACCTTTGGATAGGACTTCTACTTAGCCAAGAGAATAGGAGTCTCCAAAATGTAGACAGGTGTGAATAGTCCCTTGTTTGGGGAGACTCAGCAGTGAAACTGGGAGCCAGTTGTGGACAGACAACATTCCTGGACAGACATGCCCAGTATCAAGAAGGATCCTTTACCCATACTTTGTGCAGGGATAGATATATGGTGTTATTAAGAGTAAACTTAAATATCACCTCCTTGGGGAGTTTGCCCAGCTTGGCAAGGGGAGCTGGAACTAGATTCTGACCTAACCCCACCCCCTTGACTGGGTCCCTTCGTAGGGCCCAACCTGCACAGTCATACACGATGGCCCTACAGTCCTGAACCCACTAGAAATCCAGAGGACAGGCAACTCACCAATTCCCCCACTACAATACCTTGCTCTTTTTAATCCCATTATAGAGCAGTCTTTAAGTTTCATCCCTTAGAAGTAATTAGCTCATTTATTTCTGAGTACCGATCAGAGCTAGAAGGGACCTCAGGGACCATCTAAAATAGCTCCCTCATTTTCTCCAGATGTGGACACTGAGACCTCCAAGGGTGGAGTGATTTGCCAACAACCTCCCCAGTTCAGTCTGTGATGCTGTGACTGGAAGCCAAGCAGTCCAGAAACAGCTTTCATCCCAAAAGAGAGAAATTCTCTTCCCAGCCACAGAGAGCACCTCCAGCTTTCATCCACTACTACCTCACCGAAACTACAGCAGAGGTACACCAGAGGAGAGGAAAGAATGGAAAAACAGCTTAGCCATTCTTTTTCCTGAAAAAAAAAAAAAAAAAAAAAAAAAAAAGTAAATGTCAAAACAAATGTTTCACCATGTTCTTCTAATAATGGGTCAGCAGAAACATCTTGACATATGGAGGAAAACAGACCTTTTCCTCTACTTTTTAAAAATTTTTTAAAAAAATATTTTACTTATTTACTTGACACGGAGAGATAGAGAGCACAAGCAGGGGGAGCAGCAGGCAGAGGGAGAGGGAGAAGCAGACTTCCCACTGAGCAGGAAGCTTGATGTGGGCCTTGATGCCAGGACTCTGGGATCATGACCCAAGCTGAAGGCAGCTACTTAAGCCGCTGAGCCACCCAGGCTCTCCTAAAAATGTGTTATTTCTAAGGTTCTAAGGAGGAAAAAACCCATAAGGTTCTTTGAAAGCCTGTTAAAAACAGTCTTCTCAAGACTATCCTACCCCTCTCAGTGGGAGCCTCTTCCTCTGCTCCTGTTACAACTTAGATCCTTAAGACTTCTCCATGGAAATGGGGAACTCATTGTCTCCCACTAAACCATCTCATGTAGACTTGTACATGGTATACACATTACCCCTCAGCTTTCCTGTCTCCTTATTAACCAGTTTTAATGGTTTTTTATCTTAGACCCACATCTCTTTCTAGCTCTCTCCATGCTCTTTCCCTTGCTCTCTCCATGCCCACATGTTCTCATGTACTCCACCTGTGTCAATCATCTTGTAGTGCTCTGAGTGCCAGGACTTGCTAGATGTCTGGGTCCCCACACAAGCAAGGTGCTGCTTTTTGAAATCACAGGTCCTAGACTTCCTAGCCTGCAGGGACCTCTGAGCCTGCCTGTCTGGTGGCCCAACATCACCCATGGAGCCCCCCTCCCCTTCTCCCCACCGCAACAAAGGCAACTTGAGACTTCCTAGAGCTTCTATATCATTTCCAGGCTCCCCAGTGAATTCTGATGTCCACTAACATTTTCTATCTAGCCCACCCACCCCCCTTTACAGAGGAGCAGCCCGATGTTTCCATAGTCTCTTTTCTGTGGGCAGCAAACCTGAACTCTAGAGCCCCAAAACTCCTTTGTCCTGGCCCCTACATGTGCTTTCCACCTTACCAGTGTCCTCATCACTGATTCACAGTAGAATTGGGGATTTTTAAAAAACCACCACCACCAATTTCTTTGAAAGAAGACACCCACCCCAGACTAAGCAAATGAGAAATTTGGGGAACAGATCCTAGACATCGTATTTTTTAAAAAAAGAAGCGGGAAGGAAAAAACAAAACAGAACAAAAAAACAACACCTTGCTAATTCTCCAGTTCAGCTAGAGTTGAACAATTAGGCTTCGCCATGCCATCCTCAAACAGAACTAGTTGAATGAATACATTGAAATAAATGCCTCAAGTCATAAAAGCCTAAAAAGATCTGTATCCATCAACACTCCCTAGATATTCATTGACCATAAGGTCAAATTCGGCAAGGAAAGTGAATTCTCAGCCCCACAAGGGACTGCCAGCAGCTCCTCCTGCTGCCTTTGAACTAGAGGCCAGCTGGTGGCAAAGCAGGCTACCGAGCCCTTGGAAAGCCTGTCCTGCGCCGTCTGCTGCCCCCCAGCTTCCTGCTGTGCAGTCTTGGGCACTAACTGTCACTGCCGCATGCACTGAGCTCAGCGGGACTGTGCTGGTTCAGCACCTCACCACAGAGAACAACTTAGTCAAAGGAGCCAGAGCTATTCACTGTGCCCTCTTCTGAGTTAGGGGACATAGTGCCCAGTTGGTCCATAGTATCTGAATCCCCATATTCCATCCCTGGTAGCCTGGTAGAGAAAGTTCCATAATCATTTTCTCAGTACTTTCTGACTTCAGTTCCCCTATGACTACCGGATACTTTTCAACTGATTTATATAAATTGTCTAGTGGGGGAAAAGTACACACCGAGTGTGTATCCCTTTAGAGCATTTAGCAAGATCCACACACTCAGCCTAGTAAAATCCCCCACAGTATCAGTCCACTACACAGTGTTTCCAAGAGATTTTCTGGATCTGCTGCTTCTTCCTCTGCCTGACAAAGTGCTAGTGAATTGAGTGCACTAAGCAAATGCTTGGTTTTCTTCTGGGGTGTCATCTAAGTGAAACAAATGCCTTTACTCTCTGTTACTTGAAGTGCCTACCGGCAAAGGCATGCTCCCTGAATCCCCTTCCCCCCTCCACAGGGCAGCTGACACTCCAGAAGGGCATTTATCCCATTTGATGCAGTCTGACCCTAACCCAAGCCAGCCTTCCACTCAAATGTCTAAAATGAGGTTCCAGTCCATATTTATACCTTTACTGTCTCTGTGCATTGAGGCCAATATTAAATAAGGCCAAGAATACAGAATTCCTCGAGCCCCACCCCGAGCCCCTATGCTACTCCAGTACTGACCAAAGCCCAGTCTCATCTCTCCCTCATTTCTGACCTGAGCTCTTTAGGACCTTGAAAGAAGGGCAAAGACCACAGGACCCAACACTAGAAACTAGCACCAGAGGAAATGCCTTTCACCAAACGCAAGACTGAAGCTGACCAAGTAAACCAACCACCTGGAGACATCCTTAATTACCCACAGCAGCGTAAAGCTGGCTTTGCACGACAAACGTGTTCCAACCAAAAGCACAGCAATGCTTCTCGGCCTGGGCTATGCATGGGAGTCAACTGGGGAGCTTTTCAAGTATACTGATGCCTGACTTTCACTCCCATAAACTCTGATTTAATTGGTCTAGAGTTTAGCCTGGTCATTATGATTTTTTTTTTTTTTAACAAAATCTTCTCCCAGTGATTGTAATGTTCCAAGCTAAGGTTAAGAAGCATTGAGGCAAAGGGACACTGAAAACACAGAGGTAGAGACCACAAAGAAGGTAAAAAGGAGAAAAGTAGAGAGATGGGGGGGCGGGGTAGAGATTCAGACTGGGATTAAAGGAAGAGGAGAGGAACAGGGCAGGAAGGAGAGGACAGGGGAAAGGGGGCCAGACTGATAGAGACAACACAGATGGCTGGGGAAGGCAAGAGAAAGAAAGAGAAAACAAACAGGCCCAGAATAAATCCAGATGGCAAGAAGCACACTAAGGGTATTGGAGAGTGTACTGTGTGCCAGTCCCACTTAGCCAGGGGCCTTGCCAGAGGGGGTATGGGGGCATAGAAAGAGGGCCAAGAGAAAGAATAAGGAGGCAAGGGCAACAAACGGAAGAGCGTAAGGAGGGGAATTTTCACATCAAGAATGAAGAAAATTGAACAAACATGTGTGACCTGTCCCCCCAAAACCAAGTCAGTAGTACTTTGTGACCCATTCCAATAAGCTCTCAGTGGGAGCAACAACCCCAGGGTTTTCATTAAGCACAACCTGGTCTTTTTCCTTCCCACATGCAGTTAGTTTCTAGCATCCTGAAGATGTTCTTCCTTGTGCTGTGTTGGGAGCAGGCCCACTGGGAGGGAAGCAGGGCTCCCAGGACATGGGAGGAATTGCTTCTTCACAGGGGGTGGGCCATTTGGCTGCTCTGCAAAGCCCCAAGTTCACTGAGACCCCTGAAAATGAACTCTCAACAGCAGCTCTGTTTTTTGCCTTTTCAGAAGACAATCAAAAAGAAGAGGCTGCCAAGGGAGCCCAAGAGCACAGTTATAATTAAAGTTTCTTTAGCATTTTCATTAGAAACCTGTTTTAGCGGTTTATACCTCCTCAGTAAAACCAGAGCTGCTGGGTGGCTTCTCATGGCCCAGAGTCTCAGCAGGAGCAGAAATTTGCTTTGATCACAACAAAAAAGTTGCACATTGTGATAAGTGGGCCATAATGAGGGGTAAATGCTTCTGATACTAGACTGGCTTCCCACGTGCCTCACACATCAAGGAGTGTTTCCTAAAAATGAAAGGATCCACCATTTGTACCCAGTGACATGAACCCACAATTAGAAGGAGATACTCTTCAAGCAAATTGTGGTAGAAGAGCTCTTCGTCCACATCTACACATCTTCACCTATAGTCAGTCACCTGGTGATCCAGACGGGGACCTGCTGGCTGCTACTCTCAAGATACAGAGAAGGAACTCACCACCCACTTGAAAGAAAAAAAAAAAAAAAACCAATTTTAGACTCTTAGGAACCTGAGCTTGGGGCACAAACTACACAAGCTCTGTGCCACAGGTGCTACTGCCCATCTGGCCAGTCCTGACTGTTTGGACCAAAAAGAAAGCTCACCACAGACCCACTACAATGACCACCACTCACACTGCCTTCACTGTGGCCCATGAGTTATTCCCAGGGTACTTTACAAGTAGCAACTTGTTAAATCCTCAAATCAACCCTATAAGTAACCCTTGTTATTAGATTCATTTTACAGATGAGGAAATCAGAGCCCAGGGTGGTGAAAGTCATTCCCTAAAAGAGCAGTGGGAAATTTGGGATCAAACCCAGCCAGACACTGACTCTTGCCATTCTACCTTGCATTTTAAAGTTTCCCTCTGGGGCACCTGGGTGGCTCAGTGGGTTAAGCCTCTGCCTTCGGCTCAGGTCATGATCTCAGGGTCCTGGGATCGAGCCCTGAGTCAGGCTCTCTGCTCAGCAGGGGGCCTGCTTCCTCCCCACCCCCGCCACCTGCCTCTCTGCCTACTTGTGATCTCTCTGTCAAATAAATAAAATCTTAAAAAAAAATGTTTTTAAATAAAAGTTTCCCTCCTTCTCTGCCTTCTTCTTTCCCTCCCTTTGTGTGTTTATATATGTGTCCATGTAAAATATTTTGGACACAGAGCCCAAAGTGTTTGGTCTCGTTTGGATGGGAGGCATGGGAGAAATTTAAATTGTTTCAATTCACTACCACTAAATATTTACTGGGAATGTACTATGTGCCACTTATATGCCTAGAGAGATAGGAGAGACATACTAGATGAGACCCAGCAAAGTCAGGTGTATTCTGCTCTAGGATCTCTTAACATCCTTACCATAAAAACATGACCATATACTTGGGAGGCAAGCACACAGGTGCAGGCACACTTACCCAGATATACATACAACCAGCAGCAACATAAAAGATCGTTTTGGCTAAAAGAACCCTGGGAGATCATCAAATTCAATTTTCCTGTTTTATAAGTTGTGTCCAACAGCCCTAGTGGGCTGCAGAGACATGAGAAGTTCACCTGATCCACTGCCCCTCATCAGAGGCAATTTGAGGGCAGCATTTGGTATGAAGTATTTGCCAGTCATATGGCAGTGAATGGCAGAAAGTCATTCCCTGATGGCTGGACCAGTATGAGTCTCCCATGCTAGCTGCAATCTGCCTTTCCTGTGAAAACATAAAGATGGGACCGGGGAGTTTGGGGACACTCAGACAAACCTCAAATCAAGGGGAACGGGATGAAGTGTTCGAGAGACAAGATGGGAGGGATGACTTTATAGGCCAAGGGTCTTGGCTGGAGAATGGAAATGAATTGCCCAAGGAGCCAGATGATGAGTGTCCATCCTCCAATGCTATAAGATTGGAGGATTCGGTCTCAAGAATAGCTCTACTGTAGATCCCATATGCTTCCTTTTACTCACAGTCTCCAACCACCTCAGTTAAAGGCAACCCCCTACTCTTCCTTGTTCAGGTCAAAAATCTTAGAAGTTTTCTTGTGAGTATTAAAATATCCCCAGCCCCTGGGACTTAACCTATAAAGCTTAGAAATTTCTGGAGCAACAGGATTATCTTTGTGATTAACTCAGAATGGGCTGGTCACAACAGAAAGACCAAGCATGTGATTGGAAGGTTAGGACTTTGAGTTATGTGAGATCAGCCTGACCTCCAGGAAGAGAGGAGGGAAGCCAGGAGTGGATCCTGTGGGCAGTGATTCCATCAACCCTGTGTAATGAAGCTCCAGTAAACATTCTGGACACTGAGCTCAGGTAATCTTCCCTGGTCGGCAGTACTCTAAGTATTGGCATGTGTGGATGTTCGGGGGCAATGTGTCCTGATGGTGAAAGCTCTACATTTAGAACCCATGCAGTCTTCACCCCATGCAATTATTTTAAATTCTAATTTTTCACATTTTGCTATTATAAAACTGGAATCCTAAGGATGGAGCTTCTGGCTAGTTCTAGGAGTCTTTTCAGTGAATTACTGAACCCGAGAGTGGTCATGGGAACACACAAATTTCTTGTCCAGCCAGCTAGAAAAGAGTAAGGGGATCCCTGAAGACCCCTGAATTTTCAGCTAGTATCTGAAGTAAGAACAGTCTTGCGGAGGACTGTGCCCTCCATCTGTGAAATCTGGCTTCACTCCAGGTACCCTGATACCTCTATTTCTCTTACATCTCCCATTCTATCTGCCAAGAATTCCCATTGGTTCCAGTTTCAAAGTATCTCCAGAATCTGGTCACTTGCCACAGTCTCCACTGCTTCCACGCCGGCCTAAACCACAGGTCTCCCATTATGGATTACTGCATTAGCTTTCCAAATCATTGTCCTTGCTTCTACTCTTGCCCCTTCGTCTTAGCTCTTCTCAACACAGCATCCAGAGTGAGCCTGTTAAAGCCTTAGTCACGTCAGGTCACTCCTCAACTCATACTCTCCAATGGCTCAACATCCAACCCCAAGAAAAATGCCAAGTCTCTACCATGTTCCCCCAATAGCTGGTCCCCTCACCACTACTTTTCTCTACCTCATTTCTTATATCCCCTCTTCCCTGACTCTGCTCAAGCACATTAGTCACTGAACATCCCAGAAGCGCTCCCATTCTAGGGCTTTTGCAGCCTTGCACCCTCTACCTGGAATGTTCTTTCCCTAGATACCCATGTGGTCCACTCATTCTCTCACCTCCTTTAGGTCTCTACTCAAATGTCACTTTCTCAACTCTTGATGATTGACTACCCTATTTCAAAGCAATGCCCATGTTTTGGTTTTCTCTTTAGCACTAATCACCTTTTGGTATGCTATATACCTAATATTTGTAGTATTTTTAAATTTCATCAATTTAAATTGATCAGTTGAATTAATTAATGTAAAATCAATTTAATCGATCAATCAATTTAAATTCATCAATTTAAATAAAGCCTCCATTAGGCCATAAACTATAATGACAAGAATTTGTCTATTTTATGCTCAGTCTCTAGCATACCCACTGGCATTTAGTGAATCCTCGACAAATATCTATTTCACAATGAATCCCTATTCAGCAAGTAAATCACTGTTGGGAGAAAAGGCAAAAACCGGTGCAACCACATTGAAAGACAGTTTGGCTGTAAACCAATCACAAATTGGCATACACCTCCCATATCACTCAGCACTCCCATGCCTATTTACCCATGAGCTAAAAAGCTATATTCACACAAAAACTTGTATGAGAATATTTATAGCAGTCTTATTCATAATTGCCCCCAAACTGGAACCAACCAAGATGTCCTTCAACAGGTGAATGAGTGAGTACGATTTAGCTTTTCCTGCAGCATGCTTATCAGGAGTATGTTATCTGTAGATATAAACACTGGCATCTAAACAGATGTGTATTTTTAGTCTGCATTTCTATTTTAAACAATCATATTGGCCCTTGAGGTGTTTCGCTTTTTTTTTTTAAACACCAATCTCCCCAGGTGATTGGTGTGAGTCCACCCTAAGAGATGAACTCACTCTCACCATGCTGGCAGCAAGGGTGAGGGCCAATGCATGGAGTTGGATGAGGTCATCAAATCAAGTTTCACTTTGCTACAATCTCTGGACTTCTGGGGAGTTCCTAACTCAGTGTCTGCCCTTGCGGTATCCATGGAACACCCAGTCCCAAGGCTCTGAATCCAAGATGGGTAGACACCAATGGGTCAGCTGTCCCCGGGTGCTGCTGCACTCCTCATTCTGCCCATGCAGGAAGAGGTGCTAAGTGCTTGTCAAAGGTCACGCCACTAACCAGTGGTGGTCTGGACTAGAACCCCAGGGCTGGTCCTCTGAGGGCCAGACCATCAGTCATCGCTGTTAGATGTATGCATCTATATAAGTAGGTTTATCTTCAACCTCACTAATTCTGTTGTCTCCTCTGTCTAAACCTTTCCTTTTCATTCCTATTCCTTAGATTTCTCTTTCTGATCTGATAAGCAATAAACTTGCTAGCTAGGAGATGCTAGCAATGAAAACAAAGGTCAGTGTGTGCTTTGTTAAAGCATTACCTTCTTGTGTTTTGCATTTGACCTTCTATTCCTCCACAGCTTCAAATTTTGGCTTGAAATCAGTACCATGTCAAAGAAAAAGTGAGAAACTCAGTTTGTAAGTTAGCTGTACTGTATGAAAAAAAATGGGAATAGCTTAATTTTTATAAAGGCATACTTCTGCTTCATATGGATTTTCACAGGAGTTGGCACACACATAAGGATTACAGAGAAATGACAGGACATCAGCCCTCTGCCCTATGTATTAAATTACAAGGCCTTTGCCACCTTCTCTCTTTTTCTTAATAAAACAAAGACTCAAACCCATCATTGAGATAGAGCTGCCCCTTTTCCTACAGAAGCAGGGAGGAAAGGAAGAACTCCTTGAAGTTGAATGTAAATTTAATCTTTATGAGTCTGACACTTAAAGCAACAGGGCACCTATTATTTGGGCAATCATTAATGTCTTTATCTGAAAAATGGTAAAACCAATGTAGTTCTTAGTAACACTCTTCAATTAGAAAAAAAAAACAAAAAACAAAAAACAAACAAACAGAGAGAGAAGAAGGCCAGGATCCACAAACTAGCTCCGTCAGTAACAGAGGCCACTTCTCCTAGTGGCTTCTATGTGCACAGTTCAAATGCTCTTTGATGTGATACAGTACGCAGGAGATCTCTGCTCTGGATAAGAGATCCAGGCTGAAACTCAAATAAATTAGGTTGGAAGGATATGAAAATTTTATCAGATAAGCAGAATTAATTGAAATTACAACTCTGCCTAGAAGATATGCACACAGAAAAAAAGATCAGATACTACGTGACAATTAAAATCTCATTATGCATCTTGTCCCCAGTGATCCATGGGAGATTTGAGAGCTGGAAGAGGAAGGCTGAGCCTTTTGGCTCTACACCGGATGTGGTGGAAACCTGGTTGCCAGGTAACCCATTAGTAACCAAGGAGGCAGAAGGGGTGGGGGAGAACACTTACTAGAAAGATATCTCTTGGCTTTTGTTGCTCATGCAGCCTATGATTCCCTACTCGGACCTACCTAATATAACACAGTCACTGAAAAGGGGAAAAGCAGTCAGTCTGTTTTTCTTTGGCTTACACAACCCATCATGATCAATCTGATGGATTTTTTTAAAAATTGATCAATTTAACCCATCGAACAAACAGACCTTACAGTTAGAGGGGCTCTAAGGTGAGGCTGGAGCAAGAGCATGGCAGATTTGCCCTTGACTCTCTTCTGCTTGGTTCCTCCATCTTCCTACCTGCGGCTGATTGTATTTTCCAAAGGTCCCTGCAACAGTATCTCCCATCCCACATGCTCTTCTACAATGTGTCCTCCTCAAGAGGTAGAGTCCAGTCCTACCTGTGGCTAACTGTATTTTCCAAAGGTCACTACCACAGTATCTCTCATCCCACATACTCTTCTGCAACATATCCCCATTAAGAAGTGGAGTCCAATCCTACTGTCCACGGGCAGGCGCACATTGGGACTACTTCTTCCAACGGTCCATGGTGATAGTGACCCTATGTGACCTCCAAGGTCATACATAAAACATGGAGTTTCTCAGGCGCCTTGGTGGCTCAGTTGGCGAAGCATCTGTTTTGGGCTCAGGTCATGATCCCAGGGTCCTGGGTTCGAGCCCCAAATCAGGCTCTCTGCTCAGCAGGGAGCTTGCTTCTCTTTCTCCCTCTGCCTGCCTGCCACTCTGCCTATTTATACCTTATCAAATAAAAAATACCTTAAAACAAAACAGAACAAAACATGGAGTTTCTGCCTTGTTCACTGGAACATTTGAGCTTGAAGCCCTGAACCTCAATGTAAGAAGACTTAAGTCTGAATCCCTAGAGGCCACTATGCTATGAAGAAGCCAAGTGACAAGTCATCATCTCACTGGTTCCAGCAAAATGGTCTCACAGAAGTGAGTGTATCAGCCTCCAGATAATTCCGGCCCTCAACCATCTAGTCAGTCCCCAACCTCTATGTCTTCCTAGCTGAGGTCCTAGACATTCTGACTGGGCCCTGTCCTGACCCAGAGAAACCATGAGCACAATATATTTATTGTTGGTTTAAGCCACTAAATTTTGATTTATCTCACTAAAATTAGTTTATCTTATTAGCAAAAGCAAACCAAAATAAGACCCTTAACCACAATGATAATGTGATATAGTAAGAAATACATATTTGGCCCTATGGTTCCTCACACAGAGCTTCTAAAGCCCTCGGAATTTCCTGAGTGGAAGGATGAGAAGAGTGTTTTGTCATTCACAATAAGCTCCTTTCAGCCATACCTGTGTTCATGCTCCTGGAGGATGAGGCTGGTTGCCAGAGGAACAACCCAGTGACCAAAAATGTGCAACTTTGAGCCCCCTCCCCACCTCCAGCCTCTGGAAAGGTTAGAAGGCCTGGCAATTCAGTTAACCACCAATGGTCAGTGAGTTAATCAATAATGCATATGCGATAGAACCTCCATAAAAACCTTCAGCAGAGGGGATCAGAGAGCTTCTTGGTTGCTAAACACATCCACATGACAGGAGGGCGACACACACCAACTCCACAGAGACAGAAGCTCATTGGCTCTGGACTCTTCCACACCTTGCCCTAGGACTACTTCATCTGGCTGTCCATTTTTATCTTTTATAACATCCTTTATAATAAGCTGGTAAAGGTAAATAAAGTGTTTCCCAGAGTTCTGTGAACTGTTAGAGTAAATTATCAAAACTAAGGATGGGGCCAGGGAACCCCTGATTTGTAGCCAAGTCAGACAGAAGCACGGGTAATGTGGGAACCCATTACTTGTGACGGGCCTCTGTAGGAGGGGACAGGCTTTTGCAACCCTTGAACCTGTGGAGTTGTTCCTAACTCTGGTTAGTGTCAGAATTGAATCCTAAAATGTAGGACACCCAGTTAAGTCCACTGAGAAGTGGAGAATTGCTTGGTGTGGAGAACCCATACATTTCATGTCAAAAGCATTAGGAGTAGAGAAAAAGTCTTCTTGTAGCCACTCTTCCCTCCCACCAGAGGACAGAGTTTAGAATGCTTGCTGAGGAGAGAGAAGAAGTAGGTGGGAGACTCCCTTATAACAGGGAGCCAGGCCAGTCCCCAAAGACCTGTGATCCCAAGACTGCTAGCCACTCTGTGCCTTAATGAACTCCACCATCACCCCCCTCACAGTCACCACCATCCACCTTTGCAGGCACCCACCCCACTCTCCTAGGCTTACCCTTGCAGTCTCCAGTCAGAGGTAGAGACCCCACACTGCACAAGCTGCTCGCAGTGAAAGCCCTGGGCAAGAGACCTTGGCACCAGTAGCATCAAACTCATGAACCTCAAGGAAGCTGATTTTCATTCACTACTTTTGTCACAACTCATTATGTACATCATAAACTGCCCTCTAGGGGCACCTGGGCGGCTCAGTCAGTTAAGCGTCTGCCTTCGGCTCAGGTCATGATCCCAGAGTCCTGGGATGGAGCTCTAAGTTGGGCTCCCTGCTCAGCAGAGAGCTTGCTTCTCCCTCTCTCTTTGCCTGCTGCTCCCCTTGCTTGTGTGCTCTCTCTCTGAAATAAATAAAATCTTAAAAAAATAATAAAAAATAAACTGCCTTCTATTTTCCATCACAGTCAGGGGGAAATAACTTACTTTAATATTTGCTCAGGACAAACCTAAACCAGAAGGCAAACATGTTCTCAGTTTTCTTCCCAAGGATTTTTACCATGGCTCAAGGCCAAATGACACAAGATAAATGTATACTTGGATGAAGGACCTTAAACACTGGCCCCAGTGATGAGAGACGGCCATTGTATAATAGTATCCTAGTTCTTGGGCTAGTATGCAGGGAGTTAGCTGAAAATAACTGAAGAAACAGCCAAAGAGCCACAAATCTCATGTGCTATAGAATCTTGCTTTCTATGCCTTTGTCGGGAAACACTAAAAAACAAAGCCAAAAACCAAAAAACAAAAAGAAAACAAACAAAAAAAACCAACCTAATACAACTTCATTGACACACTATCAGCAGGCACAGCGCGGATGACATGGCACAGTGATCAACCTGGGTTAGAATCACTTTAGACTACGCTTATCCCTCCTGAACCGAAGCTTTGAAATGCAGTCCCCACTGGTGGGCTTGAAAAATCGTTTTCACCATGGGAACAGATCTTCCATCTTTTTATGCTGCCAACCGGAAAACCAGATGCAATGTACAAATGTGCTCTTACAGCAATTGGAGAACTTCCCCAATTTTTAAATTCCACTCTCCACTGCAGCCAGTTTATTATGTCAGAGAGATTTCCTGTTCCCCCACTGCCATAACTTGAAAGTCTAAAGAACCAAACTAACTGGTTTCCTAAAGAAACCAGAAATTTTGCCGGAAGTCATTTTAAGCCCGATAGAAGAACCAAACCGAGAATCCCACACAGATCTACAATTCAGCCAGTACCCTATGAATTCCAAGACCTGGGATTCTGTGCTCTGTGCAGTAATGTCCCTGGAATATTTCTTTTTTTTTTTATTTTTTTTGAAGATTTTATTTATTTATTTGACAGACAGAGATCACAAGCAGGCAAAGAGGCAGGCAGAGAGAAGAAAGAGAAGCAGGCTTCCTGCTGAGCAGAGAACCCGACTCGGGGCTCGATCCCAGGACCCTGGGATCATGACCCGAGCCGAAGGCAAAGGCTTTAACCCACTGAGCCACCCAGGTGCCCCTGTCCCTAGAATATTTCTAATTATAAGCTCAAAAGCTATCACCTGTGATGTAAATATGGAACGTGATGCTTGTCAGGCCACTTCCAGCAGTTTCGCTATGGAAACAACCTGACTGTTGTCTCTCCAAGAAGGCTGTAGTTGAAGTTTCTTAATAGTCTGATGCCACATAGGATCTCCAGGGAGCCTCCAAAGGGAGCCTCAACCCTGTAAATCCTCAGGGGTGCCGCCAAACACATCTGACAGCAGATGGCATGTCATGACCCTTCTAAGGAGGAGAAGACAGGACAGAAACAACTCTCCTGTGAGCCAGCATGCTCTTCCTAACGCAGATGTTGGCCTCTGCCTCCACACCAGGGGGTTCTGCAGTGGGCTCGCTGAATAATGCAGGCAGCTGGGCCTGTGTGCAAGGGGGCACGGGGTGGGGTGCATAGTCAGAATCCCCATCATGCTGCTCTGGGCAGTAAACACTGCCCAGGAGTGTGGCAAGTGGACAGCTTTCTCTAATTGTTGTTGTTGCATCCTTTTTTTAAAGTATTGGCGAAGACAGCACAAATATTTTATTTTCTTTGGAATACCGAATGCCACACATCCCTGTGATTAACACAGGGCATTAGCTGAAGCAGAAGAGGACTTGCCCTCCCTCCTGGTGGGGCTCCGATTTCCTGCCAGCGGCAGCAGCCTTGAATCAGAGAGTGCTAATGGGCATGTTAATGAAGTTTCACCCTGGAATCGGCTGCTCTGAGACGGGCATTCAAAATCCTGTGTAGGAGCCCTATTGCTGGGACTTGATTCCTCCATCTTCCACCCCCTCTTCCACCCCAAAAATCAAAGTAACTAAGGGCCAACCCAAGAGACCCTGCCTTGTGGGGTGCAGGAGTGCAGAGGGGCAGCGGCTGACTCATGCCCAGCAATGCATTTCGAGATCCAGAAGGTTGGGATGTAGTTAATTGGAAAGCATCCTGTTGGCCCGGCCTCCTGGAACCCCGTGAAGAGCACGGGATCAATCCTGCCTGTCCTGGCATTCTGCTCCAGCCCGCGTCATGTGACGCACCAGGGCCCCAGACACCACATCCCGCACTGGGTCCAGTCCAGGAAAGCAGGGGTCCTCCCATGAATAAGTGCAACAACTGAGGGTCGGGGTGGTGCTGCAGGGCGCAGCTGCCCGCAGGGTCCTCAAGACCTGGACTGCAGATACGTGCAGAGAAAGCCGCCTTGGGGCAAGTTTGGAAATGGGTACAAGGGCAGCCCCTCTCAATCACCCCAAAACCTGAAGGGAAATAAATCCCTGCGTTTTAATTAATGTGGCCAGCGGGTTCTGCCTCAGCCAGATAGAGGCTGCCTGGAGCAGGGTCAGGGCCCCCTGGGAGCCAGCAGGCACTCTCTCCACGGGTTCAGGAAAACGGGGGGGGGGGGGGGGGGGGGGGGGGGTCATTAGGGGAAGGCCTGGGAACTAGGAACCAAGGAAGCCCAGGGGCTATGTGATTTCTGAGGGCCCCAGAAGAACACAGAAGTACCTGGGGAAAGAGATAAGGGAGGCATTATCCCAAATCAGTACAACATCTCTCATGGGTGGAAAGGCTTATTATTTACATAGGAGCCCCTGGTATAGTAAAAAGAATGCTGAGATACCAAAGCAGTGCCAAAATATTGGTGTATTTTTGTGTGGACTCCTCTCAGGAGGTCTATGAATGGCCTTTTTGGCCCACCACTCTGCCCTGATTGTGGGGGTGGTGGACAAGAGAATAACCTGCCCTGGTCATGGGCATCCCCTCCCCCACGTTCAGATTATTGACAAGGCTTTTGAGATCTGTGGAAATCAGTCACCTGGGAATTCTCTCTCCAATTATTCCACATCCATAAACATGATTTCACAGATTATCCAAATGAATGCTGCTAGATTAAGAGGATTATTCAAGTTTGGGAGAGCAGGCACTGTTTGGTAATCCTGTAAAAGGTAGCCCATTTCCTATCAAATTGCCTCTAAAAGCCTCATTTCCACGGAGCCCATCTGCTTTTCAAAACAGGATGTTCTTTCTTGGAAGACTATGCAAGTGGGTAAAATCCCCCAATCCTTTTATCTTCCCTTTTGAAATGAAACTGTATTTTCCTTCAGAAAGAGCCAGACACTTAGCCAGACCTCCCCACCCCCAGAAAGACAACCTGACCTGGCTTTCTGAGAAGGGGGCCTAGAATCCCAGGCCCCCCCACCCAGGAAACCTCTCTCAGCCTTTCTGGCAATGGAGTAAAAACCCTAAGTATCCAAGTATCATCTACGCCACCTCTTGCTTCAGCATCTCCCTGTTCCTATAGAGTATTAAGTTGCTCAAATGCAGGGTGACCTGCCACTGGCTGTTCTTCCCTGGCTTGTCTATTAATTAGCTGAATGCTTTCTGACAGTCTGTTTGCCTTAGTGAGTAATGCTCAGGCCTTTCGGGGATGCCTTCCACCTAACACTTAAAAAATAAATTGTCTGATCACAGTTCTCCAGTGGCAAGGCCTCTGTTATTAGCCACCACTCCCCCTTTCCCTTCTGTACAGAGGTCACGTGCCTTTTGACCTTGGCTTGATGGGCATAGTCCCTCCACTTTCAAGTACAGCTTTTCGTTTAAAAGCCACTAAACTCTTTCCCCCTCTCAATAAGGAAAAGCTCATCTACCCATGGCAATTTTAAAACTTCTCACAAATTCTTTGGGACTTCCTCCCTGAAAATGAGTGGTGTATTTCTCTTCCTGCCGTGACCTGCTTGTAACTATTTGAATGCGACAGAACTGGCTAGTGAAGCTGGGTCAGAAAGGAGGGCCACATAGTTTCTACCTGTTTCTCCTGGATACCTGCCCAGAGCCCGGGACTGCTCTGTAAGGAAGCTGAGGAAGCCTGGAGTGCAATGCAGAGCCCATGAGAGCTGGCTAACAGCCTCATCTGAGGTTTCCCTGATGAGGAGCACACCCCCTCCACGTGTGAGTGAAGACACCTCCAGGTGAGTCCATCCCCTGGGGGTCAGATCACTTCCTGCCAAGAATATGTCCTGCCTGAGGCCTGCAACAAGAAGGAGCAAAGTCATCCCTGTCTTGATTTTCAATGCATGTAATTCATTAGAATAAAATGGACCCATACTAATTACATACCAGGTTTTTGTTTTGTTTTGTTTTTCAAGATTTTTTTTTGAGAGAGAGAGAACAGTGCAGGGTTGGGGGGGCGGGGTGGTTAGAGAGAATCCCAAACCAGTTCCCCGCTGAGCACAGAGCCCAACACAGGGCTTGATCCCAGGACCATGAGATCACAACCTCAGCCAAAAATCAAGAGTCAGATGCTTAACCAACTGAGCCCCCAGGGACCCCTAGGCACTAAGTTTTGGAGGGCTTTACTTTGTAACAATAACAAGTGAAATGTCCTCCAAACCTTCTCTCCCCCTTTAAGTTCAGTCCCTATGAATTCACAGGGCACCACAGAACATTAACATTAATGGACAGGTTCTTAGGATAGTCCTTTTGTTTTAAGACAGATGAAATGTGTCCAATTTTGTTGGGGCTGGCCACCCTTCTTTATGAGTGGGACAAGTGTATGCTAGGGGAGAGGAGAATCTCAAGCTGAAAGAAGTCATTGCTAGCAAAAAGTCCGGTATCTTTAGAACCTGTGACCGATGCTAAGAGACACATTTTACATTGTTACGCAGTAGACAGACAGAGTAGCTGGAACATACTTCAGGAAACCCCATGTACTACTTGTGAACAGTTCTGATCCTCTGTTCACCTTTTCCCAACGGTTGTTGTAAACCACTAAATCCTCTTCACAACTCACTAATGGGTGCCAATCCCCAGTTGGGAAAGCTCTGCTTTGACTAGTGAGGTACCAGAGAGATGGAAGAATCTGACACAACTAGAAGGGGCCCATGTCTGCCAGCCATGGTGTCCCAGGCCTCACAGATCCTCAGCCAACTTGACCCTACCACCGCAGATAATGCCCCCCGCTCTGTGAAGATCTAAGGGCAGGACTCGACCAGGCACGGGGTCTATATTGTTCTTCCCCAGCTCTATCCACATTTGCAGAAGAGAGCCAGCAAACATGCATCTGGCCCCCAGGAGAAGCTCTCAGACTAGGTTTCGTGCAGAACTGAAATAAAGCCTCCCTGAGAGGCAGGTTGTAAATCATGTAACAATTATATTGTGCCACTTCTTCCTCAGAATCCTGAATTGAAATACTGTAGCTCATGAGGATCTTTAAGAATCAAGTCTCCCCGTGGGGCACCTAGGTGGCTCAGTGGGTTAATAAGGTCTCTGCCTTTGGCTCAGGTCATGGTCCCAGGGTCCTGGGATGGAGCCCCGAGTCGGGCTCCCTGCTCAGCGGGGAGTCTGCTTCTCCCTCTCTCTCTGCCTGCTTCTCTGCCTACTTGTAATCTGTATCAAATAAATAAATTAAAAAAAAAAAAAAAGAATCAAGTCTCCCTCACTCAGGCAGGGATCTGGTTCTATTCCGTATCTAAAGCACAGCCTCCTCCCTGCACAGCCCCTCCCTCCAGCAGCCCGTGCACCTCCACGGGAGGCAATGGCATGCAGGGAGGCAGACCTCCTCTTCACTCATCACCTGTAGCTTTGACTCACACCTGGTCATGGCCACCTGCCATGGTGTGCAATGGGCCCCAGAGGACAGCAGCTGGCCCTGTCCCCTGCACATCTGTCACCTTATCACCTGCTCAGATGGTTGCCAGGTGACCCCAGCAGCAGCAGACCAAGACAATCAGTATTTGTCTCCTAGCCACTGGGCCTTCCACCTTAGCTGATTTGAATCCTTTTGTGGGTTGTTTTTTTAAGACATCTATAGTAAATACCAGAGTCAGTTGAGAACTCAATAAAACTAGAGTTCACACACACATTCTTATCCAGATAACTAGTGGAAAAGAAAGGAAAGGAAAGGAAATAAAGAAGGAAGGAAAGGAAGAAAGAAAAGGAAAGGAAAGGGAAAGAAGAGAAAAGAGAAAAGAAAAAGAAAGCAACGAAAGGAAAAGGAAAGAAAGGAAGGAAAGGAAAGTAGAAAAGAAAGAAAAGAAGGAAAGAGGACTACTCCTATGGGAAGATGGGCCCTGGGAGCATCATACTTCATTAGCCACTTAATAAAAGCTTCTCAACAGTTATAATTCCTTTCCTGAAGAGGGTGACTATGAAAACCACTTTGGTTTCTTTGAATATTTTGCTTCTTCCAATGAGTTTTGGAGACCAACTATTTTGCCTATAAACCTCAGGGCTTTACTCCCTCCTGATCTAAACTGCCTTTTCCATGAATATTCAGAGTCAAGCCCCGGGATCTATGGGGTCTGTGTCTGCCTGAAACCTCTGATTCTAGTTTCTTGATCTTCGATATGGAGAACTCTAGAACGACACAGAGGAAGGAGCACGAGAAAAGATAATGAAGGTAACTAGCCAAAAGACATGTTTTTGTCCCCAAAGTATTATTTTAAAACCTCTAAAAGGCCTTCCAAAGCCATCACATAGCTTCTGGAACCCCTGGACCTATTCAGTGTTTTTCTAGATTTAACCAAGGTCCTTCTTCCCCTTAAAAAAAAAAAAAAAAAGAAAGAAAGAAAGAAAAGAAAGTCACTGCTTTCCAATAACCCTGTGAAGACCCCCAACTGAGCTTTGTGTCAAGTGGAAACAAATACCTAATGGAGGATTTGAAGGTTTCCTGCCAACTGGCTGCTCTTACTCTGGTCTCCTGGTCTCCTCTTAAATCAAAATGATTTAACAAAATGAAACCCATAGAGAGAAAGTCACTGCAAAACTAAGATACTCCGTCTTCATAAAACCTGCTCTGCTCCAAAGGTTTCCCCAACCACTGCCACATTTTTTTTGTTCCTCCAATTCAAACACCATTGTTTTCCTCATCTTTAGACTTCTTCAAATAAGTCATTTATACTGTTCCTGTGTGATCAGAAGGAATAATTACAGAGCAGGATTTGGATAGCACACACTGTATTTGGTTCTAATACCTGGCTTGGGACATGGCCAAACTTCCCTACGACTAAGGGGTACCCAGTGAAATGTGCAGTTGTATTCTCTGTATCATAGCCAATAGTGATTGAGAATACAAGGAAACATACCTAGCTTTCTAAAGATGTGCTTTCTGACCCACGATCAGTTACATGGATTGGCGAAATTAACAGACTACTTTCCAGCCATCTACACCTTCCAGCTCAAGTTTCCCGTGATGGGCACGATGGGCTCAGTTTTTCCAACTGAGTTTTTTCCAACTGAGGCAACACAAACATTAATGAAATGCTAGGCACTAGGTTACACGCTGAATTTTTTTTTTTTTTTTAAGATTTTATTTGAGAGTGAGCAAGCATGAGTAAGGGGAAGGGGCAGAGGGAGGGGTACACAGACTTCCCACTGAGTGGGGAGTCTTTCAAGGGGCTCAATCCCAGGACCCTGAGATCATAACCTTCACCAAAGGCAGACAAACGCTTACCCTGTAGCCACCCAGGCACCCCTCATGGGATTCTTAACACAGTTTCCAAAAGCCCTGAGTTAACAGCAATGGGTAGGTTAACTTTTTCTAACCTAAGAGAAATGAAGAAAACACTTCGGCAGCAGACTGAAACTTTAAGTATTTTACAACCAATTATCCCAATATCACATAACCCTTGGGTCTTGTCAGAGAGACCTCAACCACTTCATTCTCCTCTTGGAACTTTGAATGTTAACATTTAAGTACAATAAATATACTGTTCTCCATGCTGGATAAGACTTTATTTTAGGATAAATCAGAGGAGACAAATTACATACTTTCTCAACAGATTCTAAAAAGATGTTTGCTCAGAAATCCAACAATGACAGCTCAATTTTTCATCAACTCCCTCCAGTAGCCTATCTCTTAATTGAAATGTCTGCCAAAAACCAGGCACTAAGAGCAAAACCTGGGAGAACTGGAAGGAGAAATCTACAAATTCTGAACCCCGCCCCCACAACAGAGCTAAAGAGAAAATCATCATGGAAAAAGAACTCAGCACCACCGTCCCTAACAGCAGAATCAAATCAAAATTTATACACTACTCCACCCAACTACAGCAGAATCTGTGTTAAAAAAAAAATTCCAAGTTCCTACAAAACATATACCAAAAACAACCCATATCCTAGCTCAAAAGAAAAGCTATCAAACTCAACAAATTTAAAAGAATTGTGATTCTACAGTTTCTCTGACTGTATATGAAATCAAACTAGAAATCAGTAACAGAAAAATAACAGAAAATTCTCCATGCACTTGGACACTTAACAACATACTTCTAGAAATCCATAGACTAAAAAGGAAGTCTCAGGAGGAATAAAAAAATTCATTGAACTGACTGAAAATGAAAATGCCACCTATCCATATTTGTGAGACACAGATAAGATAGTGCTGAGAGACTATTTTATAGCATCAACACCATACATTAGGAAAGAGGAAAAGCCTCTAATTAATAATCTAAGCTTCTACCTCAAGGGTTAAAAAAAAAAAAAGAACAAAATAAACCTTAAGCAAGCAGAAGGAAATAAAGTGCAGAAATACATGAAACTAAAAACACAACAGAGAAAATAAATTAAAGGGCTAGCTCTGTGAAAACAATATCATTTAAGAACCTCTACCAAGAGAAAGAAAAAAAAGACACAAATTATCAACATAAGGAATGAAACAGGAAATATTAAAGAAATATTAAGAGAATACTATAAACTTCTACACACTGCATTTAATAACTTAGATGAAATAGATTAATTCCTCACAAATCCCTACCACAACTCACAGGCATGAACCTGGGACTATTGAGGAAATTGAAATTTAAAAAAAAAAAAAAAAAAAAAAATCACCACAAAAGAAATCTACAAGTCCAGATGGTTTTACTGAAGAATTTTACCAAATGTTTAAAGGATGAAGAGCAATTCTACACAATCTCTTTCAGAGAAAAGAGGAAGGGACACTTTGCAGTTCATTTTGTCAGGCTAGTATTATCCTGATACCAAAATCAAAGATAGAACAACAATAACAGACTAAAGAGCAATATCAGTTATGTATAGATGTAAAGATCATTAAGGAAATATTAGAAAATAGAACTCAGGAATATATTCATTCCTGAATTCATATATATAGTGCATATATGCACTATAACCAGTAAGGTTTATTCCACAGGTACAAGGCTTATTCATTATTTGAAAAATCAATGTAATTCACTGTATCAACCAGCTAAAGAAGAAAATTCACATCATATCATTTGATGCAGATGAAGCATTTTACAATATCCAGTATCCATTCATGATGAAAAATAGAAAGAGGGGATTTTAACTTGGAAAACAATCTACCAAAAAAAAAAAACAAAAAAACCTACAGCTGACATTATACTTAAGGTAAAAAAAAAAAAAAAAAAAGGAAACAAGGCAAGGATGTCTGTTCTCACCACTCTTACTCAACATAGTGCTGGAAGTTCTTGCCAGAGCAATAACACAAGGCCAAGAGATAAGAACCATACAGATTAGAAATAAAGAAAAACTGAAAAAAAATTAAAAAGAGAAAAACTGTATTTGCAGATGACATGACTGCTTATATAGGAAATCCTAACTATCTAATCTCCGCCCCCCCAAAACCCACAGCTAACAAGAGAATTCAGGAAGCTCACAGGATATGAGTGTAACACACAACTATCAATTACACTTCTACACACTAATAACAAAAACCAACATTTAGAAGACAATACCACTTTTAAAAAATCCCTGGAAGAAATTACTTAGATATAAATATAACAAAATATGCCTAAGGCTTATATGCTGCCAACTACACCATGTGCAGATGAAAGAAATCAAAGATCTAAACAGAGAGACATAGTGTGTTCATGGATTAGAAGACTCAACATAGTACAGAGACTGGTTCTCTTTAAGCTGGACAGATTTCTTGCAGTTCTTTCCAGAATCTCCACAAAGGTTTTCCTTTGATACAGACAAGATTATTCTAATATGTATATGGAGAGGCAAAAGAACTAGAATACATCTACTGGATTTCAAAACTTATAGGGCTACAATGATCAAGACTGTGTAGTACTGGCAGAGGTATTAGTCACACAGATCAATGGAACAAAATTGAGGGAAAAAATAGACCCATTCAAATATGCCTGACTGATTTTTGGCAAAGGTGCAAAACCAATTCAATGGAGAAAGATAGGCTTTTCAACAAACAGTGCTGGAGCATTTGAATATAATAGGCCAAAAGAAAAACAAAATTCTGTCCTAAACCTCACACTATATATAAAATTGGATCATAAGGGGCACCTGGCTGGCTCAGTCAGTGGAGTGTGCCACTAATTTTAGGGTTGTGAGATCAAGGTCCATGTTGGATATGTAGCCCACTTTTTAAAGATTTTATTTATTTATTTATTTGTCAGAAACAGAGAGTAAGTGTACAAGCAGGGGAAGCAGCAGGCAGAGGGAGAAGTAGGCTTCCCTGAGCAAGGAGCCCAGTGCAGGGCTTGATTCCAGAACCCTAGGGAGACCTACTTGAGCTGAAGACCACATGAGCCACCCAGGTTTCCCTCCATATGGAGGCTATTTTAAAAAATAAAATAAAATAAAATAGGATCATAGACTTAAATGTAAAATGTAAAACAGCAGAACTTTTAGGGGAAGAAAAATTCAAGATTTAGGGCTAGGCTTAATCTTGACCCCAAAAGCACAGTCCATAAAAGGAAAAAAATGATAAAGAGCACTTCATCAAAAGTTTTAAAATTTTGCTGTCAAAGGCTCTGTTACCAAAGTGAAAAAGCAAGCCCCAGACTGGGAGAAATTATGTTCAAACTACATATCCAACAAAGGACTAGTATGTAGAATATATAAAGAACTCCTAAAACTCAGCAGTAAAAAAACAAAAAATTCAGAAAAATGTCTGAAAGACATGGAGATACAGATGGCAAATCAGCACATGAAAGAGGTCCAATATCATCAACCAGTGGAGAAATGCAAATTAAAGCCATATTGAGATATTAGTACATAACTATCAGTATGTCCAAAACAAAATATAGCAACAACAGCAAATGCCAGTGAGAATGCAGGAAACTGAATTGTTATGCATTGCTGACTAGAATGTAAGAGTAGAACCACTCTGGAAAACAATTTCACAGTTTTCAAAAAGTAGATCAGCAACTACAATACAACACAGTAATTGTACTCTTGGGCATTTATCTCAGAGAAACAAAAACCTATGTCTATACAAAAACCTCTATGTAGGGGCGCCTGGGTGGCTCAGTCGGTTAAAGCCTCTGCCTTCGGCTCAGGTCATGATCCCAGGGTCCTGAGATGGAGCCCTGCACTGGGCTCTCTGCTTGGCAGGGAGCCTGCTTCCCTCTCTCTCTCTGCTTGCCTCTCTATCTACTTGTGATCTCTGTCTGTCAAATAAATAAATAAAATCTTAAAAAAAAAAAAACACTATGTAAGTGTTTATAGCAGCTTTATTCAAAATAGCCAAAAATTGGAAACAACTCAGATGTCTTTCAATTAGTAAATGGTTACCCAAACGTGCACATCCATACCATGAAATACCGTTCAGGAATAAAAAGGAACTTACTATTGATACACAACAATCTGGATAAATCTCCAAAGAATCATAAGTGAAAAAGCCAATCCCATAAGGTCACATACTGAAGGATTCCATTCATGCAACAACTCTTAAAATGATAACACTACAGAAAGGGAGAACAGATTAGGGATTGCCAGAGATGAAGCAGAGCAAGGGTGGGACAGAATGGGCGTGGCTATCAAACAGCAACATGGGGGATTCTTGAGGCAGCAGAAAGGCTCTGATTTAACTGTATCAGAATCAATATCCTAGTTGTGATATTTTATTACAGTTGTGCAAGATGTTACCATTCAAAGAGACTAGGTAAAGAGTACAAGGAATCTCTCTGTATTGCCTCTAACAACTGCATAGGTATCTATATTTAACTTAAGAGTGCCTGCGTGGCTCAGTGGGTTAGAGCCTCTGTCTTCAGCTCAGGTCATGATCCCAGAGTCCTGGGATCGAGCCCCACATCGGGCTCCCTGCTCAGCAGGGAGCCTGCTTCCTCCCGCTGCCGCTGCCCCCGCCCCCGTCTGCCTCTCTGCCTACTTGTGATCTCTGTCTGTCAAATAAATAAGTAAAATCTTTTAAAAAAATAAAAAAGAAATAAAACCACACAGGAAGAAAACAGATGAGTGCTTAAAGGATTGTAGTGGAACAGAAATTTTAAGCATAAAAAAATCAAGAGACCCATTTATAAATAAAAAGATACTGATAGGACTATAAAACCCTTAAAAATGGTTATAGGTCAAATACCTACCCTAAGTCATGAGTGGAATCCAATGTTGCCATACAAAGAACAAGGAAGCTCTTTATGTAATGACAGAAAATGAATTCCAAAACTAAGGGAAAAGCAACTGTAGCACAGGTCAAATACTACAGTATCATGTGTAGAGAAAGGAAAAAGGAATATAGAAATTTGTGAATGTATAATACATAAAAGTCTACATACACATGAAATTGGTAACAATTGATTCCAGGAGGGGAACTAAGTGATAACTAGGCAAATCTAGGGAGACCACACTTCATTGACTATTCACTTGCACCTTAAGTATCAGAAAAATACACTATTTTTTACATCAAAAATTTACATCAAAAATCAAACACATCAAAAATGTTATTATTTACACAAGTTTTGTTTTTGTTTTTAAGAGAGAGAATGAAAGAGAGCATGAGAGGGGAGAGGTCAGAGGGAGAAGCACACTCCCCGCAAGCAGGGAGCCCAATGTGGGACTCGATCCCGGGACTCCAGGATCATGACCTGAGCTGAAGGCACTTGCTTAACCAACTGAGCCACCCAGGTGCCCCACACAGGCACCCTGCACAAGTTTTAAATATAACAAAATGTTAGTAAGAAATGTAATAAAAGACAGCATAATATCCTTCTCTTAAATATGTTCAATAGATATTAATATTAATATATAACTATCTTGTTAACATCATGAAAAAAATGTGCCAAGAACAGAAAGAGGATTTTCAGATGTTAGAATACAAATGACTAATAAACATGCAAAACAATATCCTGATTAGTAATCAAAGATATGTGTCAAAAGAGAAGTCGTCTTATCTATCAAATGGGTCAAAGATTTATTGAGAGAGTTTGGAAATAATATTCAGTGCTGGCAGAAATCAGTCCACACAGCTCTATACTTCTGTAGGAGTGTAAGCTGGAACAACTTGTCATCAGACATCAGAAATACTCAAAATAACCAAAGAGACAGAAATGTTGAAATGCAATATAGCACATTCCCATCCTAGAATATTATATAGCCATTTATGATGACATTGAAAAATGGCATTGGTTCACAATATTCGTGATATAATAAAAACATCAGCATGTAAACCTGAACATATAAAATTATGCCAATTAAGATTTTATGGCTCTCTGGCCCTCGATTTCTTGATTGCAGAAAAGCAATAAATACTTAAAATCATTAAAATCTGGTATTTAATTGACTTTTGCTGGGGCTCCAAGGATGTCGAATTGAGGTTCGAGAGGCTTTTCTTACCATTTGTTTTTTCTCTCGGCCCTTGAAAGCTCCCTTGCTAAAGGCTGTTCTTTTCTTCCCCTCTTCCCTGTATCAGTGGTAGCAGACATTTGAATTCAATTAGTTTCAGAGAATCTCAACCCAGCTCAGATTCTTGGATATGGAATCCTCTGAGCCCATTGAGATTGTCAATCAATCCATCAGATGGGAGGACCCCAGCGAGATGGATCTTGAAGTTCAAAGGAAAAAGCAAAAACCAATTTATCATCCATGCATTGCTCTCACTTTGGTTCCCAAGTCTGCCTCAATGGAAAGTGGCAAGTGGCTCTGATTACCTTTCTGTCACTCTGCCTACCAGGGGGGCCCCAACAGCCAACCTTGCTGGAAGGTTGGCACTGTCCTTGTACAAATGTTCTGCCTGAAAATGCCCAGGCCACTCTCCTTTCTGCTCTCTCCACATCACACTGAAACCTTCCTGATTGCATTTCTTTTTTGGGAATCCAAGATGTCGCTCAACAAAATGAGAAACAACCCATGAACTGGGTAATCACGACAGCTTCCCTGGTCAAGGTGGAGAAAAAGGAAGGAGGAGGAAATGAAAGCTTATAAGGATTTTCAAAAAAATCTTTGAAAATAATCGTTTTCACATCTTCCAATATCCTCTATCTCTGTGCTTTACCCAGGCTGGGCTTCCAATCTGGAAACCTCAGGCCTGCCTTTGAGCAGTTCTGAGGGAGGGTAAGAGGAAGAGTTGTGAGGCAGCCCTACATATGAGCAGTAAGGGAGCCATAACTAGACATTATAGCTGCTGGCCATTGGGAGAGAGGACCACCATGTCACTTCTCTACTTGACACCACTTTGGGCCTGAGCAGCACTCTTTCTTCTGGAAACAAACCCACATCTCCCATTTATGTTACTACCTCATCATGAGTCTACCTCCACTGGGCCTGTGACCCAGTCCTGGTCAATGGCAGATTCTCATTTCCTTGGCCAACATGATTCAGGGTTGGGTCGATGTTCCAAGGCAGACAAATGACAGACAAGCAACTCAACGATTTCTCCCTCAGGACTGTGGGGAAGACAACTGTTTAGGGCAGGATGTCTAGCTGGCAGAGTGGAAGCCTGTTGCTACTGGTGGTCATTCTTCCTACCATTTGGGCAAAAGGCTCAAGAGACCTATGCCTAAGAGACCCCAATAATTTTTCAAGATTCAACAAATCCACTCCCCTTTTCAAGATCTGGCTGATGATGAGGTTTTCATCTCTTCCAACCCAAAGAGTTCTGACTAATAGACACTCTCAGGAAAAACAGCTCATCTACAGACACCATACGTAACGGTGGATCTGGGTAGTTAGGCTTAGGAGTCAGAAGAAAAGAAGAGCACATCAAGCAGCCAGTGAGGACCCTCCCTGGTACTCCAGCCCCTCGTGGGCTTGTCCTAGTCCTACAGAGAAGGGACTTTTAATCACCAGGGTGTTAAAAGAGAGAGAGATGCTGAATGGGTGGCCAGCATGACTTGGGGAAGCTGGAGGAAGGGCAGAAAGGTCAGTATAAGCTTTGCCTGGCTTGGAAAACCTGAGAAGGTCACCAAAGCAGCCCTTAGCTGCCACCATGGAGGGCAGGTCAAGAGAGGAAGATAGCCCAGGGCAGCTGAACAGGTTGAAGCAGCCCAATCAGCACCCCACAAGGGTTCATGTCTGGAGTTCTGGCCAGGAAGAGGCCACGGATGTACAACTTATTTAATCCCTTCACTGGAAGGGGCCCACCACACACTCACTGTTTATGACTCCAAGATACCTGCCCGCTACCCCTCACTTGTCTTCTTGGCTTGTCCAGCCCTGAGTCAGAGGAGCCTAGCCCATTCCTCAAGACTCAGCTGGAATCCTTCATGCCCACTCGGAATTTGTAGGCTATTCCGGGACACATGGATCTTCTTACCCAGTTTCTGCTAGCCTTTAGCACCTATGCCATGATTTAGCACTTAATTATCCTGTCTCACATCAAACACTCTGCTTTTTACAGGGTTAATCTTCTCAAAAAGACTTAAAGTTGTGCAAAGACTAGTCCTCTGCTCCCACTGCTTAGGTGCTGCCCAGACCCCCCCAACCTCCCCCCAGATGCTACACTGAGTCAGCCTCAGCAACCCCTATCACCTACTGATTCAGACCCCACTCCCTACTTCCCAGCCGGCATTTACAATCACTCCCAAGGACAAGGGTAATGAAATTTCAGTTACAATGCCCAACTGTTTAACTGCCCATTTGGTCTACTTATCTTTACAGAGTAGTTTTCCTTCCCATGCAAAGATCTTCATTCTAGAACCCTGAGATGGGTTTCTCCAACTCCTAGTCTTCTGTGTTCACAAATTGCACAGAAGGGCTTGGGTTCTAGAATTTAAAACATTTTTTACTTAATTACAACCAGAATGATCCAATCTTCACTGCTGAGTGGTATTAATTAAACCGTCCTGAAATTAAATACCAAATCAAGGTGCGACTCTCCTATAAGCAGACAGACATTCCAAAGGCACCTCTCCTGCTCCCCTCATAGCATAGAGTCAAGCTGGCCACCCCAGATGCCAGTTCTGAAGATAGTTCAGATTTAGCCACAAGGAAGACTGTCTTTGTTTAAGGATTCTTTTTTTTTTTTTTTAAGGATTCTTGATCAGAAAAATATACCAGGGACCTGGTGAACAGAAGGGGGATAAACATGGAAGTGGGAACATGAAGGATCCAATTAAGACTATTTGGGCAAAATTCACTCATTCATCCAGTAAGCTTTCGAGCTTCTACTGAGGAAAGCACACAGTATTCACAGAGTCAAAGACCAGCCAGGGTACTTCCTGTGTTTATCATGATTATTATTAGACCCCGGGAAGACAACAGCCCCTGTCTTCAAGAAGGTTCAAGTCCACTGAAAGAATTAAGGAATTTAGCAGAGGTCAAACCCAGCCTAAGTGGTGGCTCTGGATTCTAAAGAGGCTGATGGTCCACAGCCAAAGACATTCCCCTATGCTGCACTGTCAATGGAAAATTCTGGATTTAAACCCAAAGCAATCCCTGTGCCCTTGGGGAGGCGGTTCCAGAAGTCTTGAGAGGAGATACCACATTCCAGAGCATGGAGAGGAGGGGAAGGGAAGACAGTGAGTCTGGACAAGTCTTTTGATGAGGAAAGGAGAGGCCCAGCTCCACTGGAAATGGAAACACTATGCAGGGAGAGTATCCTCTGTTCTTGTTTTTGTTTTGTTTTTTAGAGATAGGAGAAACCTGAACATATTTAAAATTGGATGAAAATGCATAAGTAGCAAGAAAGAAATACCAAGTTTTGGAGAAAAAGGATGGTTGATCAAGTATTACAGAAAGATCCCCAGAAAGGTGAAAGGAGAAAATATTAGAACTAAATGTGGACCAGAGGCAGAGACATTAGCAAGAATTTAAGAATAAAACGACAATGATGAAAACACTGAAATGAACAAGGTAGTGTTACTGGAGGAGGGGAGAACACATCCAGGGAGAAACCACCCTGGAGCAGAGATCAAGCCCGAATGGAGGACATTAAGTAGACTGCAGGGGGGTGGGGTGGGGGGTTAGGGATATTTTTAGATTCACAAGAAGCAAGGTGCTCATGGAAGTACCAGAAACAGGCTTCCTGGAAAAGACAGAGACCCAAGGGGGGCAGAAGTGATAGAAGGGAGATGTAATAGGAAAGTCAGAGCCTGCAAGAATTCTGGAGGCAAAGAGAGGCTATCCCAGAGCCAAGCTGAGCTGGGGCGAAGCCCAGAGAAGGGAGGAACACACACACATCCACCAGAGACATGGAGGAAGAAAGAAAAGGCTGGGTGGGGAGGGCACATGGCAGTGAGACTTCTGGAGAGTCTCAGGAAAGCCCTTACAAGCCACTGGAGACAAGGGTTCGATACCCACACCCCCAACCCTCATTCCAGGCTTGAGTAGGGGTTGAGAGCCGGCCCTGAGCAAGAGTGGTTGGCCCAGTGTGGCCAGCAATCTGAAGCTAGGCGACACCCGATTCTAGAGGACCCAACCTGGACAGGCTACCCCACCTCCACTCTCCATCACAGTTCCTGTCTGCAGTGGGGTGCAGCCTCAGGGAAGGTGGGACCCCACACCACTGCCTTCACATCATTAGCAGCAGGTGGTTATGGGCTCCGCATGTCAGTCAAGCCCATGAGCAGCTATGCTGGAAACAGCTCTCAGGTACACCTGACCCGGCATCTGGGCTGATCGGCAAATCCTGTGCAAATTATGGTGACAGATTCCAGGCAGAGAGGCCTCCAGGAAAAACTTATTCAGGCTTTCTGAACCGTTAAAGCAGTAGGCAAGCCTATGAAAAGCAACCAGTTCTCTTCTCATTCTTTTCCAGGATTCTACCTCTTGCTCATGGCAGCAGAGAGTTAATAAGTCGAAACTAGCCGACATTCCACCTACTAACAGGAAAGACCTACAAAGTGCCAGGTACTGCGCTCCATCTATCAAATGAACGAGAGCAACAGCCCTTTGAGGTTGCGGTTAACCCCTCTCCAGCTAGTAGAACTGAGGCACTGACTCAATCCGCACCATCAGTAACCAGAATTCAAGCCCAAATCAGCCAAACTCTATCAGGACTTCCACTGCCTGGGCGCCTGGGGGGCTCAGTCTTTAAGGGTCTGCCTTTGGCTTGGGTCATGATCCCAGGGTCCTGAGGTCGAGCCCCACATCGGGCTCCCTGCTCAGTGGGGACCCTGCTTCCCCCTCTCCCACTCCCCCTGCTTATGCTCCCTCTCTCGCTGTCTTTCTCTCCATCAAATAAATAAAATCTTTTTAAAAAAATTTTCCACTGCCTTCATTTGGGGCACAAAGTACTTGGCAGCAGACGTGTCACTGCCCACCCTTCCCCAGAAAGCCTGCCCAGCAAAGCTGCTGGTTGCTGGAGGCCTCGCTGTGGTGAGCAGGCGGTTTCATCAGAGTTAGAGGACCTAACACTCAGTAGAGGTGCTGGGCATGTCTAGCAGGGCCCACTCACAAATGCCTCTCTGAAAACCTTGAACCTGGGATCATGACCTGCTTCTGCCCAGGCCTGCTGTGAGGGTTGGAAGAACAGGTGGCCCAGCAAAGCAGGAAGCCTGGAAGAAGGGGGCTTCCCAATTTCCTAAGGCTCCTCTTACCACTCTGCAATTCTCAGCATAAAAATGTATGCCCTCTGCCAGGGATACTCACAGTCAAAGGACACAGCGGTGGCTCCAAGCATCTCCTCCTTCCCCAGCAACTCCTAAAACCATGCAGGAAGAAAAAGGACTATCCCTTCCGCATGCTGAAGAAAGTTTATTCTAAATCTTCCCACCCTCCTCTCTGCATCCTTGTGTTTCATTGGCCAAAATGGCGTCAAGGGCCCAATCCTAAAACGATCACTTCTGTGGGGAAGTGAAATACCACGGCTGGCCTAAACCAGTGATCCTCAAGCCTGGCTGCCTATTTTAATCACGCAGGAACTCTGAACACCTATGGAGACCAATTAAATCAGAGTTTCTGGGAGTGGGGCCCAAGTATCATGGCTTCAAGAACTCCTCAGGTGTTCTTAATAAGCAACCATTATGGGAAACCATCGTTTGGACTAAGCAAGTTTTATCACTTGCTGCTGGGCCAGAGGCTGGAGGCAATTCTGGGTTCTAAGGGCCAGAAAAAGATGGATGGAGATGGGCTGGGTAGGTCATTGACGACGGCCGTCACAGCCAGTCCCATCAGTGAGACTCAGGAGATAGGATACACAGGACAGGAAAGCATTTATGGAAAGAAAAAAGGATTGGAGGGGAAGCTGACAGAAGGAAAAACCATAGCTATGACCAGGGAGTGTCTACCTGGGAGGGAAGCATTGTGGGGTGGGGGGTACTCAGCATTTATCCCGAGTTCCTTCACCATCTCACACTTCACACAGCATCCCACTCCTCCATGGCTCATCTTCAGCAGGCACTAGTTTTTTCTCCTGTATCTGTGGTACTCCAGCAATACTGCACAAAAGTTGGTGGGCCATGGGTGAGGGAGGGGCCAGCAGATGCCATGGGATAGCAGCCCTAGGTGAACACTTACAGGAGGATGAAAGGCCACTGAAAAGAAACACTCCAGGCTGAAATTTATCTGTGGCAAATCTTGCTTCTGGTATCCTAGGAAACTCATCCAACCACCTGTGCTCACAAAGAATCAAATGGGATAAATGCCTCTGTTGGTTTATACAGAGAGTCCTTAGATAGAGTGAGACTTGAGAGAATCTCTTGAGCGTCCTTCTGCCTGTCTTTTCTCAGTCTCTTATTGACAAATATCAGTGAAATCACCTGGGAAGCCTTAAAAAAAATCCCACTGCCCCTGCCAATTCCCACACTAGTCAATCAGAATCTCTAGGGGGCAGTCATAAGCAGTATTTGTTAAAATACTGCTTATGTATTTTAGTAGTTGTTAAAGCTCCCCAGGTAATCCTAGTATGTAGCCAAAGTTGAAAACCCCTATCCTACATTCAACATCCAGCTAAACCAATGAGTATCTTCACTTAAAAAAAAAAAAAAAGTTTTGCTATTGTGAACATTGCTGCTATGAACATTGGGGTGCATGTGCCCCTTTTTTTCACTATATCTGTCTCTTTGGGGTAAATACCCAGTACTGCAATTGCTGTGTTGTAGGGTAACTCTATTCTTAACATCTTGATGAACCTCCATACCATTTCCCAGAGTGGCTGTACCGACTTGGATTCCCACCAACTGTGCATGAGGGTTCCCCTTTCTCCATATCCTCGCCAACATTTGTTGCTTCCTATTTTGTTAATTTTTGCCATTCTAATTGGTATAAGGTGGTATCTCATTGTGCTTTTGATTTATATTTCCCTGATGGTTAGTGATGTTGAACATTTTTCATGTGTCTAGTAGCCATTTGTATGTCTTTTTTAGAGAAGTGTCTGTTCATGTCTTCTGCCCATTTTTTGACTGGGTTATTAGTATTTTGAGTGTTGAGTTTGAGAAGTTCTTTATAGATCTTCAATACCTTTATCTGCAATGTCATTTGCAAATATCTTCTCCCATTCCAGGGGTTGCCTCTTAGTTTTGTTGACTGTTTCCTTTGCTGTGCAGAAGCTTTTTATCTTGATGAAATCCCAAAAGTTCATTTTTGCTTTTGTTTCACTTGTCTTTGGAAACATGTCATGAAAGAAGTTACTGTGGCTGATGTTGAAGAGGTAACTGCATATGTTCTCCTCTAGGATTTTGATGGATTCCTGCCTCATATTGAGGTCTTTCATCCATTTGAGTTTATTTTTGTGTATGGTATAAGGGAATGGTCCAGTTGCATTCTTCTATATGTAGCTGTCCAATTTTCCCAGCACCCCTTATTGAAGAGACAGTCTTTTTTCCATTAGCCAAACTGTAGAAGGAGCCAAGATGCCCTTCAACGAATGAATGCATAAAGAAGATGTGGTCCCTATACACAATGGAGTATTATTTAGCCATCAGAAAGGATGAATACCAACCATTTGCATCAACATGGATGGAACTGGAGGGGATTATGTTAAGTAAAGTAAGTCAAACAGAGAAAGGCAATTATCATATGATTTCAGTCATATGTGGAACATAAACAATAACACAAAGGACCATAGGGGAAGGGAGGGAAATCCAAAGGGGGAGAAATAAGAGAGGGAGATGAACCATGAGAAACTATAGACGCTGAGAAACAATCTGGGGGTTTCAGAGGGGAGGAGGGTGGGGGGGAGGGTAACAGGGTGATGGGTATTGAGGTGGGCATGTGTTGTGGTGAGCACTGGGTGTTACACTTAACTACTGAATCACTGAACACTGCATCAAAGACTAATGTGCTATACAGTGGCTAACTGAACATAACAAAAAAACCACTTTTTTAAAGTTTTATATGAGAATCCTCATCAGTGACTCAATGTAGTTGTTGGGAAAGGATAGCCCGAGTGCTAAATTTCTAAGATTAGATGGAGAGTGTTACCACCTGACCCTTTTTTGGACAACACAGGATGCCATTTTTCAAGATAGTGGGGATATCTACCACCTCAACACAAAGCACAAAGAAGAGACGAGGTGGAAAGGGGCAGTCTGTAGCCTATCTACCCAAGACAGGGCATTGACTCAGGTTTAACATCTGTTGAGAGGGAACTACAAGGAGAATTATTTTGAACACAGGATGGAAGGAGAAAGGGAGGAAAATGCCATTAGCAATGACCCAGAAATTTACAATAATTGAGTCCATTAGTAGTATCTGTTTATTATTTGTAATGCCACTCTGCATGTTTCCGGGGAGGGATGGCTACCTGTCAAGGTAATGGAGGTCACTCTGACAGCCAAGGAACTCAGGGATATTCAGTCAGTGGGACAGGCAGCTGAGCCCCTGGTGTCAATGAACTTAATCCATAAACTAACTCTGCTATTCTCCCTCCAGCACAGACAATAACCTGTTTTTCTGGAGGGAACTCCAACCTCAGTCACTTGAGGTCAGCCAGGAGGATAAGTATGTTCCTGGCAGGTTGGGTTTCTCATCTTCTCATGACAATGGATTCTTTTTATCCAGGTAAATGGGCTCTGTTAGGAACTGTGGGAGGATGAGCTGTAGTCGGAGTTCTTGCCGGAGAACTTGCACAAATCTGATGTGGATGGCTGCATCCCACAGCAGCAGTCACAATAGTAAGAGATGCTACCGTACACCCTGCATCCCCAGGCATTGACTTATGTGTTAAAACCCCTTAGGTGATTCCAATGTTTGAGAACCAGTAAGCTAGAGATAGGATCCTCCAACCCCCAGGAGAGCCATTAGGATCCTTCGGGAGCTTTTAAAATTATCAATGCCAGTGCCCCACTCCCAGAGATACTTGTCTAATTGGCCTGGGGTTAAGACCTGCATGTTGGGGTTCTTCAAAGTCCCCCAGCTAGGATATTAATATACAACCAGCGTTAAAAAGCACTGAGCTGGAGAGTGATAGCTGATCGCAGCCAGAGGGTGGTCACCCTCACCATAACCTTGGCAGGGATCAGAATTTGCCAGGAAGTCAGGAAGAAGGTCCAGACCCTGTCCATCCTTGGGAAGCCTGGGCCCCTGCTGCTTTATTTCTCCTGCTTTTTTTCTTATACCCATTCTCAGAAGGCGGAGGAGTCATTGTCTAGCAGGATCTCTCTTGTGAGGCATGTGGCCCTGAGCATTTTCACACGCCCTGCACTTCTGTATGCCAGATGCTAATTTGAAGTGCTCAAGAGAAGCATCAGTTGGAAAGGGGACTGCGGCAGATCTGTGGCAGACAGATCTTCTGTATAATGAAGAATCCATTTGCAAATATCATCACCACCCCCCTCCACATTTGGTCTGTTTTCAAACTGTGTTCTCAACCAGTGAAATTTTGTTGCATTTGTGTTTGCATTCCTTTTTTAAAGGAGCTCCATCCTAACCTCACCTCCAGAATCAGAGTGAACATTGCTCTCAATGTAGCAGGACCTATTCGGTAACAGTGGTGTCAGAGGAGAGGACCATCTTCTCTATGCCAGCAGACACACCTCTGCTAGGCCTCTTTGGATAATGCTGCTGCTTTAAGGGGGAGTGTTTTTACCTGCGTTCAGTTCACATCTGTGTAAGGATGAGAAACATCCTTAGAGCCTCAGCTTTGGATTTAAGTCACTCCTGCAACAACTCAGTGAGTTTTCAACTCTTTCTCTTTTGGCTACATGAGCTTGTTAGGAGATTAGAGATGTGGGAAGAGATGGATGGATAAATTCGCTGGACACAAACTGAGTGCTTTCTGTGTATATAGGAGATAGTCCCTACCATCAGGCGGCTATGCTAATGGTAAAAATAGAAAAAAAGTGCTCTAGCAGAAGGCTAGCTGCTGGAAAGCTCAGAGAAGGAACATTTAAACTAATCTGAGGGGGTCCCAAAAGGCTTTTTTCTAAGTGACGACACCTAAACAGGATATTAAAGCACGAAGAGAGTTGGCCAGGCATTCCAGACAGAGGACTAAGTCTGTGCACATGCAGAGAGCCTTGAGAAAGCCTGGGGAGGTGGGACACAATGTCCAGAGTAAGGTGCCTTTGATGGACCCACACAAGGTAGGCCTGGGGAATTAGGGAGGGCCAATCATGAAAGGTCTCCTGTAACAAGCCAAAAAAGGCTTGTATGACACACTGAGGAATTTTCCCAAAGGCAACAGAAAGTCATGGATAGATTTTTTTTTTTAATTTATTTATTTGTCAGATAGAGAGAGTGCAGGAGCGAGCACAGGCAGACAGAGTGGCAGGCAGAGGCAGAGGGAGAAGCAGGCTCCCTGCCGAGCAAGTAGCCCGATGTAGGACTCGATCCCAGGACGCTGGGATCATGACCTGAGCTGAAGGCAGAGGCTTAACCAACTGAGCCACCCAGGCGTCCCATGGATAGATTTTTGAACAGGGAACCAAACATAATCCAATTTGAGTTTTAAGAAGAACACTTCAGTGGCAGTGTGGAGGACGGATCTGAAGGAGAAGAGACAAAGCCAAGACTCAACCTTGGCTACACACAGGAATCATCTAGGCCCCACCTCTGAAAATTCTAAGGTAATTGGTTTAGGGTGTGACTCGGCATAAGGATTGTTAAAAGTTCTCCTACTGATTCTGTATGGCTGGGGTCAGAAGCCAGGGTATTTGCAGAAAGCTCACGTAGAGGCCAAGTCAGTAATCTGGGGAATGGAGTAAAGGTATCTCGTGTGCAGAGACAGCAGTTGAAGGGGAGCAGAGAACAAGACCGTTGCTGCTGGCAGATGAGGTAAGGGGAGGAGTCAAGCATAACTCCTAATTTTGGGGTTTGTGACAAAGGGAGAGTAGGTAGGTGTATGTGCAAGGCACATTCACATATGTGACCAACAGGCAGAGGTCAGGACCCAAAGGCTAGATTCCTGTAAACAGCAGAGATAGAGTGTGCCTTTGATGGACCCACACAAGGTGCTCAACATCACGGATCATCAGGAAACTGCAAATCAAAACCACACTTGTCAGAATGGTTGTTAGTAAAAAGACAAGAAATAACTAATGTTGGCGAGGATATAGGGGAAATGGGAGCCCTTGTGCACTGTTAGTGGGAATGTACAGTGGTAAGCCACTATGACAGTGTGGAGTTTCCTCAGAAAAATTAAAAAACAGAAGTACCTTATGATCCAACAATTTCACTTGTGGGTACTTTTCGGAAGAAAACAAAAACACAAATTTGAAAAGATATATGCACATTACTATTTCTACTGCAGCAATAGCCAAGACATGGAAACAACCGAAGTGTCCCCTGGCGGATGAATGAGGAAATGTGGTATGTATATACAATGGAATACTATTCTGTCATAGAAAAGAATGGAATCTTGCCATTCGCGACAACATGGATGAACCTTGAGGACGTTATGCTTAGTGAATTAAGTCAGAGGAAGACAAATATCATATTATCTCTCTTATGTGTGGAATCTAAGAAAAAAACTAAGCTCATAGACACAGGACAGATTCAGATTGGTGGCTGCCAGAGGCAGGAGGTGTGAGGTGAGAGAGATGGGTGAACTGGTTTGTTTTTCATTTAAATATTTTTTTAAAAAAGCAAACAAAAAACCCAAGAGACGGGATCTGGGGAGGCATGGGAGACAAGGCACCAGTAACTGACAGTGGAAAGATAAAGGAAAAATAGGACCCATTGGAAGGGCACAGTATACTTCGGACAAGTCATGTCAGTGGAGCGGGGAAGGCAGAAATCAAATGATAGTAGTTTGCTGAGAACAGATGAGAAGAAGCAAGTGTAAACTTGCTCTGAAGAAATTGGGCTGTGCGAGGAGGCTGACAGGTCACACTGCTGCTAGAGGGGGATCAGGATCAAGGCCATTTTCTCAGTTGGGGCAGGTGCCAGAAAGGAGAGCCCTGAGCACATCTATAGCAGAAAGAGCAGGGAGGGAAGAGGTGGGGCACGCATGAATAAAGAGAGTGAAGGATGAACGGGGGCTCACAGGAAGCCAAAGAGAAGAGGAGACACCTTCTAGAATGTAGCAGGGCCTTCAGCCTTAGGCAGAGGGAAGGACAGGAATAAAGGGGGGGGAGTAAAATAGGAAAGACAAAGGTGGTTTCTGGGTAGAGAGAATGGCATGGCATACCTTAAGAAAACTCCATCTGATTCTCTCTTTTTCTCCATGAATTAAAAGGCAGACTATTTAATGAGGCCATGATCATAGGTGGTAGCAAGAGATTAGACGAAAATGGTAAAAATCTAGTATCACAGCTCTTGGGAATGAGAACGGGCATTGGCTGAGGGTCGCACTAGAGCACCTGGAAGGCTGGGTATGGCATAGATACTATGGTCACTATGCAGGTGGGGATAGCTGAAACATGCCAGGGGGAGCAGTCAACCCAAAGTGACAGGCCCTTGCCCTCATCATTCACCCTTCCTCTATCCAGCCCCATTTTCACTCCCCCACTACTGCCCTAGCAGCCTGAGCATCAGCCAGGGACTTGTTAGAATTATATTATCTCAGGTATCACCCCAGACCTCCTGTAACAAGATCCCCAGGAATGTACATTACACTTGGGAACCACTGCTCTAGACTTTTCCATCTATAGCTCTTCTTGCCTTCGAAGTATGCCATGAAATGTGTGTGCCACTGTTCAGTTGGTTTGGAACACTAGTCTCTTATTCATTTTAGCCAATTCCACTCCTTTTTTAGGGCTCTGTCTATGTCAACCTTGTTTCTCTCCAACTCTTCCCAAGATCCTGCTGGAAGAACTATTTGCTATCTCCAATGTGTTTCCACAGACTTCTTCTAAGTGACACCATGTTGCTTTCATTTATTCTGAGCACCCAACAGGTGGCCTAGAATAAAGCCAGTGCTGTGTAAGCATGTGTTCTTGGAATGAAACCCAGATCCCCGATTCCCACTCCTGTGTCCTAACCCATACACTGTGACCATTTTGTGCACATAAAGAGTCATGTGTATTAAAAAAATAATAATAAGCAGATAAGACTATAAATTAAGCCCCAAACTCCTCACCATGCATTTGCCTGATATTACCCAAAAACTTGGGAAAGCATTGGGTTTGTCATTTTCTATAGAAATTCTAAAAGCCATAACTCACTCTTTCAGATTTCTTTGCATGCCATGAAAAGCTCAGGCCTCAGGTCCCAAATTTCTTCATGGTGATAAAGAAATGCAGTATTTCAAAACATCAGAAGTTTACCAATACTTAATTTTCCAAGTGTGAAAACCTCCTCTATTTGTTTCTGGATAGGAAACCCGTTTTCTAATATAACCAGAAAGATCAGCTAAGTAACAAACATGTATAGCCTTTCAACTGACCTTGTAAGACTCTTGGTATGAAAATCAGGCCCTCTGCCTTTTTTTCTATCCCTTCTGAGGCTGGCACAGAGTTGGTGCTTAATGTGTTTCTGATCAAGTGGAGAGGAACTATTTCCCTACTTTACCATTAAGAGCTACTTTGGACCAAGAAGCATATATTAATGGTGGGGCCATCCGCTAAGCACCCTACTAAGTGTGTCTTTTCCTCCTTCCTGATCTGCCCTGATCTTTCAGAGATGTGCTTTCCAGACCTGGGATTTGTGGCTTATCACTCCTGCTTTAACACCTGCCATACCATTAAAATAACCTGGAGGGGCCCCTCAGTGGCTCAGTGGGTTAAAGCCTCTGCCTCCGGCTCAGGTCATGATCCCAGGGTCCTGGGATCGAGCCCCACGTCGGGCTCTCTGCTCGGCGGGGAGCCTGTTTCCCCCCTCTCTATCTGCCTGGCTCTCTGCCTACTTGTGATCTCTGTCTATCAAATAAATAAATAAAATCTTAAAAAAAAAAACCTTTAAAATAACCTGGAAACCCAGTAGCCTTGGAAAGCAGAAAGCAGAGACATCCATCCCACAGAACCTCAAACCTATCATCTTATTAATCAGGTTAGGCCCTATAGAAATAGCTTCTTTCCTCCCCACCTAAACATTTCCAGAGATGCTAATACTCAAGATGTTTCACTCCCCAACCCCTTCCCTACCCCCTCCCCACCCCCAGCTCATTAGCCCTGCCAGTCACTGTAGAAGAGGACCTTTATCCTTGTTTCACTAATGTTGCCTTAATTATAAAACAAACAAACAAACCAACAAAAAACCTTAGAAATTCACAGCAAAAACAAGCATGTACCATCAGAAAATGAGAATCTGTCAGGCGAATTAGTCCTGGCTGACTCTGGGACTGGCTGTATCCGGAACATGTGTGTGGAATTCCTTCAAATAATGATGGGGATGGGGGCTTAACATGAGTCTGCTCCCCACAAGACTCCATTCCAGTACTTCCCACACACATTATTTCATTCCATCTTCACAAAAGACCTGCAAAGTGGTTATTATCAGTCTCATTCTAGAGACCAGGTAACTGAGGCTCAGAGAAGCTAAGAAAATTATCCAGAGTAGGAGAGCTCCTGAGGCTATTAAGGATGAGCTCCCACAGGGGTCATGTTCTGCCTTACTTTGAGAGCTATGCTTTTTTTTTTTTTTTATTGCACTAAATTGTCATGAGTCCTATTTTCTAAGACTATGTGTTTTACATGACAAAAAAAGAAGTATTATGGGATATCATGTAAGGACTTCCTCCCAAAAAATCTTGTTCCACTTATTTCTCATGGTAATTGAAATTCCCAAATTACTCACTCTTTGGTATTAAGGTGCCCAAAGCTCTCTGGTAGAATGACAGTGTTTTCTGTAATAAGGAGAATTCCAAACTAGAACTCATTAAATGTTTATAAGGGTTTATTTTACCCAAGGCCCAATGGTAGATGCTATGGGGAACACACACGCACACACACACAACCCCTGTACCCTCAAGAAGCTTACAAGTTAAATAGCCACTTCAGACCTAAAGGACAGTTCAGGGTGTTCCCCTACAAGGTGAATTGCCACGTGAAATTTCTACACAATTTCTATAGGCTTTCAGACATCCCTTCATGGGTATCCAGGCCGCTCAAAATATGAACTCACTAAAGTAGCTCCTGTCACCCACCCTGAGGAAATGAGCCTTGAGAGAGGGGAGTTTTCAAAGGGAGGGAAAGCCAGAGAGGGTTTTATTTATTTTTTTTTTTAAAGATTTTATTTATTTAACAGAGAGAGATCACAGGTAGACAGAGAGGCAGCAGAGAGAGAAGAGGAAGCAGGCTCCCCACTGAGCAGAGAGCCGGATGCGGGACTCGATCCCAGGACCCTGAGATCATGACCTGAGCCGAAGGCATCGGCTTAACCCATTGAGCCACCCAGGCACCCCCAGAGAGGGTTTTAATGAAGAGTCTATAGACTGCTGAGCCTGATTAGAACAGAATGTACCAGGTGGGGGAGCTCGAGCTGGGGAGAATGTAAGGAATCCCATTTGGCATTTACCTACACCACATTGAGTTGCCTGCACAGTTACATCCTGTCGCTGGAGCTGCCTCAGAAAGTCTCACTATGGATAGGAAGAAAATAGTCTCGTGCTTAACAGCCTCAGTGGGCAGAGGGCTCACTCTTAGAATCACCTGCCCATGTCCAAGTCAGTTTTTCAGGATCACACATGATAAGGAAAAAACTTGCTCAGCACTAGTGATGCACTGCAGCTGGGGTGTATCCGCGATGGAGGGTCAGCTGTGAAACACTGGGGACTCCGGTCACCACTGACCATGGTGGAAACATTTACACTGTGGAAATAGGCAACAGTTACAGACCAAAGCTTTTTCTTTCTTTTCGTTCCTTTTTCTGTTTGTTTGTTTTGAGAATTTGCTTGCACACCATTGCTTAGAGCTGTCCCTATACTGTCCTTTCCCTGATGTGTACATTAACTCCGTATCATTCAGCACACCTCGAGTTTAAGACAATATGCATCATGAATTTAACCATTTGGTATTTAGTTCTAAGACACCAAGGAGGTGTCTGCTTTGATGCCACCAGCATCTCTATACAGATTAGACCCCTGGTTCTCCAAGTGCAGCCCTGAATCAGGAGGAGCACTAGAATCACCTGTGAACTTGTTAGGCCACAGATTCCCCTCAGCCCAGAGCTACTCAACTGGGAGCTTTAGGGGTGGAACCCAGCCATCTGTGCTTTACTAAGCCGTCCGTGTGGCTACAATGCACACTCAAGTTTGAGACACTGAGCTAGAGGACTCTGTCCCGAAAAAACAAAATGAACTTTTTGGCTTTTACCATTTATATATTGTATACACATTGTACACAATCATTCCACATACTTTGGAAATTATCACGTCCTCTCTAAGCACTGTTGTATGCTGTAACATCTGTGCTCTACTCAGCCTCCGAGAGAGCCTCCAGAGCACCTGCTGGTATTCACGTCTTCCCATACTGCATCACCCGTGGTCTGAATGACCGAGACGGTGGTCAGAAATGCTGACATGACACTTCTGACACTAGGCATGTAGCTTCCATCTTGGTCTCTTGGGTCACTCGCTCTGGAAAGAGCCAGCTGGCATGCTATGAGAATAGTCAAGTAGACTTATGGAGAAGCCCGTGAAAATAGAACAGAGATGCCACCAGCCGGCACCAACTCACCAGCCAAGTGGGTTGTCTTGGAAGTGAGTTGTCCAGCCCCAGCCAAGCCTTCAGATGCCACAGCCCCAGCTGGCGTAGGACTGCAATCTCCTGAGAAACCGGGGGCCAGAACCACCCAACCAAGCCCCCACTGAATTCTTAACCCTTAGAAACTGTGAGAATGAAGGCACTAAGTTTTGGGTAATTTGCTACCCAGCAGTAGATAACCAGCAGCAGATAACGCATGCCGTATTGAAAGTACTTGAAAGCAGCTACATGTGAGGGGTTTGGATGGCACGAAGTTTCATGAAACAAGGTCTTTTCTAAAAAGAAGCTTACTGCTTATATGGGAGAGAAGATACATACGTACTAAATGTAAAAATTTGTGAAGTGTTATTTATTAAGAGATCACAAGTCTAGGGGGCAAAATGACACTGCAAATTCTTTGCAAAATAAGTTATGCTGCCAAGTCAAGTTTTCCAGCCCCCCACAACCCCCGAAGAGCACTTTAATCCACCCCCTTTCTAAAGGTACTATATCCTTCCGGAGCTCTTTAAGCAGAAGGAATAGGAAGTCACTGCTGCTGATGAAGTAAGGTGTTTGTGATGAAAACCAGTTATAGAGGGCACACAGATGTCATCTCGGCTGTCAGGGCAGATGACTGAGGACCCAGGCTGCATGACAGTGGCTGTGTGCTGCACACCTAGGAGGTTAATGGACAAGACCAAATGCTGGTTTCTGGAGCATTCATCAACTCCCTCATTCATTCTTCACACAAACTCGTGATCATCCCATTTTCCTGGTGAGAAAACTGCAGCCTGGAGTGGAAAAGCGAGGTCACCCAGCTAGTATGTGGGGGAGTTATGAACAGTCTGACTCAGAGCTACTGGTGATCTTACACATGGCCTTCAAGAAGCTCTCACTGGCTTGAG
>ML106868.1:176705-232778 GCA_003697995.1 Taxidea taxus jeffersonii
TTACACATGGCCTTCAAGAAGCTCTCACTGGCTTGAGAAAAGTCTTCAGTGTTGGCTTGCATAATATAACACTTCAAGATAATACATGCTCATGGCACAAAATCCAAAAGGTATGAAAGTCAGTGTCCCCAGGAGCCACCAGTTCTCTTCCCTGGAGACCACCACTGCTATTAGTTTCTCATGCGTCTACCTAGAGATGTTCTCTCCAGCTTAATCATTGGCCTTTCTTTCTTTTTAAAAATATTTTATTTATTTTTTTGAGAGAGAGAGAGAGAGAGAAAGAAAACACATAGCGGGGGGAGGAGCAGAAGGATAGGAACAAGCAGACTCCCCGCTAAGCAGGGAGCCAGATGTGGGGCTCCATCCCAGGGCCCCGGATCATGACCTGAGCCAAAATCAGATGCTTAACTGACTGAGCCAGCCAGATGCCCCTCTCCCCCCCTTTTGGATCAGTGCAGCACCACCGTGTGAATGAGGGAAGCAGAGCAGAAGCAGCCTCATCTCCAGACGTTTCCTCACACTCCAGAATGTTATGCTCCTTTCTGTGGCCATGAGCAGTTCCACAATACCAGCATCCTATGTGCCCAGTGTGCTGCCAGGACCCCAGGCTCCTGACGTTACCCACTGCTAATTCTCCTCTACACCCAGTATTGTTTTCTTCCATGCAGAGTAAAGGACTCACCCTCCCTGGGGTTTCCGAGTGAGTTTATGCCAACACCTGCCAGGTCTTCTTTACTGGAAAGTGATACAGGAAGAAAAGCCAGGTGGCCTGGTTTCAGGTTCTAGGTCTGTGAACTTGAGCTGGATCAGTCCAGAACTCTAGACCTCACACTGGACCTACCTTAGTGGGATAATGGAGGCAGAGAGGACACTTGTGCCTGTCCCCATACCCATGTGTGCCTTGTGCTCCTCAGAGACACACATCCCGTGCAGCACCACGAGGATCTTCTCACTTGTTCATCTCAAGGATGAAGCATCCTGAGGACATGGACTGTGTTTCTTCCCACTTCTCCCTCTTTTGCAGAGCACTTAACAAGTGGTAAATACTCCTTAAAGACTTTTTTAAAATCTTTCTACATACATTCAAGCATTCTCTTTTTTCTTTTTAAGCATTCTTTCTAAAGGCATGACTCCTTTATTTTATATTTTTTTACATTTTTTTAATGTTTCGAGTTTTTCTTTAAATTCTAGTTAGTTAACATGCAGTGTAGTATTGGTTTCAGGAGTAGAACTGAGTGATTTGTCACTTACATACAACACCCAGTGCTCATCACAACAAATGCCGTCCTTAATGCCCAGCACCCATTTAGCCTGTCCCCCACTCACCTTCCTCCACTGACCCTCAGTTTGTTCTCTGTCATTAAGAGTCTCTTATGCCTTGCTTCTCTCTCTCCTTTTTTTCTTCTCCTCCTTCCCATATAATCACTTGTTTTCTTTCTTAAGTTACACACATTAGTGAGATCAGATGGTATTTGTCTTTCTTGACTGATTTATTTCACTGAGCACAATACATTCTAGCTCTATTGGCATGATTGCAAATAGCAAGATTCATTTTTGGTGGCTGCATAATATTCCATTTTGTATATATACCACATCTTCTTTATCCATTTAACAGCTGATGACATGTGGGTTCCCTCCATAGTTTAGCTATTGTTGATAATGCTGTTGTAAAAGGGGTGCATGTACCCCTTCGAATCAGTATTTTTGTATCCTTTGGGTAAACACCTAGCAGTGCAATCACTGGGTTATAGGGTAATTCTATTTTTAACTTTTGAGGAACTTTCATACGGCTTTCTAGAGTGGCTACACCAGTTTACATTCCCATTAACAGTGCAAGAGGGTTCCCCTTTCTCTGCATCCTCACCAACACCTGTTATTTCTCGTGTTGTTAATTTTAGCCATTCTGACATGTGTGAGATGGTATCTCATTGTGGTTTTGGCTTATATTCCCCTGATGCTGACTGATGTTGAGTATCTTTCCATGTGTCTGTTAGCCACCCAGATGTCTTCTTTGGAAAAGAGAATGACTCCCCTATTTAAAATTATAAGTTACCTTGCTCTGTTCCTTACAACAAGTAAGGTATTACAAACCTTATTTATTATGCTTACTGTCTGGTTCCCTCTAGGGGTTGATTTTATGTGTTAAAGTTAACACACCAAGTTAAAGTTAAACTTGGCCAAAGACCAGTCTCCACAATGCTCTGAAGATACTTTTAAAATGAGATTGACATTTAAAGCAGTAAACTCTGAGTAAAGCAAATACCCCTCTGTCATGTGGGTGGGCCTCAAAGCAAATAGTCAGAAGTCCTTCAGTCTGAGAGGGAATTCTGCCTCCAGGTGGCCTTTGGCCTAATGCTACACTAACTCAGACCTGTCAGGTCACCAACCTGTCAGCCTACCCTGCAGATATTAGACTTGTCAAATCCCACAATCGTGTGGGCCAATTCCTTAAACTGGGCAGGGGGTGCATGCATGCAAGCACATGCACATGTGTATACACTCTGGTTCTGTTTCTCTGGAGAACCCTAGCTAATTCAGTCCCCAAGACATGCACCCCACATGTAAACTCCACAAGGGCTGAACTTTGCTTTTTCTTTTAAAACTTTATTTCATCATGGGAGGAACACTTACCATGAGATCTCCTTCCTATTGCTGCCTAGGGTACGATGTTGCACAGCAGGTCTCTAGAATTTACTTGTCTTGCTTCACTAAAACTTTCTGCCCATTGATTAGAACCTCCCCATCTCCCCTTACTCTAGCCCCCCACAACCACCATTCTACTCTTAGATTCAATTAATTTGACCATTTTAGATGGCTCATATAATTAGAATCAAGTGTATTCAACACTCTGTGACTGTCTTTTTTTCATTTAGCATAACATCCTCATGGTTCATCCAAGATACATAGATATTACAGAATGTCTCTCTTTTTAAGGGCAGAACAGTATTCCACTGTATACATACCACAATTTCTCCATCCACTCATCTGTCCAGAATCTTTTTTTCCTATTTGTTCACTGATTTATCTCTTATAGGTGCCTACAAGAGAGCCCGGCACATAACTGCTCTCAGATATCTGTTGAATGAGTTCTGAAAACTGTCACTTGTCATTGATATGCTACTGTTATTTGACCTAACGGAACTCTAGCCACATTTAAAAATTAGGTCTTTTATATTATGAGATATAAAGACCTATCTAGCATTTACTCTTAACTAACTTGTCACAAAATTTCTCTTTTAACCTAGGTTTAAGAGTTGAACTACAGTGCAGGCAAAAAGTATTCCCAAGACTTATTGTTTGCCTAAGCACTATAAATGTCTGGCAATGGAATTGCTTTGTTATCCTCAGATAAGCCTTTGTTACTGGAATAACCTTCCACTAAAGGCATAAGGAGATTACAGAATCAGACACTTAAAAAAAAAAAAAAAACCTCCACTATCCATCTTTGCATCAAGCTTGTACTCTGAAAATATCATATCGTATACATATGAAGGACCTTGACAGTTTTAAGGTGATATGGGATACCCATAGCTATTTCACTCTTCTTCCTTGGCATTAGAAAGCCTTGGGTGTGTGTCCAGCTCCAGGGAATAGATCAAGACTGGTTCAAGCCAATCAAGGTCACCCTGTTCCCCATTTTCCCAATTTCTTTGCTTCATGACCCAATTCTGGCCATGAGATCCCAGCAGAAGACTTGGGCATTTATGGGAAAGTGTTTTCTCTCTTAATAACAAGGTAGCTGCACCTGTCTCCACCCCTTCCTCTTTCTTTCTGCATCAAACCTAGACATGATGGCTGGACCTGCAGCAATCATGTTGTGACCATGAGGGAAAAGCCAAGAAAATAGGCATTAGTCCTGACATAATTAAGCTGATGAACCAAAGCCAAAGTCTCTCACATCTATATTTCTTGTCATGTCAGAAAAATGAATCCATATTCATTCAAGCAATTGTGGACAAGTTATCTGTTTCGGGAAACCAAAAGCATTCCTATATAACACTGATGACAATATTTTACAACCACCAAGCTTATTGCAACAGAAAATGCAGTCGGTGCTCTTTCTCCACTCAAGCCAGGGAAACCGCCACAGCAGAAACTGCTACAAAGCCATCTTTGTAAAATTAACCTTTGCAATATCTAGGATATGTTGGCAAAATTCACTGAAACAATCCAGCCTAATCAGCATTATAAAAATATTCTGGATGGAAGTACAACTTGGTATAATGGAACAATCACTGATACATGCATCAAGAACCATAAATTCAAGCTCTAGCTACTACTAATATTGTTATCCTGGGCAAGTCACCATTCTTCTCTGGGCCTCATTTCTCATCTCTATAGTCAAGGAGTTAAACTGGATTTATCTGGGATCCCCTTCTGGTTTGACATTTTATGTAAATTCTATGTAAACTACAAACTGAAATAAAAACTCACAAAATTCTTCTGTGGCCTCCAGATTTACTCTCCAGCCTCTAGAGCTGACATTCTAATACCCTGTGTAAGTTTGAAAGGACAGACCCCCTTGCATTTGCTCATAAATGTGACCTATCTTTTCAAAGTGTATTGGGACAAGGACAAGTTCTAGTGGCGGCTTCATTCCATGCAAACTACAGATGCAATGCAGAGTCCAAACATGTTTTCTGGAAGGAAGGTACATCCCAGAATAAGTGCTGTTGCTCGGTATCCAAAGACTCAGGTCCGCCACCTTCCAGAATTGCCAAGCCAGGAAGGAATGATTCAACATTTCCCTGTAGTCACCCTGTCCATGGAAGCTAGTTATCCATTTTCTCCCTTTCAAATTAGCACAATCACTTTGTGCTTCTGTCCTTGATCTTTCACTAAAGGAAGATTAAGCAACAGTAGTAGAATGCTCGCAGTACTTCACTATGTTATGCTGCTTGCATATTCATTATTGTCCAGGCTACATGGTCTTGTTATCTATGATTTAACTTGTTTTGTGCTGTGTGGTGAATTCTGAACTAGACAACTGGGCTGAATAATGTGGTGGACTTTCAGGAGGATACCTTCCTGTCTTGCTTTTCTCTCCCTCAACAGAGCCACACATCTGCACAAAGCCTGTCAAAGCCACTGTACACAGATGCAGGCATCAGGCCAGGCATACTGAGGTGCTGGGCAGAGATCCAAGAGCACCGGCTGACCTCAGTTGCCCATGGTCAAGTGGAAGACGCAGATATTATAGGGTTGTAAGGGTACCACAGAAGTATGGATATGGCACCATGAGCCCAGAGAGGGCTCCTTACCTGAATTGGGGAGAAAGGGGGAGAAAGGAGATCAGGGCGGCCCTCCTCCCCCTACTGGAAGGCCATTATTCAGAAATCTTGAATATTGAAGGCTGGCATGTTCCAGTGCGTTCACAGAGGGATGGCTGCTAATGTTTCCTCTCCACTCTCTAGCCCTGCCCGCCACCTCTCTTCTCTGCGTTCTTTCCATTTCCCCATCTGCTCTCATTTCCCCTGCTTGTGTGGGGAGAGCTAGCACTCTGCAGACACCACCACCCAACCATCTGCCTTTCTCCCACCAGGCCATCTGATCCTACATTTGGGACCCACTTGGTTCTCCTCCCAGGTCCTCCTTGAGGGGGGCTAGTGTTTGTGTTTAAAAATTAGATGGTTTCTAGTAAAACATCCTGTGGATGTTTCTAGGGAACAATCTAGTAGTTTCTGGAAGTGCAGGAACCAAACGACAGAGGCTTTGCACTGCATGAGCACATTCCAAATGAGCAGAGTGGAAAACAAGTGTTTGCAACTTCCAAACAGGTCTGTGAAAGTCTGTAGTCAGGAAAGGACAAGTCCAAGGCCGTGGCCAGAAGGTGTGGGGCCGGTGGGAGCCCACCCAGGAACTTACATCTTGTTCTCAATACTGGCAGCCCCCACAGCTATGGAAGGACAAGGAAAGCAGGGGGCCACATAGAAGAACCTTCCTGATGGTCCCTGACGGTTAAAAGGCTGAAGAATAAACCCCAGAGAGGAGGGAGAAAAAGGAAGAAGAGAAGCCAAGAGCCACATGGGTAATGTCAGTCTTTCAGGATGTGAAGGGTTATTGTAATGAGGCTCTTCTCCTCTTCATTGCTGACAGCATAAGACAGAGAGTTCCTCGGAGCCCCTGGTATTTCAGGAAGACTTCCCTGACAGTAAATGTTGTTATTTGTGGCTTACCGGGCAGGTAACACATTCCCTTTTTTTGGAAGGCTTTCCAAGGAACATCTATTGTCCATCACTGCTGGGATGGTTTACAGTGGTCCAGCTCTGAGGAAAGGCTGGGTAAATGGATGTCCAGGTTCCTTCAAGACTTCTGATACTCTGTTTCTACTAAGAAATCAGTTATGTAATCCCCAGGTTCCATCATAAAACCAAGGCTATGTTAAATAAACATGTTATTGTAAAAACCCAACCATTCCCCTGATATAAGGTCTACCTCCCCTCCCTTGTACACTCAGAAACCAGAATCTTAATTTATTAAAAACAGATTAGATATAAATCAGGCAGGATAACTCCCTTTGGTTATTTTATAATAGACACTCTCTCCTAGGAAGTAAACTGACCAGCTCGCTTCATTTTTTAAGCTACAAAAAGCATTTCTTATTATAAACATTTTCAAACATACTGAAAAATAGAATAGCATAACAAACTTCTATTACACTTATCACCTTGACATAAAACAAATATGTAGAGGGGCACCTGATTGGCTCATTCAGAAGAGCACGTGTCTTTTGATCTTAGGGTAGTGAGTTCAAGCCCTACATTGGGTGTAAAGATAACTTGCATAAATAAATATAAAAAATAAAAATAAAACAAATATATCAAACAAAATTAGCAATAAGTCCAAATGTCCCCTTCTGTCTAGTTCACAACTGGCTTGCTCAAATCAGGATCCAGACAAGGACCCATGTTATACTTAGTTTCATTTAGTTGTTATGTCTCTGAAGTCTTATGCTTTTGCTACAGTGACATTTGTAGAATTACCTACATTCTAAATTTGTCAGCTTGCTTCTCTGTGGTGTCGTTTGATTTGTTCCTCTGTTTCCTGTCTCTCTATTAAATGGAATTCAGCTTTGCAGCTTGATTAAATCTAGGTTCAACTTTATTTTGCCAAGAATACTTCCTAGATGGGGCCAACTGGTTTGTGTTTCAAGAGGCAGTTGACTTGCGGTTCTACTCTCAGAGACATTATCAGCAATGAGTGGGCTCAGAAGGTACCAGCTGGACTCCTCCCCATGTGATGTTCCCCGTCAAGTTTAACTAATGGTTTCAACCACTGATGATAATTGCCTGAATCAATGATCTCACCAGAAACTACAACATGGGGATTTTCCTAATTCTATCATTGCTTCCACATTTATTGCCACCATGCCTTTTTACTCATATACTTTAGCTTCAAGGCAGAAGAAATAATATAAAAATATGCACATACGGGGCACCTGGGTGGCACAGTCGGCCAAGCATCCAACTTTGGTTTCAGCTCAGGTCATGATCTCAGAGTCGTGAGATTGAGCCCCATGTCAGGCTCTGTGCTTAGAGCGGAGTCTGCTTAAGACTCTCTATCCCTTGCTCTCTGCCTCTCCCCCTAGTATGTGCTCTCTCTCAAATAAATAAATAAATCTTTAAAAAAATTGCACATAGAAGTGATTCCTGATTCAGCAATCAAGGAACATCTCTGAGCTGAAACCACAACTCTTCATTTGGGAAGACACTGGTAGGTGGATGTGGAGACAAAAGGAGTCTGAGATTGGGAAACAGGGTGAGGGCTCTTGTCTGCACACTCTGGATGATCCGAATTCTGGCTATAAGTAAGCCCAGAGAAACATCTGGCCTTCTGGGAAGAAAAAAATAGAACCAAGAATGGAGAAAAGAGGGAAAGAAAAAAGAACATCCAGGATGTGAAAGGTATTTTTTTTTTTAAGATTTTATTTTATGTATTTGAGAGAGAGAGCATGAGAGGAGAGAGGTCAGCGGGAGAAGCAGACTCCCTGCTGAGCAGGGAGCCCAATGTGGGACTTGATCCTGGGATTCTAGAATCATGACCTGAGCCGAAGGCAGTCGCCCAACCAACTGAGCCACCCAGGCACCCCGTGAAAAGTGAAAAGTATCTTAATGAGGTCTGGAGACACCAGGGCATCACCAGAGAGGATGGTAATGGAATGCAAATCCACATGTTTCTGATAGAACCACTGGGGGACAGGCCCAAATGAGATTCCTGTGAATGGAAGACTGACTGATGTCACTGACTCTACTCCCTGGAGGCAGTGATTGGCCACTGTTGGCATGGAAGCCAGCACAACCCCCAACTGCCATCTGAGTCCATGGGGAAGGGCCAGGGGGCCCCAAGTGCTTAGAAAGCAAACCCCTATGGCCTCTGTTATGGCCATCCCTCCCTCCCTGACTGTTCCTGACCACTGCCTTCCCCATTTATTCTCTGGTCCCCCATACCGGCCCCCCCGGAGAGAAAATTAATACCATGTATGCTTAAACAATCACCACCCTCTTAGCAGCTGTACTTGGAGGACAGGAGGACTATGTAGATAAGTTGCTCCAGCTGCCACTATGCGGTGATTATAATGTCCTGCTTCCAAAATGGAATTCTTACCACATTACCACTCTTGAGTCAGAAAGAAAGAAAAAGCAGGAGAGGGGCAACCTCTAAAGGAAGAAAGAAAGCTACGCAGGGTCCTCTCTGTTCAACTTGTGTTTAAAAGTCAAGGACAAAAGATAGAGACATTCAAGTCAGGATGAATTTTTAAAATATGTCAAGGTCTTATAAGAATCCTATGCAGACAAAAGCCCAAGAGCTATTAAAGCTTATGAGAAGTAAAGACAATGAGAGAAGATTTTTAAATATTTGGAGCAAATAGAACAAAGGGGCAGACTGACTGACTGCTGAAAAGCAACATTAATGGGTAACACAAAACAAAGTGTTAGAATTCCAACCAGGCTATTGTGTTCTCTGACACTGAGAAGAGTCTGAAAAGGTCCTAGAAGACAACCCAAGTCCTCACCAAGCCAGGAGATCGGAAGAAATTGTCAAGCTACAGCAATGTGATAGGTGTCAGATTAGCAAAATTACATTTGGGGTATGGAGGAATATTCAATAAAAACTTCAGAAAATCGTTAGTGGTTCCCATAGACTCCTGGAGAAGCCAGCAGAGAGTAGTTGAGCACATGCTCCAGTTCCAGAAAGAAGGAAAAGCTGATTCCAGAACATGCAGGCAATTCATCCTGACCTAAGTTCTCCTTAAAAATGCAAAATGGATTATTAAACAGGTTGTTCATGAAAATCACAACAAGACATGCTCATCTCCTGGCATCCACATAAGTTAACTAAAAAGAAGTCGTGTTCTGGGCCATTTGTTACATGAGATTCTTAGGGCAGGTACATTAGAATGTCATTCTGAAGTCCTTAATTAAGGAAATCATCCACAGTCAAAGTGAGATGATGTAGGGAGTTGGTCTTGCTGCCTTTCAGGTATGTTAAATAGTAAAACAGACACTTAAGAGGAAACCTACTTCCATGTACGGAGGAGCACAGCTTGGTAAACACACAGCCTTAATCAACAGGGCAACCCCACAGAACGCCCACCACATATAGGCTCCAGGTGTGACATGCTCTGGGCACCAAATATGAATAAGGGCTTTCCAGAGTGCCTGGGTGGCTCAGGTCATGATCCCAGCATCCTGGGATCGAGCACCGTGTTGGGCTCCTGACTCAATGGAAAGCCTGCTTCTCCCTCTCCCTCTGCCCCTGCTTGTGTTCCCTCTCTTGCTCTCTGTCTCTGTCAAATAAATAAATAAAATCTTTAAAAAAAAAAAAAAGGCCTTTCCAGAAGCAAAGTTTTCACTCTGATAGTCCCACAGGTAGACACTGAAGCCATCAGAGTATCCAGTTCTGTGTGAGGTCATCAAGGCTCCACTCAAAGGGAGAGCCCTCATCCCTGCCTGTAAGAGTTTCTAGCCTCGCTTGAACTGTGAATGTACATTTAACATGAATACTTAGGAGAAAAGAAGAGGAGGTACATGTACAACAGTGATTCGCAGGGAGACCTGCCCTAGCCTGGAGGGTTAGAGAAGGCTTCCTCAAGAAATATGTATTGGGGACGCCTGGGTGGCTCAGTTGCTTAAGTGGCTGACTCTTGATTTTGGCTCAGGTCATGATCCCAGGGTCTGGGATCCAGCCCCCTCCCTCTCATCCGGTTCCCCACTCAAGAGGGAGTCTGCTTGAAGATTTCTCTTCTTCTACAGCTGCCCCTCCCTCTGTGCATGCATGCATTCTCTCTCTCACACACACATAAATAAATAAATCTTTTTTTTTAAGTGTATCATTGAGAAATAAAAATGTACAGGCAGGTGGGGCCTTAGATAAAAATCTCATTCAAGCACAGGATTTAGACCACATAATGATAGGAGCAGTAAGTGACAACAATAATGAAAAGAGGAAAAAGTCACTGCTGTGTCTTACAGACTTGCTATATGTTCTGCTAAACACTGTATGCCTCTATTTGATCCTCACAGCAAATCTATAGAGGAGATCTTGCTTTCCTTACTTTGCAGTGGAGGAAACTGAGACTCAGCAAGGTTGAATAATACATGCAAGGTCATAGAACTGGCAAATTGAGCTGACATATGGCAAGACAGTGTAAGAAATGAGAAAAATTATATTTGCTGGCTTAGCAGAATTAAATTCCTTTCACTTGACTGTTATCTATGGTGCACTTACAAATACATATTTATTCACTAGGTCTATCCATTAAACGTCTAATACAGAGCACTACTTTGAGCTCGGAGAAGATGGTCTAACTCTGAAGGCAGATGGACCTTTAGCTAAATTTATAGCCAATTAGTGCTGGGAACCAATAGCATTTCCTCCTATAGAATGTTGGGTTAGTTTTCCATCAAAATATTATTTAATGGTAAGACCCCAAGTGGAATGTTCCAGAAGACCTTTAGCAATTGTGCACTGCATGTTATTTAAACTAAAAACAATGCTGTGAAAAATTGCACTTCAGCACAAGCTGCAGAGAACACACCAAATGGAATTGGCCGGCTGAAAAGGAGACATGATGATTGAAATATTTTCCAGATTATTACATCCTTGAAGGGTTTAAACAGTGAGGAGAAAGACAGGGAAGGGGAGGAGGATGATTTAGGGTGTTTCATTTAAGAACAACAGGATTAAATTAACCTTGGGGAGGGGGGGATAATGGTAGAGGATGGTGGGGAGAAATATTATGCAAGATGTGAGAAGCTTCCCAAAGGAAAAGTGTGCTGGGCTGCAGAATTTTCCAGCCCAACAAAGCAGCCAAAGCTATCTATCATTAAAGTCATTTACAAGCAAACTTGACAAATTGCTCAGAAAATATATTATGGGCCACGTATCCTAGTCTTTGGAATGGACAAACTAATAGGTCTTTTCTATCCCTAAATCGGGGGGAACTGACTGTTCTTTGAGATTTGTTCTCTTCATTTCATTACTCTCATTTCTGCAACTTTTAAATGGATATCAACAAATAAGTTACCCAACTTGGTGTGTAGGTGTCATATCAATTATAGTGCTAATAAAATTTCAACCCGGGGAAGGAGATGGATGGCATGACAATTCTGAAATGTCTATTAACTGAACTATCATATTAATAAAGCCGACTTCTTAATCCTAGTTTACTTATAATTTTCAGTCAGGCTGCAGAAACTCTAAATTACACAAAGCAGCCAAAAGATTAAAAGAAAATTTCTAGAATTAAAACCCAGCAGACCTAAACATTCATTGACTTCCCAGGGTATTGAGAAAAATCAAAGATTTGCTTGTCAAGGGGGGAGGGGGAAGGATGGATGTGACAAGCCCAGCTTTGCCAGTCCTGGAGATGTTCTCTAAGAGGCCTCAGGCCCACTGCTTTGCTATTTCACAGCTAAGGATCTTGGAGCTCTGATCCATGTAACCGGAATTAACGTTTGTGCATTGCTGCCCCCTGCTGGAGGTATGGTGCCTGTCCAGGGCACCAAGAAAAGCCCTTTGCAAATTCCAATTCCTTTTCAATTCCCTTCCCTTCCATCCCCCACCTGAAATAGCATCACCCTCCCCAAAGGATTCTGTTAGGAGACAATTCCATATGAGCTGAAGGGCAAAAATCCCTTATAATGTAATTAGCGGAAATCCTCAGACTGTAACCTTGGTGACCCTCCATCAGCATGGCTTGCCAGAGGCGGAAAAATGAAAGACATTGCCTTGCTGCTCCAAGGACCACTTCATGAAACTATTCCATTGAGTTAACATTAATTCAAGCATGAACAGTTTTACTTCTCAGAAGTCCAGCAACAGCCAAAATTTCCACGGGTCCCTCCCTCCCACCAATCCCTTTGGTATCTATAAATGATGTCTCTCCCTTCCCAATGAGGCTACTGTATCTTAAATGCCTCTAAGGAGGGAGGCTCTGCCCAGCTCTAGAACCCCCTGACCTGCCAACAAATCCCCACTGTGCCAATGTCCACTGAGGCCTGGTGAGACTGGACCAGAGTGGAGGGAAGGAGGAAGAAAATTTTGGTTGGGATGATCGTTACTTCTCCATGCTGAGTGGTAGGAATATGCGGCTGGAGAAACAATGCACTGCTCTAACACAGTTTACAACTCGGCAGCCCGTCCTCTGCGTCTTGTCCACACCAACTGTACTGGGCCAAGTCTTATCAAAACCGCTGCCAGTGATCCCTCCCAACATATTTGCCTGAGTTTCTCTGCCCACCCCCTGATATGCACAGTAATCAACCCCACCACAGCATGCTACCACCGCTCTGGCCTGCAGGGAATGGCCAAGGGGAGCTCTTTCTAAAAACCAGAGGTTCTCAAAACTTCACTGGGACTGGCCACAAATGCAATTTCCTGGGCCCCAGCCCAGGTCCATTGAATTAGAAACTCAGCGGTAGGGCCCAGCAATGTGGTTGCAGGAGCCACTGGAGATTCCAATGGACCCTCTGGTTTCAGAACTATTGCTATAAACATCTAACCTTTTTCTCCATGCGCCAACTCCCAACTAGAAATGACTCTTGGCTGTGTCTCATTAATGCAGATTGGGGGAAAAAATGTAAGGAGTATGAAAAGCTATTCTTCATGCTGATCTGATTACAGATGCTGATGGCCTATTCATGTCCAGGGGAGGCCTGGATGCATGTGAAACTTCCTGGGACACCTGCCCCAGTCCTCCAGCTGCTGGCTGGGAAAACTCCCTCCCACTCTACCACATGAGCCATCTGCACTGGGTGACCATAGTTATCACAGCTTCTCACTGTCCCTTTTTACACTGAGTGTGGTCCTGGGCCAGCTCATCTGCATCCCCCCCAGAGCTCATTAGAAACCAGGATTTTAGGGGCTCCTGGGTGGCTCAGTGGGTTAAGCCTCTGCCTTCAGCTCAGGTCATGATCCCAGGGTCCTGGGATCGAGCCCCATATTGGGCTCCCTGCTCCACGGGGAGCCTGCTTTCTCCTCTCTCTCTCTGCCTGCCTCTGCCTACTTGCGATCTCTGTCTGCCAAATAAATAAATAAAATCTTTAAAAAAAAAGAAAGAAAGAAACCAGGATTCTAGCCCTGCCCAGACCCGCTGATCTGACCTTGCATTTAGCAAGGTCCCCACTGTACTGAGAGACACACTGAAGGTGGAGAACTGGCATAGCTGGGTGCAATCTGCACACTCACACACACTCACGTGCACACGCATGACGGACGTGAGGCAGTTTTAGGGCAGTCTGGGCTTTATTCAATCCTGCATCTCTGGCATTTCTGGTTGGACCAGATAGACCCAGTTTCAGCATGAAGACAGGTCTGGTGGATGAATGGTAACCGTGAGTGAAGGACTTCTTTTTGAATGACGACATTATGAAGCCTGGAATGACTCAATCCAAGAATAAACTCCATTCGTGTGTTTTCAAGCCCCATGGTGTGCAGCGGAATCCAAGGGAGTTTATGGATGGGGACACTTTAATCACATCACATGGCCTGTCACAAATGACCTGCTCTGCAGAGGCTGTAAAGAGCTGCCTCGCGTGCATTGCCTGGGTGATTTCCCAAACTCTCTGGGAGAGAACATGAAGGACTGTCAGCGTAAAGTGACTGACATGGAATCATCTAGAAGGATCCAAATTTAGAAGGTCAGGAAATGTTGGTCAGAGAGGTGAGGCCTTACCAAGTCACAGATGAAAAGGGAAATGACCACCACCCTAGCCCCCCACCCAGACTTCTTGGACTGCTGGAGCAGGGCCTAGAACCCAGCCTTCAGACTGGGCTATGTTTTAAATACTGTCACTGTCTCAAACCCAGCACAAATTCCTCTTTCCCACTGTCTACCCACCCACCCCACAGCATCCCCACAAATAATATTTATTTGGCTGCTAAGACCTAACCAAAGACCAAGTAACAGGGACTTAAAACAGAAGGTTTTCTATTAGTTTGATGAAAAAGTCCAAGAAGTCAGGTGACCCAGGGGTTAAAATGACTCTGTTCCACCCTGATGGGGGTCCAGCCATGGGAAGGTAGAATGGTATGGAAGAAGGCAAGCAATTTCCTTTTGAGGATGGATCCCTTCACTGAACACATCACTCCTGTCCACATCCTCTTGGCTAGGACACAGTCACTGGCTGCATCGAGCGAGGGAGGCTGAGAAATGCAAACTCTACCTGAGAGGCCTATGACCAACTCAAACAAAGGGGATCTTATTAATAAGAGAAGGAGGAAGAACAGATGTTGAGGGACACTGTCTACCCACATCCCATACTTCTCTATTAGATGAGGCCAGCTGGGAGCTTGGTGTTTGATGCTTTAACTGAGAGAGAAGGTTGAACAGGAGACAGAGACAGTGGAACAGGGTTTAAGAGGGGACATCAGACAACCCTGCATATATAATTCATTACTCCTTGTATTAATAAACACCAAACTTTGCTTTTTCTGTGGCCAAAAGCCTTATACACACATAACCCTCAGAACATGCAGATTTATGTATCTTCTCCACACTGGGGGTTCAGTTTTCCTATCTGGGTGGAAAGACAGCTGAGCTGGAAGAATGTAGGCTCCTCCAGCTATGAAGTTCCTTCTGCTTCTCCCATATGGGCCCCGTCCAAGCTAAGTTAAGCATCAGTGACCTCTCTGACTGGAGGGTTCCAATTCTAGCCTCCTTCTCCTTGGACTCTGAAGATCTAGCATTCCCATCACCTTTTACCAGAGGAACTATCTCTCAATCTAGCTGCAGGGTCTCAGAAGTATAACTTGCAAGAGTAATAAACGCATCAGCTTATTCCTTCAGGATGTCAGAGGAAGAACTGGACCCCACAGAAGCATGTGGTGCTCAATAAGGAGAAGACAAGCTGACCCAATGAGTCAAGGTCATTTCAAAAGCATCTCAGAACAATTGCACAGAGTCTTATGGCAGCTATTAGTCAAGGACATTTCCTGGACAGCCATCCTGTCCTCCCCACCCCAAAACACATCCCTGCTAAAAATGTAGCCAGCTCTGTCCACTCCTGCACAAGGCCATATGACCTCAGACCATTCATGAAGAACTCCAAAAGTGGCACAGATACTTCTGGAATCCCATGCCTATCCCTGGTTTTCACATTTCCCCTCCCATTCTACCCTCATTTCTTCCTCCCCCTTCCAGGTCTATTATGAGAACCCTACTTGATCTTGAATTCTTCATAGAAGGTTGATAATACTCTAACTGGAGGGGCTTAGAAACCAGCTATTCCAATCTTCTTCTCTTGCAGGAAGGGAACCTGAGGCTCAAAAAGGTTAAAGAATTTGCCAAAGTCACATGATTTAGGATTAGAACCTGTAGGGGTTCAAGACAAGTTGCCCCAAGATACGCCACTTTGGCATGCAGATTATTTCAAGCTGAAAACAATCAAGGCCCAAAAGACTCAGGAAGAACCTTGACCTTCTCTCTAACTGCCTAGGAAAATTTAGATAGAGGGCCAGTTCCAGGAAGAGAGCTATTGCTACAGATAACTACATTATAATATAAACTAGAGATAGTAGAGAGGGAGAAATTTATCAAAGTCAGTTTATTAAAATTCTTTTCTGTGTCCCACTGTTTCTATATGGTCCAGAAATATTTGTTTACCAAACATTTACTTTTTTTAAAATTTTCATGTGAATTGGCTTCCTTCCCTTTGAAGTCCCAGACCCCTACCTCCTTCTTCTTAATGCAGGATGACATATATATCTTCTTTTGCCTAACTATCTTTGGTATCTCATGTTTGTGTGTATTCCCCATATTTACATAATTAAATTTAATTTTCTCCAGTGGATCTGTCTCATGTCAATTTAATTCTTAGAACAGCTAGAAGAATCTTGAATTATAGACGAAATTGTTTCCTCCCCAACAGACCCAAGGCTGCTTATACGCATCTGACACGGTGGACTTTTCTACCATGCTCCTTCTGGCATTTCTTTGTGCCTCCATTTATCCTTTTATCAAATGGTAAGAGTAGCAGTGACAGTAAACCTTTATTATTTCCCTTGCTCCGGGCACTATTCTTAGCATTTTGCACATATTACCTCACTGAGTTTTCCAATCTTCCCTATTAAGAAAGATATTCCTATTATCTCCATTTTGCCTTTGAGAGCACCAAAGCCCAGACTGGAAAAATAAACTTGTTCAACTGCCTCTTCCTCCTTCACAAATGGTGTGACAACTGACAAGCTAAAAAATCTAAGCCTTCTGCCTACCCTCCACACCAAATCACCTGGACCTGCCCCTGCCCACTTTCACTCTGGGCTTTCCTACACTCCTGCTCTTTTCCTGCCCCTTGAGTTTTCTGCCCACAGAACTGGCCTGTCACATCATTTTCCTTAGCTTTTCAGTGATGAGAATGTCGTCAATGATGAAGGAGAGGGTTAGTGGTGTGGATAATAGAAAACCACGGAATATCGAAAATATGCTTCTCTTACAGATATGATTTTAATGTTCCAGAGGGTCCATTATCCCAAACTGAGCAGCGGGGCTGCCAGGGCAGAACTGTCACCCTAGAGATGCCACCAAGCAGATAATCCATGGGGAGGTCTGGGAGTTGCCTGCCAGTGTGGGAGCATCATCAGTCAGACTGATCCCCTGGTTTTAAAGCAATTCTTTTCCTTTCAAAGGAGGCTCACCTGGAGAAAAGAATTCCATCCCAACTCAATTTCTATTTCACACCACACTCTGGAGTGAAAGGATTTGGGAGTCCCAGTCACCAGTCAGCCAGGAAACTGGTGGCTCTCAGCTGGCATTTCACAGCAGTGGCAGCAAGATTGCTTTTAATAGCACACTTGCTGTGATGGGCAGCAGCGGAGATAAAATTACAACCCACCCCCAACACACAAGCCCAGGTGGCCAGATGAGGACTGTTTTAACACTCTAAAATAAAAGTGCTCCTTGGTGGATTTTTCTCCTGCCAGTCAGTCTAGCCAAATCTCTGAAACATGTTGCTCTAGCCTCCAGCCCACAAACACCTGCAATCCTGAGGCCCACACTGCACATGGTGGAGGCGGGGGGCTCCCTTGAAGAAGCCAGGTGATGATATTGTGCCGAGAAGAGGGGGGATGCTGAGGAACTGGCAGGACTGGCCGGCACCAGGCCCCACAGTACCTCCTTAGTGCCCGCGTGCGATGGGGCCAGCTGAGTCTTCTCCTTCCTGACTGCTTCCCTCTGCCAGGAAAGTCTCCTCCATTCCTTATTTCTCCAGGGTTTGGGGGCTCATGCTGCCTTCCAGTTCTCACAACTAACTCTCTGGGGAGCCCTTGCTATCAGCGTTAGCGGGACTTTAAGTCATAACTTTAATATTTCATAGTGTTAACTTTTATATTCTGATTTCTATATTCTGCATGTTTTAGAGGTGTTTTCAGCACCTTGTGGATGGGGAATCAGAAGTGGGGGAGGGTGGTAAGATGTAGGTGACAAGGAAGCATGTGGAATTTCTTGATCCTGCTAAAACCAACAACCTTCTTTTCTGACCATATATATGTAAGAAAGAACAGTATCATTTGGGCTTCTTTGCATCACAAGTTGCCTCCATCATAATTCTTTGGACTTGAATCACAGATTGCTCCAAATGGGCATCTGATCTGCCTGGAAGCCCCTTTTGCTGACTGTATTTTCCAAAAACAGCAGTGTATTACCCATCTCATGTACTCTGGCCATGCAATCCTGCTGTGCCCATCAGAAAGTGGGGTCTCTTTTCCTCCCCTGCCCCTCCTCAAAGGGCTCAAGGGCCAGGTTCAGGCCCTGTGAGTACTTTGATAAACAGAATAGGATGGGAGTACATGCTCCAGCCACCCTCACTAAGTTCATGAAGCTCAGAAAGAAACCAAGTGCCAAGTGCCCCCCAAATTCTTTGAATTTATTCTGTGGATACCTTGTGAAGGGACCATTTTGATTGGAAGCATGACCCAGTCAAAGTTGTCCATTGGTCTGAGAGCATCCTATAGCACCAGATTTGAGCAGCGTAGACGAGGACACTAGCCACAACATCTAGCTACAAGCTTCATCCAGTGGAAATGTAAAACAACAAAGTCAGGGTGTAGCTTGCCTTAACCCCTGGCATAAGGAAGTTAGAGACAGCTGGATGGGAGGAGGGGGCCCCCTCTGTAGAGCACTGCTCCATGCAAGACTAGAAGGTGGCTACCAGTGTTCTGAGCTTCCCTGTGAGAAAATTAATGGAGACAGCCAGGCAGGTAATCCATGATTAACATATCTGGGTAAAGCCTCATTCCAGGTGGGATGGATGAGTGAAGAAAGTGCAATCTGAGGTGGATAATTATCAGGAATACCAGCACATTCTCAGTGTTCCCCTTCACAGGTGCTCTGGGAGACCTGTCAGAGCCCAAATACCATCAGAGCAACTGCCACCATTACAAAGATGACCGTGTTTTCTACAGTGGTGGCTGTCACACATCAGAATCACGGGGAGAGCTGTTTAAAATACAGATCACTGGGGGCACCTGGGTGGCTCAGTGGGTTAGGCCTCTGCCTTCAGCTCGGTTCGTGATCTCAGGGTCCTGGGATCGAGCCCCACATCCGGCTCTCTGCTCAGTGGGAAATCTGCTTCCCCCTCTCTCTCTGCCTTCCTCTCTGCCTACTTGTGATCTCTGTCTGTCAAATAAATAAATAAAATCTTTTAATAAAAAATAAGTAAATAAAATACAGATCACTGGGCTCCACCTCCACAGTTTCTGATACAGAGGTCTGGGGTGGGGCCCAACAATCTGAATTTTGAGAAAGTCCCCAGGTGATACTGATACTTCCTGCTGGGGACCACCGTTCGAGAACCACTGCTCTAAGAACTCTAAGCATGCTCTAAACCCCTCCCATGTAATGGATCTCCAACAAGAACTTCATCTGAGCTTCACAGAGCCCCTGGAAAGCAAGTCCCAATTCACAGAGGAGAAAATTGCAAATCAGATGTGCTACATAAATTGCCTGAGGTCACACAAGTAGTGGGCAGCAAGGATCCTTTTTTTTCCTGTGTTACTTGTTCCCAGAAGCCAGCCTTCAATGAGGGCTGCTAGAATTTTCACAGGTCCCAGCTGAATTGCATGAAATAAAAATAGTGCAAGGTTTTCATTACATTAACCGTCTGAACTCAGTTGAATGAATTGTTCCCTTTTCTCTAAGAGAAGCTCACTCATATTTTAGGGAGTTAAAATGCTTTTATCAAATTATGGTGGCAAGAGATCATTTTCTTTTCCCCTTTCTAATGTTACTTGGCAAAATAAATAGGTAAAGACCTAATTTCAGTCCCTTCACTTTTTAAAAAAAATTCTGGTCTGTGAAATTCCTAGCAACAGCCCTATGTCTCGCTGCCTCCCAGCACCTAAGTTTCATAGAGTGGCTAGGCGTGACTTGTCACATGCATAGATGGCGGCAGAGCCATGCATACTCTAGGCCAGTCCTCTCCACATTAGCCCCATCACAAGTTCTTTAGAGGGCCCTGTCCCACATGGACGTGACCCTCCTTTGCCCAGGGCTGCTGGTAGCCACAGACAGGCCTAGGAGAAGTGTGATGAGCCTCATCTAGAAGGCAGTCTTTCAGGCACTAAAGAAGGTCCATCATCAGCTCAGCTTCCTGGATCAGCACTGACTTCTATTCTCAGATAGCTGTTAAGTCAAGGTGTCCCCTTGGGTCTCAGTATCCCCACATAGAGGCCCCTGAATCAGAGGAAAGCACTGCTCCCCAGCCCTAAGGCCATATACATAAATGGTGGCTTCCACTAACAACAGAAGACAGTAGCGGGGCAGTGTGGAGGCAGGTGGGCTCTGGTGTCACAGGGCTGGGGCCAAATCCTGCTCTTCTCTCTAGCAGCCATGTATTCTTAGGCTGGCTACTCAATGGCTCTCTCTGGTCAGCTCCCTCATCCATTAAATCAAGGCAACAGTACCTGATTGACAGGGAAATTGTATATATTAAATGCATTAATATATTTAAAGCAACTAAGAACAGTACTTGTCATACAGAATACATTTGGATGTTGGTTTTTATTATCATTCAGTTCTTTCTCCTCATTTATTGATGTCTAACAACTCTTCAGTGGGCTCTAGGGAGACAGAGATGGCTAGGACATAGTCCCTCCCCACCAAAACCTCTACTGGACAAATAAATGAGTGATCTCATTACATAAAACTTTTTTTTTTAAGATTTCATTTATTTATTTGACAGACAGACATCACAAGTAGGCAGAGAGAGGGAGGAAGCAGGCTCCCCACTGAGCAGAGAGCCCGACGTGGGGCTCGATCCCAGGACCCTGAGATTATGACCTGAGCCGAAGGCAGAGGCTTTTTTTTTTTAAAGATTTTATTTATTTATTTGACAGAAAGATCACAAGTAAGCAGAGAGGCAGGCAGAGGCGGGGGGTAGGAGGAGACGCTCCTGCTGAGCAGAGAACCCGATGTGGGTCTCAATCCCAGAACCCTGAGATCATGACCTGAGCTGAAGGCAGCTCAGAGGCTTAACCCACTGAGCCACGCAGGCACCCTGAGTGATCTCATTTTAAAGGAAGAACTACATTTGTGGAAGCAGAGGATAACATGGGAGCCAAGAGGCTGGGCACAGGGAGGGACTTCAGAGAGGTAGAGACATACGTGTTGACCGTTTGTGTCACAATACAGAGCTGACTGAAAGGCTAAGGAGGACCTCCAATAGGACAAGGACTCAAACCTCCAGCATGTAGGGCTCTAGCAAAGGTTCTAGAAGTATCAAAATGCCACTCTACATTTTGAGCCACATTTATACAAGTGACTATTACCTCGGCACAAAGGAAAGGAGAGAAAAGGCCATAAATATTCTCAGCTCAAATTATAAAATGACTGAATAATTTGAGTAACTGCTCAATGTTCATGACTACTTGAGGGGGAAGAATGCTTTGTTCCATAAAGGACATCCTCAGAAGAGGAAACCTCTCATATGAATGAAGACACAGCACGTTAAAAATGTAAATTAAGAATTAAAGAGCAAAACAATGGATTTCTGCCAATTTTTTAAAAATATAGCTGTACAACCTGCTAATCAGTATCTAGTGTGCCGCGCTTGGCTAATTCATTCAGTAAGAACAACAACAAAAAAAAAAAAAAAGAAAAAAGAAAAAGATCCCAGAGATGGATATGAAGCAACCAGTCTGGAGAAATCAACTGTGTGAAAAACATCAGAGGGGCCCCGACCCTTTGGGAGGAGTTTCCAAATATCCCACTGGGAAATCAAGTGAAGGATTTATATTCTGGATCTGGAGAAATGGAAGTTCAGGAGACCACCCTCCCCTTCCTCTACGGTGTGAGAGGCAAAATAAGCAGGACCCAACAAGAGGGACAGGGCTCTTTTCCTCACAGAGCATATACTCTAGGGGTGGACATAGCTAAGAGGTAAATAAATACGCAAGGTAATTCTAGAGAGTGCTAAATGTTATGGGGAAGATAAAATGACCTCACAGGAAGATGTTGGAAAATCAATGTTAAGGCTAGTTGCCCGATATTAATTCCTTCTTCTTGATTAATAGAACCCCAGTTTGAAGGGAGGGGAACAACATTTCCCAGCTTCTTTACAGCTAGCAATGCCCATGGAATAGTGTCCATGTGACAGAAGCTAGACAATCAGGTGCCACCAGAGTTCGCTGGGAGGCCACCCAGAAAAGAGACTTGGCAGCTTTTCTCTTTGCCCTTTGAACTTAATCTTCCCCTCCTTGTTCTGCTTCCAACGGGAAACCATCCTATAAGCTTGAGAACAAAGCCCTCAGAGAGCTCAGAGAGCAGAGGAGGACAGACACTGATAATACTAGCGTCTCTGCACCAGCCCTGAATGGCCCATTTCCAGGCTTCATGTCACATGAGAGAAATCACTGAAGCCACTGGTCCTTCAGTTTTCTTGTACTCGTAATATACTGCAGTTATTAACTGATTACAAGTCCCTACCTCTAGTCTGGTCCCTACTCCCCCTCCCCCATTAGAGACACACATGTGCAATGGAAGGTGAGCTCCAAGAAGCTAACCTCCCCTCAGTCTTTACAGTAAGCCGCACCCCCCCACTCCCTGCAGAAAAGCTTCCATCGCCATCAAGATGGAGATGATACTCCCCACCACTCAGGCCTCTCCATACCACACCCACTCCTCTTCAGGCCCAAACACTACTTTCTCGTTGGGATTCTCAGACCTCATCGCACTGAGGCAAAGCAGTCCATTTCACTGCCGTGCATTGTATGTGGACAGGTCGCCGTGTAAAGCAGGCCTTGGGTGGCTCAGCCTTGAAGGGGAATGACTGACCCTCCCCTGGAGCTGATTAAGACTTGTTTGCCTTGTTTGCCAATAGAGAGGAAAGGCCCAGAAACCCGGGCCTCACAGAACTGGCCCAGCCCATCAGCAGACACCACAAAGCACCTGCATCAGGCGCTGAACCTGGCACAAGGAGCTTCAAACACCAGCAAGGCAAAGTCATATTCAGATGGCGCACAACGCTTGAACAGCCATTACACTCAGAGTGTGTATAGTTTGCTAAGACTATTATAGCCTTGAATACAGCATAGGCATGTAACCTCCTTGGAGTGGAGTGGGGGGAGGCTTAGACATGGCTTTCCAGAGGACTTGAAGGCTTATAAAGGAAGTGGACGAAAGTGCTGGGCGAGGAAGAAACCTGAGGAAGGCAATGGGAGACGCATGCGATTATAGCAACTTGGAGCTGCAGAGATGTAGGGCGTAACTTAAATGTTAGAGGAAAGCAAGCAGGGAGGGAGAGAGAGGAAGAGAAGTTAGAAGGAGCCAGATCACAGGGCAGCCTATGCACCACTATCAAGAAATTCATCGTCTCTGACCCAAGGGCAATGGGGAGCCTCTGGAGTAAGCTTAGTACTGAGGGATGGGCTCTCATTTGCAATTTAAATATTTGTCTATTTACTTGAGAGAGTGAGAGCTCACACTTGAGCATGGCGGGGAGGATCAGAGGCAGAGGAGAGAGAAATTCAAGCAGACTCTGCACTGAGCACGGAGCCTGATGTGGAGCTCAATCTCACAACTCTGAGATCATAACCTGAGCCGAAATCAAGAGCTGGACGCTTAGCCGACTGGGCCACCCAGGTGCCCCACATTTGCACTTTAGAAAGATCTCTCTGGAGGCCGTAGGGAAGGTGAAATGGAGGACATGGCTGGAAACAGAGAGGCCGGTCAGGAATGCGGCACCGACGCAGCCGAAAGGAAGGAGGGTAGAAAGAACTGTGGCGAGACCGTGCCAGGTGCAAGCCTGTCCGGGACGCATCAGAGGGCCTCCTGCGCGGGTGGACAGCAGCCTCATCGGAGCCAGTAAACATCCACTGGAGCAGCGACCCAGGTGGCTTCTCTCCCACCCCCACCTCCCCCCGCAGCCTGTTTCATCAGAGCATGAGGGTCTCCAAGTGATGGAAATGCCATGTTTGCAGTAATCAAGTTCAGTGACAAACGGTGTCCTTGCATTACACCTCAGAATGCCTATTAAACTTTTATAATATTAAACAATTAAAATACTCGCCTAGATTTAAGTCTGTGCTTTTCTTCAGGAACATGGCCAGGGAAATAAAATTCTCAGCAGCTCCGTAGTCCCCATACATATATCTGCCCATATGCTTCACGCTCTGTTTGATATCAAAGCAAAAGCACTACAGTCAGCCTTCAAAAACATAATGCGCATTTTTCGTGGCAACAAATAATAATAATATTTTTTAAACCTTCTTTTTCATGACACCACAATTGGCGAAGCCAAGCTCTGATAATGAGGAAACAGGATGTTTATGAGGATCTATTCTGCCTTTATTAGTGTAGAAGGTAGACGGTGACAGGAGCTATAAGCCAATTCATAGAGACTGTAAATTTGCCAATGACTTGCAAGACTCACAGTAAAAATGAAAATACAGTATCTTCTCCGGCTTGTATATTTTGTGTGTGTTTTATTGCCATCGAGCACCCAAAGCACTACCCCCCACCCAGCAAACCCTAATGACCTTGTTACAAGTGAAGAAACGCAGTCACACCTCCCTGTCCAGTGCGGCAGCCACACATGGCTCTCTCTCACTTGAACTGAGGCCAGGCTGAACTGAGAAATACTGCAAATGTGAAGTACACATCATCTATTTGAAGACCCGGTACAAAAAATATATATATATACATATATATGAAGTAGCTCGTGACTATTTTTATATTTTTCTACATTAAAATAAAATTTTGGATCTTCTGGATTACATAAAATATATCAAAATTAACTTCACCTGTTCTTCTAAACTTTTTCAAATGTGCTACCAGGAAACTTTAAGTTACACATGTGGCCTGAATTCTATTTACTTTGGACAACAGCCTAAACCACAGAATTCACTCAACAGGCAGCCGTGAAGGGGGAGTTGGCAAGAGCAGCCCATCCCTGTGGACCTCTAACAACTCATTAGATGTTGGTCCATGAGGGGACGGAGCTGTCATGAAGCCCAGGGACAGAGCAGGCAACACAGCCTCAGGGTCTGTCACCCCCAGACCTCAAGCCAACATTATTTTCCAAGCGCACTGAGGTATATCAAGTTGAAGGAAATAAAATTCAATAACAATTTTTATAGTGAGCTGATTTTGCTGTTGCTCATTAGTAGCTGAGAGCTAAATTAATTTGAGCTTGATTGTCCCCTAATTCGAGAGGGACATAAATTCAGCTGAATGTCCTATTATGGATGACACCCTGATCCCGCACAATCGCGTGCTTCTGCATTCACAATCTTCTGCACAAGAGGGGAAACCAGGTTTCAATAATTACAATAAAAATTATGATTATTGACCAAGAACACTGTAATAGATGGAAATGTGCTAGGTCGTAACATATTTTTTCAATGAAGACATTGATCAAGTCTTCACTGAGTTAATATGTTAAAGCCTGATTATAATAACTCGGGAAATTACCAATTGTCACTAAGGAATATAAGCCACTTATTATGCCAATACATTTATATCACAATAATTTACCACTCCTCCCAAAAACATAGCAAAAAAAAACAAAACAAAAAGCTCCTAGGGACATATCAATGGTTTCTGCACACCCACACCTACATCTGACTTTATCTAAAGCTGCACCCATAAAAGATGTCGAATAGATAGTTGTTCAAAGAAAAGATTGAGACGTGAAGGAAAGAGAGACAGAAAATGTATTGAACCGGAGACTAGTTTCTGATTTGGCATCTTTGCAGAAAATGTGACAAGTGATATCCACACCTGAGTTTTACCAATTTTTTCAATAGTGAAAAACGTTTACTTGTAAAATCAAATGTCTCTGAAGGTTAAAAACTGCCCACGAGTTTGAAGATCAATAATATAGTTCACCCCAACTGAGAAATGAAAAGATGGATCGGTAACTAAACATCGCCCTCAAGCCAGGCCATGTGCTCTTTGCTCTCTTGTAAATAAAAGGAAACAATTCCGATGAAGTAGATTTGGCTACAATAAGAAGGATCACATTCTACCAGGAAATCAATCTTGCCATGATCAAGGGACCCCTCTAGTCACCCGCTGTGTTCGATATTGGATAAAGACAATTCAACTAGAATGGGCTCCCGACTTGAGGAACTTAAAGACATTTTTTGAGGGAGTAATACACTTTCCAAGTACAAACATTATAAAAGGCACAAAATGTATGTGTGATGAAACGTTTCCCTTCCTGTCTCCTCTCCTCTCACCAGTCTCCCTACACTCCGTAAAGGAATTATTTTTATTAGGCCTTATGTAGACTTTCAGAGTTTCTTTTGCTTAAATGACTCATGTAAACATATAGGTCTTATCTTTCTGTCCCACCTATCATTTCTTTTTTTCATAAAAGTAGTTGAGTACATGTGCACATGCGTGCACACACACACACACACACACACACACTGGAGTGACTTTGCTTTTTACACTAAGCATCTGGAAATTTCTCCATATCAGTAGAGAATGTCCACATTTTTTTAAAGAACTGCATCATATTGCATTACGCAGTTAATTAACCAGGCCCCCAAGATGGGCACTTGGATTCCTTTACATCTTTTGCAATTATAAAAATGTAGGGTCTTGGGGCACCTGGGTGGCTCAGCAGGTTAAGGCCGCTGCCTTCGGCTCGGGTCATGATCCCAGCATCATGGGATCGAACCCCGCGTCGGCCTCTCTGCTCTGCGGACAGCCTGCTTCCTCCTCTCTCTCTGCCTCTCTGCCTACTTGTGATCTCTGTCTGTCAAATAAATAAATAAAATCTTTAAAAAAAAAAAATGTAGGGTCTTCCAAACTACCACTGACACCATCCACATGAAACCATTTGCCTTTCCTTCCTCCCTCCCTTCACTACTGGTCGTTCAATCATTCACTCTGTGAACACTCACTGTGTGTCCACCTGTGCCAGGTGCTGCACTAAGATGCTCCAGTAGAGGGTGAAGGTTATGTCACATTGGCCCATCACCACCCAATAACGATAGGAGGACAGACTTACATGTGGGACAGAGAGCAAATCACCCACAATCCACACTGGATTTCTTCTAGGAAGCATTTGTAGATACTGACAAGAGAACACCCAACTTGGAGGTTATCAGAGTAGTGATCAGCTAAAAAAATTGGAGAACTTCTGACCTACTTTTCTGTGGACAAGCCTCCAGCACTGACCTTCTGTGTCCTGTGCTCATGGCGGGAGAATATTCAGAATAGGAACTATCAGTCATCTGTACTGACCCACATCCCTCAAAACACTCTCTTACCATTTTTAGGTACTTTCCTGCCCCATATTGGACACCCAGGGCCTCCTCCTGAAGCCGACCAGCAGCCTGAGGTACTACCTTATATTCTCGACCATTCCAGGTATCCTCCTGATACCAAAGTCTGAGCAGAGCCCACTACTCAGTCCTCAGAAATGAGCCATCTGCTGACAAGCTTAGTTAGCCAGAAAATGGGCCACCCACCTTGAGGGCATCACCTCCACTCATGTCTCTAAGGAGGCCTGCAAAGAATAGCCAATGGCAACAACACTGAGAATTTCACTCCCCTCGAAAGTGTGCTGAGTAAGAAAGGGCACAGGAGTGAGCCTCTCGGGGCTGGCCTGGCCCCAGGAAGTGGAAACAAAGATACGTGTGAGACAGGTGAGGGAGGACCAGTGGGAGGGAGTCAACAGTTGCTCAATATTTGACATCCCCCTAGTGTACACTATGTGCCAGGCACTGTGTTAGCTGCTGGGGATATAGCCGTGACAGTCCTAACCCTTGGGAGGTTACATTCTAGTTGAAGAGATAGTCACTTAGTAAATAAGAAGAGTTCTGCTAACCAGTGGCAACTGGTCAAGCAGCTCCCATCCGCGTATACACTGCCCACTGGCAGTGGCTGTCTCTGTGGCCGGGAGAATGAGTCCCCAGAGGTGCCAGCTGCCTCCAAGAAGTGAGTGAATGATCTTGGAGGGAGACCCTACAATGGCTACTTGAGGAAAAATTAATCACCACCCACGCCCTGCCTAGAACACTGCTCTGGGTGTTCAATCCACAAGCTTGTCGGAAGAGTTCCAGAGCCTTCCTTCAGCATTTCATGCTCTGACTCATGAACCCTGCCTGTAGTAATACATAATCTTAACCAACTGCCTTCAGAATCTTAGAAGTCATTTTGTCATTTTTGCTTAGAATATCATACAGAACTAATGTTAAGTCTAAAGTATCTCTTTCAGATCAATAGTGTTCAAGAATGCATTACAATTTTACTTTTAATCATATTTAATAATATTCATAATATGTAGTCATATTTGTACATATTTGCATTTGCCAAGTGATGCACAAAGTTTAATTTACTCTGGATTAATTATGTAAGAAAAACGTGATTTGTTGACAATAAATGCCAAAGTGTTGTAATATATCAGGGTTGATTTGGGGACTGATTATATATTAAAATTCACTGCCACATTTGAACCAAACCCAATTCATGATGTGACGTAGGGAATTCTTGCAATGTGCACTTCACAAGTAAACTCATTAATTTTTATAATTCTTGTGTTTTTCTTTTAGATAATGAGATAAAGGAGGCTTTTTTTTTTTCATTTTATTTATTTATTTATTTTTAATTTTTTATAAACATATAATGTATTATTAGCCCCAGGGGTACAGGTCTGTGAATCGCCAGGTTTACACACTTCACAGCACTCAACATAGCACATACCCTCCTCCATGTCCATAACCCCACCACCCTCTCCCTCCCCCCCTCCCCCAGCAGCCCTCAGTTTGTTTTGTGAGATTAAGAGTCTTTTATGGCTTGTCTCCCTCCCAATCCCATCGTGTTTCATTTATTCTTTTCCTACCCCCCCAAACCCCCCACATTGCAGGAGGCTTATTTTTTAGAGTTTCTTTTTAAGCACATCTACTAAAAACATATTTTGCGCAAAGATACTCTTTACTCTGAATAAATGACAAGCCAAGTTGGATATAATCATCACTGCTTTCTCTTCCTGACAATGGTTTTTGGGATTAGAGAGCTACCCGGATGCACCAAGTATGCATGACATTCAGTGAATGCCACGTGCAGTCAGATAAGGACCGTCTTGAGGCACATTTGAAGCACTGTCATCATGTTCATGCTCCTCATTCATTTCACGTATTTCATCATCAATGTGCCTTATCCATTTTACCAGCTCTCCTGTGGTAGTAAACTGAATAAAACCAAGAACAAAAAGAATTTAATTCTGTAGAGCAGTCTAAGTCACCATTGTGGCTAATTTGCAAGGAATGAAAATTCTAGTCAGCTGTCAAGGTTGCTTGATGGTGTGTACTAGGACTATGTGTATGAACATCATGACCTACTGACTTGACCGTGAGCCCATTCATTTGATCCACATCACAGATGCCATGAGTCTCTTAGTCACAGTTGGGAGATTCACAGATTTTTAAAATATTGAGGTTACTGGTTGGGAAATACTTCTCTCCTACCCATCCTGGGTGACCCTCCTTGCATCCATGGCCAACAACCTCCTGAGAGCCTCTCTCTGGGTTCTGTGTGACATTTTCCATCCAGGTGCTTCAGGACCTGGACAGGTGTCTTCAGACAGGTGAGCCAAACTGAGGCTGGGATAAACTGTAGGGGCCAATGGGGACAGAATCAGAGAGGGAACCAAGGATGATGAACTAATGGTGGCCTGTCACGTGATGCATCACCTACACCTCGCCAGCATCTCCTCACCTTCCATCTCGTTAAGACCTCCTATCATCTGGTCTGTGAGGTGGGGGATCCGTATGCCCCAAATGAAAAACCTGAGGGTCGGAGCAGTAAGAGATTCGTTCAAGGCCACAACTCTCCAAAACTTCGTTTTCAAAGAATTATGAGGAATGCAAACATTGTTACAATATAATGTAAGTAAAATTCTTCAAATAGGATTAGAAGCACATCTCCATTTCTGCATGTAATTGATTCCCAAGTTTAGACGATGAGTAATCAGAAAGGAGGAGACATGTGTGAGTGTGTGTGTATGTGAGCACACAAGGATGAACATATACGGAAGGGTGTGTGCAGGTATGAATGCAAGTGTGCATGAGTGTGTGCACATGTACATGGGTGTGTGTGAGCATGTACATGTGCATGCATGGGTGTGTAAGCAAGCATGGGTGTGCATGTTCACATATGTGTGGGTGTGTGAGCCTGTGTGTACCTGTGTGTGAGTGTGCGGTATTTGGGGTTAGGTCGGCATTGGTTTTAAATGGGGAAATATCAAATTTATCAAGTGGTTCTCTTTGAGTTTATAGCTGGCATTTAGGGATTTTTTTAGGGATATAGGCAGCATTTAGGGATTCTTTTTTCTGCTCTGCATACCTTTCTATTTTCTCTGAAAATATGTGAACATATATTGTTTAGCATACATAAACATATAGCAACATTAGTTTATATATTATTTTAACAATCAGAAAGGTTTTGGATTTTTTTTTTTTTTTTTTTTTTTTGGCATTTCAAGGCAACACCGTTCCCTCTGGTTTCTCACCTTTGGATACTCCCCAACAGTTTCTGATTCCTGCCTCCTTCCTGCACTGCCCAGACACTCTGGATTTCTAGGAAGCCCTCCCTTCCTATCTGCCTTCCTGAATACACAAACTCTCTTTACACCTTAAAGAACCACAGAATCAACAACAAATTAAGCCAACCCAACACAGAAGAAGGGAAATAATTAAGATTAAAGATCAATAAGTTAGAAACCAGAGATACAGTAGAACACAACAATGAAACTAGAAGCTGGTTCTTTGAAAGAATTAATAAGATCAATAAACCACTGGCCAGACTAATTCAAAATAAAAGAGAAAGGACCCAAATTAATAAAATTATAAATGAAAGGGGAGAGATCATGACTAACACCAAGGAAATAGAAACAATCATCAGAAATTATTATCAACAGTTATATGCCAATATATCTAGCAACCCAGACGAAATGGATGCATTCCTGGAAACCTATAAACTACCAAGACTGAAACAGGAAGAAATTGACGACCCAAATAGACCGATATCTAGTAACGAGATTGAAGCAGTGATCAAAACCTCCCAAAATACAAGAGTCCAGGACCTTTCAGATTCCCTGGGGAATTCTACCAAACATTCAAAGAAGAAATAATACCTATTCTCCTGAGGCTGTTTCAAAAAATAGAAGCAGAAGGAAAACTTCCAGACTTTTTCTATGAAGCCAGCATTACCTTGATCCCAAACCAGGCAAAGACCCCACCAAAAAAGAGAATTTCAGAACAATATCCCTGATGAATATGGATGTCAAGATTCTCAACAAGATCCTAGCTAATAGGATCCAACAGTACAGTAAAAAGATTATCCACCATGTCCAGGTGGGATTTATCCCTGGGATGCAAGGGTGGTTCAACATTCGCAAATCAATTAATGTGATAGAACAAATCAATCAATAAGAGAAGAGAGAAGAACCACACAGTCCTCTCAATTGATGCAGGGGAAAAAAATCTGCATCTTCTCATTAGAAAACTTGATAGGACCCAGGAGTACCAGGGTGGCCCAGTTGGTTGGGTGTCTGCCTTCGGCCTGGGTCATGATCCTGGGGTTTTGGGATTGAGGACCGCATCAGGCTCCCTGTTCCTCAGGGATCCTGCTTCTCCATCTCTCTCTGTCATTCTGCCTGTTTGTACTCTCTCTCTCTCTTGCTCTCTCTCTCTGTCAAATAAATAAGTAAAATCTTAGAGAAAAAAAAAGGAAAGAAGGAAGGAACGAAGGAAAGAAGAAAATTTGATAGGACCCAGGGGCCCCTTAGTGGTGCAGTCAGTTAAGCATCCGACTCCTGGTTTTGGCTCAGGCTGTGATCTCAGAGTCATGATCTTAGGGTCCCACCTTGGAGCTCCAGCTCAGGATAGAGCCTGCTTAAGATTCTCTCTCTCTTCCTCTCCCTCTTCCCCTCCCCCTGCTCATGCTCTGGCTCTCTCTCTCTCTCTCTCTCTCAAATAAATAAATCTGAGAAAAGAGAAGAGAAGAGAAGAGAAAAGGGATAAAGAAAACTTGATAAGACCCTGAGTATTCAGCCTTCAGTTCTCAGAAGGTAGCCCTCCTACTCACCCACCTGGCCAGGGTTCAGGCGAGACCTTAGAAACAGAAGAGTCTATGTTTAGCCAGGGAGGCATCCTGCGCAGGCTTGATGCAGGGCTCAGGGACAGAATGGAGCTGAGACCCTTCTATAGTGTAGGTCGTGCCTCTGGTGCAGACTATATGGTATAACAGGAATTTGGATGCCCTTTGTCTCTGGCCCTGGGGAGACAGTACCTAAACACTTGGAATTCCCCTAAGTAACAGGAGTGTCCTTGTTATTCATGGTGGGTCCCTTGGACCACACCCGAGTTTATGCTAATGAGGTGGCTCTGGGAGGGCCCCTTAATAGTTTCAGGAGGGGGACTGGCTGTGCCAAAGACCAAGCATGTGGTTGGAGGGTTGGGGCTTAGAGCCAAGTGATCTGACCTAACTCCTAACTCTCACTGGGAAGAAGGGGGTAAGGCAGAGATTGAATTCAATCATGTGTCCTATGATTCAACCAACTCTCTGCATAAGGGAACCTCAGTAAGAACTCTGAACCCCAAGCTCAGTGGAGACTCCCAGTTATTGTGCCAAGAGGGTGACCCATTCTGAGTATACAGAAGTTGTGTTTTTGCCGTCCTCCCAGACCTCACCCTATGAGCAACTCTTTTGTCTAGTACTGATTTGTATCCTTTATCATAAACTATAAGCATAGTATAGGGCTTTCCTGAGTTCTAAGAGTTATTCTTGTGAGTTATCAAACCTGAGGGAGTCCATGGAACACCAGAATTTGTAGCTAATTAGTCAGAGATATGAGTGACCCGGGAGCCTGTAAGGTGTGTCTACAGTAAGAGCAGACTTGCTGGGGCTGTGTCTTTAACCTGTGAAATTTGACCTCAGTCCTGATAGATAATGTCAGGATTATACTGCAAACTGCTGGGGTTCAAACCTTGACCCTGGCACTTTCTAGCTGTGCCATTAATGTAATGGGACAAGTTTTTATCTTTTCCAATGCTCAGTGCCTACATCAAAATCACTTCAGGGAGAAAACATGTAAAATGCTCAGAGGAGCCCTAATAATCCTTAAGCACTCATAAAAATTACCCATCCTTACTGAGACCTACATCTTGCCAAGCTGAGTGACAGAGACTTCTTTCCTTATCTTTAAACTCCCAGATGCTAAAGACCTCACAGTCTCTCTCTCTCTCTCTCTCTCTCGTTGCCATTTTAATTAAACATTTTTATTAAACTTTTTATTTTGAGATAATTGGGGATTCACATACAAATTTTAAGAAAAAATAGAGGTGCTGCGTATCTTTTACCTAGTTCATCCAATGGTAACATCTTGTAAAACTCTAACACAGTATTCCAACCTGGATATTGATACTGAGACATACTCAAGACCCAGGAAAATTCCATCAGGGCAAGGTTCAGTCTTGTTGACCTTTTCAAAAGCATCTACTACCCTCTCACCACTGCCTCCTGAGCCCCTGGCAACCATTCATCCCTCCCTTTCTATAATTCTGTCATTTCAAGACTGTGCTATAAATAGAATCATACAGAATGGGACATTCTGGGATTGGATTCTCTCACTAGAGATGCATTCTTTAGATTATTGTGTATATCACTAGTGTCTTCTCTTTTTGTTCTTTAAGTGTACAAGTCAGTGGTTTTCCATATATTCACACAGCATCGTGCCACCACCAACACAATAAATTTTACAAGTACCGTCACCCCAAGTACAAACCTTCTACCCTCTTTAGCCATCACCCCCTGTAATATAATAGAAAATATATTTGGTCTTTGTCCCTGGATCCTAGCAAAAAGCTCCCAACACCCTTGGAATTTTTTGAGTGATAGGAGTGTTTCTCACCTTAAGAAGTCCTTTTCATCACACCTGAGTTTATATTAATGAGGTGTTTTCTGGAATGCCCCTAAGTGCCCCAAGGGTGGGGGCTAGTTGCCAGGGAGTTGGAATTCTCAAGGTCCCACCCAATATAGAATATTCTGGGCTGCCCCACCTCTTTTTGTATTTGACTGAGCACTGCATACAATTATTCTAGTTATTAATTTATATCTCATATCTACACATAAATAAAATCATGTCCTTTTTTACACACCTACTGATTAGCATATAACAGAGAAAAAGCTGGACAATATCTCAGCAAATCTGGTGAGGTATGTTGAGGTGATGTCACCATAACTCCAGGCTAAGCAGTATACAAAAAGTTCACTTGTAGGAACCTGTGAAGTACTTCAGTTGTTTTTTTCTTTTATACCAAGAAAACATTACTTTAAACAATTAAAAAAATGAGTTCAACAATTAAATATGTATTTTTTATTATGCTAGAATTTTATGGGTGTGACAGGGAGTCACCAAATGTTTGTTAATCCTTTTAAGTGATGGCTTTAATCCTAGTTTGTGTGGAAACACAGGGAAAATGTGCCACACAAAATGCCATTATAACATCTAAAATTGAAAAGGATGAGAGTCCTAAAGTCATCAGAGGGGAAAGGAAACTTGTGTAAGGGCCTGTCAGGAGAGGCAGGCTCTTCTAAGAGTGAGCAGGGGACATGTGCAGGAAGAGCATAGTGAAAGCCGGTAGAGCTAGATGGTTTCTCTTGAGGACTGCAAGCCCAAGGAGCATTCAGTATCCAAAAAACAAGCCATCACCAAAGTTTCTGGAACCAACGCCCAAACTAGAATCAACTGACACCAGTTGGAAGTGGCTTGCTCTTTCTTGCTTGCTTGCTTTTTTTTTTTTTTTTTTAAGATTTTATTTATTTATTTGACAGAGAGAGAGATCACAAGTAGGCAGGGGGGGGGGAGCAGGCTCCCCACTGAGCAGAGAGCCTGATGTGGGGCTTGATCCCAGGACCCTGAGATCATGACCTGAGCTGAAGGCAGGGGCCCAATCCACTGAACCACCCAGGCGCCCTCATGGCTTGCTCTTTCGTTCATAGTTAATGGAAACCAAAGTTCCACTGAGGGACATTTTGTTGCCAATCAAGAGACACATGAAATGCATATTTAGGTACTGTGTAAAAGGATATGAATGATGGTGTTAGACTCTTCATAGCTAAAGACTCGTGCACCAGTTAATGTTAAAAATTGGACACAATTGTCGCCTGTAATTGAAGACTGAGCCTCAGTGATGCGGCTGTAATAATGGCAGGTGGGAGTCTATTTCAGGGACCCAGAATACAGATCCCTTTCCAGCTAACAGCTATGCAATTCAACAGGGCGTGGGTTAGAGAAACCTTTATTAACATATTCCCCCCGGAAATCTGCTGGGCACTTCAAACCACTCACTTCTGTTTCCAACATTTGCAGAGATGATCTGTTTCTGAAGAACCATTAGTAAGTCATTAGGGCACACACTCCAAATGCAGGGGCTAAGGTATACTTGAGCTATTTCTTACTTGGACAGCTCCAGAGTGAGGAACAACAGGAATTTATTCATGTGCACTCCAGACGTGGCATACTAAGTAGAGTGTAGGAAAGAGCTCTGTTTCTAAGTGGGAAATAATTATGACTCTTAATTAGTTATGACAATTACCTAAAAGTCCTCAAGGAGTCCAACATTCATCTTTTTACTGTTTGCACAGTCATGTGTGGGCCAGAAAGGTAAGATCACAGATCCCACAAAGGATCCTCTGCTCCCTAGAGGGGCTGGTTTATGAAGAGCTATGTTTGAAAGTGGCGGGAGCCATGTGAGTACACAGAATTCTCCACTAGTTACCGGAACCTTTTCTTCTGGCCTCCCCCACCTAACCAGAACTCACTCTTCTTCTCAGGTTCAGCCTACAAAGAATGGACAACCGAGGTGAGTGAAGAGGGAGGGAAAGACCTCAGAGAAAGGAGAGGAGCATGATGCATGAGTACCCCTAAGAAAATGGAGAAACATTTCCAGTTGCTCATGGATGTCCCTTTTAGGAGCCACAGGCTGGTTATTTGGAACTCATATGCAAATGAGATGTCAACCCTGTGAGGACGGCACATTAAGAAATGTCTATCAATACACGGTCTCTGCCTTCAGCCTCCTGGACATGAGGTTGCCTGCCTCTGGACCCCCTCAGCAGCCATCACTGGCTCGGAAGACCAACTCCGAAAGTGACACATGAATAAGGACGCCATCAAATCATTGTTGCTGTCGGAATAGCAAATTTCCACCATGGCTGCACGGACATGAAAGTAAGACTCAGAAACCAAATTGGTATTTTTAAAAAATCAGTGAAAGCCGGCTCCTCCCCTCCTGCCTTTGACATCACCTTGTGCTCTTCCACACCCTCAGAGCACTGGGTATTACTCACAGAGCTCCTTAATCCTATTCACCAAGGCTGCTAATGGCTCCTGGCACGGGGCGTGCGGGCCATATTGCCATGATTCCAGGAGGCCACCCGCCCGACGCAGCACAAGCAGCCCAGCCACACGGGGCAAAGTGGAACTGACAAGAACTCACATCGAATTTGCATATACTTGCACAGCATGTCAGAAGTACTTCTAATCTGAACAGACACAGAGACAGGGACAAGCGGAGAGAAAGCAAAAAGGGCTTGGTGGAGGGCCTGACCTAGCTTGGGGAAGGCCTGAAATCCCCGCCCTAGATGACATCTACATTTCTGTTTGTTTTTGTTTTTTTTTTAACTTTTATTTATTTGTCAGAGAGAGAGGGAGAGAGAGCAAGCGAGCACAGGCAGACAGAGAGGCAGGCAGAGGCAGAGGGAGAAGCAGGCTCCCTGCTAAGCAAGGAACCTGATGTGGGACTCGATCCCAGGACGCTGGGATCATGACCTGAGCCGAAGGCAGCTGCTTAACCAACTGAGCCACCCAGGCGTCCTTACATTTCTGTTTTGATGGTCTTGTTGGTGATCACTGTTACAATAACCACCAGATTGTTTTTCAGGCTTCTGCCTTTGGGTTCAGGTAACGGGTGTTTCTGGCCTGCATGCTTCCGGCAACAGCAAAGGGAATTCTGATGAACATATTTTCCTGCTGGAGGCTAACATGTCTTCATCGGCCTGGGTAAATGAGTAATTATAGGGTCCATACAGGAAATTTACGATTCTGGATTCGGATATTAACCTGTCCAGCAGGAAAGATTGGTAAACACGCTGAGCCAGGCCTTACCCTTGCTTTCTGAAATGAAGGGGCATAAACCAAAATGTTTCAGGGAGGGAAAAAGGCAAGGCAAACAGCATCAGGCCTCGGCACACCATCTGCACTTTCGTAGAGCACTAATGGGGAATAATTATATCACTCCTGTGGCCCAGGAGCCGCAAGTGTCTGGCAGCAAGACTGGTTTCGCGGGCCTTCCCAGCGGCAGCTGTCTGGCAGGGGTGAAAATTGCAAGTCCGATACCGAAATGGCTCATTAAAAGAACCTAGAAAAAAGAGGGTTGCTTTTTGAATCTTAAAGATGATAATGAGTAACTCAGCCGGCTGTGCAGAGAAAGCCTTCCCTTGTCTCCTAAATTAATTTTCAGTGACTAGGGACCCAAGAGGAGCAGAGTCTTTAAAGGTAAAAGGAACAAAGGGAGGGTGGGGGAGGGAAGGGGAGTAGTGGGGAGGAGAGGGATGGTGGAAGGGGAAGGAGAGAGAGAGAAAACACGTTCTGTAGCTAGATGCTGATAAAACTTCTTCAAGACCGCTTCTCCGGAGGAACACTCACCAGCTGCTCCTGGCAGGAAATTTAAAACTGTCAAGAAGTTCCATTTATTGCTGACTGATGAGTCGGCAAGGAAGGGGTGCTCTCTGAGCCTGAAGCAGATCTTCAAGCCAGCCTGCTCTCTCTATGGACACCGAGGTCAGCAAACAAAGCAGATCAGAATGGGCAGGAAGGGGCATGCTTATCCAAAAACCTTGGCCAGGAAAGGCAGGTCAAGCAGCCAAGCAAGGGAGAATAGGTCCTGTCCTGTTCTGACCTTGGCAAGGACCCCCACACAGGGCTTCCAAACAGAGGCCCACAAGTTGACCCCTAGAGGTCACAGTCTTATTTCCAGCTGGTGCCTCCTTCCCAACATGGGTTGATCCAGGTGTCCAGCCACCTGGCATAGTGACCAATGCCATTCTCAATTCTTTCACAATGAACATAAGGTTCATGTACATTGTTTAGATCCCATTTCTTCTTCAAGGCTGAAGACTTCTCCCAAGTCTCCCATGAAGCCTTCTAGAACATGCTAATCCATGAAGATGACCTCTCCTTTCTGATAACCCCGTATCTCCTCACTGGAGCCATTTCTGGTGATGGACTCCTACATGGCCTTGTTGTATTATTATTCTCTTCGTAGGGTCTCTGCTTTGTCTCCAACAAGGCTGAAATCCCTTGGAAATCCAACAGACCTGTGGATCGCATCCCCTCCCATTACCTGTGACCTCAGCCTCTTCCCCATTTCACTACAGTCTCAAAAATGAATTCCTCACAGCTTCATCTGGTTATCATACTATCTTTGCCATCAATGATGTATAAACCCACTTTGTTTCAGAAAGTATTTGAAAAAACTTGGAAAAATGCATTCAGGGTAAGAAAATAATATTAGGAAATGAGGGAACCAGGGAAATGAAAAATAAAGTGAAGAAAAATAAAGCCGAAGCTAGGGAGGGGTTGAACGAATTCAGACCACAACATTCTATCATCTGCTAAAATGGGATGCAAATTTGACTCAGTTCCTCGAAGAGAGGAGCATAATCAGAGGGAAACATGAAACAAGGCACACCATCCATGTGATGGAAACAATCCCACTACTCAGGGAAAATCATGCCTGGAATAAAGGCCTGAGGGATATTTCTGTCCCAGATCCCAAAATGGGAGCCCTGGGTGAGAGTGAATAATAGGAATGAATGCCAACATAATGCCAGGCATTACTTAGTGAGAGGGAAACAGACGGGAACAGATAGGAAAGATGTCTGCTTTTTCCTTTTACTAGAAAAAAGAGACAACATACATGTTCCTGCCATATGGTTCAACAGAGACTAGGAGAGGGGTGGGTCTACCTGAGAGGGAGACACAAAGGCATCAGTCAGGTAAAGATTTGGGCCGCTTCTATAATGTCCCCTGGTTTGGCCAGAAAATCCAAACCCTGATTCAGGGAAAGTGACTCTGTGAGGGCCTGTATCTTGCCCCCCTCCTCTTTATGACCAAGATTCCTGAAAGAGTTGCCTACCCATGCTCTCTCCACCCCCTCTCCTCCCAGCTGTTCCTCAGCCACTTGGAGTCTGCTTACTCCATCCAGAGAAACCAGACTAGAGGGAGCCAATGAAGCCATGTCACCCCAAACACTGTGTTGGTTACTGGTGATCACGCCCTACTTGGAATTCCCTCCTTGGGCTTCTGTGATCTTGTTTGTTCCTAGTTCTCCTCCTACCTCTTCAGGTGCTCTCTTAAGCTCTGATTTATAGACTTGTCTTTTTAAATTTGTTTCTGAAATATCAACCTGCGCCCAGGTGTAGTCTCCTTACTCTGCATCCCCTCTGGTGAATTCAGCATAGGCAGGGGCTCTGCAAATGCCTCCCATGTCTGTATCTAGCTAGAGCCTCTGTTGTTCTGCTATAACTCAGACCTATCAGGTCAAGGCACCTCCCACCCAACACGTTCAAATGTCACCCTTCCAAACTGGTTCCTTTCCCAAACTCCCTACATTCATGTGGCTCGCATCTACTCAACTGCCTAAATCAGAAACTGGACGTATCCTTAACTCCTTCTCACTCTTGCCCATATACCATCCTACCGATTCTACTATCTCCATACAACTCCTGCTCATTACTTTCTCTCCATGCCACTAATGAAAATGACCTGAGTGCCTACAATTGTCAGGCACGATTTTTAAGAAGTCTATACATTACACATAATGTTCACGTAAGCCACACTCGCATGATGGAGGGAACAGGATTAGCCTCCACCTTCCACGGGGGAGAGGATTGAGGCACGGAGAAGTTGTCTGACTCCTGCCCCTTCCCACATGGCTGCCCCACAGTGTCATCTTTCCAGAAACTCAAATCTGAGCCTACCACCCCCTGTTTAAAGCCCTCATCTGGCTTCCTCTGGCTTCCAAAACAAATTGCAAACTTTTGGTGGCTTCTCGCCACCAGCCCACCCCTCCTCTCCCATCACCCACATCCACACACCCATCCTGCACCAGAACTGTGCTAAAATCTCTGGGCAATACAAAATGGTGCTCCTGCTGTCAAGAACATGGTGAAAAGGCAGACAAGCAAAATGTACACATGAAAAGTTAAAGGTTAGAATTAAGCCCAGGATTACAATTTCAAAGAGGTCACGAGGCAGTGGTGAGGAGGACAGACTCTCCAGCCAGACATTTAATACACGCAGAACTGTCTCTCCAAAAAAAGGGATGTTTTCCCATCAAGCCAGGCACTTGTGAATGATCTGTTCAATTCTGGGTTAGTTTGAAAGATACTTTAATATTCCTATATTGTTCCAGTTCAGTACTTTTAGAAAATGAATAGGCTTGGTTCTGGTTCAGACTGGCTTACTAGGTGCTGCTGTTTTGAAAAATCCTTGGTCGAATGCTCTGCTCAGTGGGGAAAAAAAGATTAATTTGGGGCTCAGCTTGGTTCAAGGTTCGCAAATTATAGCGGTTCCTTTTGCCGTGGTTCACACTTGAGCTGGCACCCAGTTACAGATTCCGCTCAAGGGCCTGGTTTTCCTGGTTGTGCCCTGCCCCCAGCCCCCCAGCCTTCACAAGCGCCTCTCCACTCTCTCCACCCTGGGGGGATGTTTGGGAACTCCCCAACTCAGCAGCACCTGCCTGGTGTTGCCCCCCCTACCCTAACCTCCTCCTGCCCCCATCTCCCCGTCAGGGTAGAGTCTCCACACTGAGGAGGGGCTGTGTGGGCTTGTGCCCAGTGCGAGGCAATCCTGCCTACCACCTTAGGACCAGCCCTCCCTCACCTCTTGCAGGGCCCTGCTCCTGTCACCTTGCTTCTGGGACTTTCCCTGAACATCCCGAAAAGAGCCCCTTTCACTCCCCAGACCCTCCTCTCTCCCCTGCTTTTTTCTTCTCTGCAGCCTTCACCGGGGCCCCCAGCCACTACAGACTTGTGCTCTGGCTCCCCCACTAGGCTGTCAGCTGGGCGGTTTTTTGTCTATTTTTTTTCACTATCATCCCCCGGCCCCACAATCTAGACTAGTGCCTGGGATATTGTAGAAGCCCATTAAATATATGATAAATATTGACTAAGTCCCCTTAGTCTAAATCCAGAGTTTATAATGAGACATTTCTGAGGAGAAGCAGGATTTGGCCTGAACACTGCACTTCTTTGCATGCTGAAGAATATCTCCTTCTTGGTAAGGTTTTTCTTTGGACTATCCTCTTCCCCTCCTTCCTCTCCAGCTTCTGGCTGTCTCCAATTCCAGGGTGAAGCAAAGTCTTTGGGCTGCACCTCCCAACCTTCCATCTCTCTCTCTCTCTCTCTCCTTTCTTAGAAAGGGCTCTTCTCAGCAGAAAGGAAGGCCTTTGCCCACCCCCATTCCCCCTCAAAGAGCTGGGCTTCAGCAGAACCGTGTGTCTTGCTGAGTAGGCAGGAGGGGAGGCAAGCCAGAGTCCAGACAACCAGGAAGCTACAAGCCAGGTGCCCAGAGGGCTCCCTGCTGAGACACACAGCCCCTAGGACTCTCACGGAGAGCTCACCAGAGCTAACCAGCTCCCAGCTCCTGGGTCTGTGTCCCAAGAAACTGGGGTCTGAGCCTCTTCTACCCTCTGAAGTAGCTTTTCAGCTTCCAGTTACAGATTAGGTTTACAATGTATTAAAAATGGACAAAATAGGGGCGCCTGGGTGGCTCAGTGGGTTAAAGCCTCTGCCTTCGGCTCGGGTCATGATCTCAGGGTCCTGGGATCGAGCCCCGCATCAGGCTCTCTGCTCAGCAGGGAGCCTGCTTCCCCCTCTCTCTCTGCCTGCCTCTCTGCCTACTTGTGACCTCTGTCTGTCAAATAAATAAATAAACAAAATCTTTTTTTAAAAAAATGGACAAAACATTATATGTTTAAATAAAGCTTAAATAAAAAGAAAAAAATGGACAAAATACATAACACTCCTCTAACACAGCAAAATTTCTTGTGCTGTAGTGCACATATACTGGAAGAGGAGAGGAAAAGAATTAGAACAAAGATTGGATCCACCCAGTAATCACACTCTTGTTCAATGATTTTTGATCAAATAAAGGTATCCCACTCCCTCCTTCCTATCTACCAACCCCTTTTCCCCCCGGCCACCCTCTCACACACGGGACTGCTCCCTCACCCAGGACATGCAAGTGACTTCCATAAGCCAAAGTGTAGTCCACAGAGCTCTCTAAAATGTTCACTGGAAGTTCCTCCAGTATAATTAAGACTATAACGACACAATCAATAAAGTCCAGAAGAGGAGAGTAATTTGCCTACTTACCATTCAGTTTCCCTGCTGGCCAATATGGACAGCAAATAGGACCTAGAAATGGGCTGATTTTTAGAAAGTTATGTACATTTTTTTCCCTAGCTACTTTAATTACATTTGTCTCTGATATTACATTGGCCCTGGGGTACATCTAGGCATGGGTGTTTTAATTTGATCTTCTCATGATATAATGGGTTTCCCAAATCTGTTTAATTTCATCAGTTTTGGAAAAATCTTAGCCATTATCTCTTTCAATGTTGTCTCTTTCCAGTATTCTCTTTTATCCTTCTGCAATTCCCGCTCTATCCTTCATGATTGCTAATTCTCATGTTCCCATTTCCTTGCCTCTCTGGACTGCATTAATGAGTAATTTCTTTAAATTTATTCCGGATGTCTAATCTTCTTTTCAGCTACATCTAATCAGTTATTAAATCTGTTAAATAGAATTCTTAAATAATTTTATTAAAGTTTATTTATTTATTTGACAGACAGAGATTACAAGTAGGCAGAGACACAAGCAGAGAGAGGAGGAAGCAGGCTCCCTGTTGAGCAGAGAGCCCAAGCGGGGCTCGATCCCAGGACCCTGTGATCATGACCTGAGCCGAAGGCAGAGGCTTTAATACACTGAGCCACCCAGGTGCCCCTAAATTTTAACTATTACAATTTTCACCTTGAAAATTTGTATTTGGTTCTTTGTCAAATCAGCATGATTTAAAATCTCATGTTCTAAGTCATGAGGTTTATCACCTTAAGCTTATTATCTTACAATTTGTGTCTCTAGTGCCGATGTCTGAAACCACTATGGATATGCTTCAGCTATCTTGGATTTTTAGGCTCTCACTCTTAGTGCTTTGATTCCATATGTGTTTTTGTAATTTTCTTCTCAAAGTATTAGCTCAATTTTCCCCCAGAATGTTATCTGTGAGAATTCCTTGAAGCCTAGGTTATAGGTGAGTTCCTTCAAAGAAGATTTGTTTCTGGGACACCTGGATTGCTCAATTGATTAAACATCTACCTTCCACTCAGGTCATGATCTCAGGGTCCATGTCCAGGGACTGAGTCCCTGCTCAGCAATCCAGCTCCCTGCTCAGCAGGGAGTCTGCTTTCTCCTCTGCTCTCCCCCCAACCCCTGCTCATGCTCTCTCTCTATCTCTCTCTCTCATTGTCTGAATTAAATAAATAAAATCTTAAAAAACAGCAACGAAAAAAGATTTGTTTCCTTCTGCCAGGTGCCTGAGGTACAACCAACGTGGACTTCAATGGAATGTTACCCAGCCAACAGAAATCATGAATACCCAACTTTTGTATCAACATGGACGGGACTGGAGGAGATTATGCTGAGTGAGATAAGCCAAGCAGAGAAAATCAGTTATCATATGGTTTTACTTACTTGTGGAGCATAAGAAATAACATGGAAGCCATTAGGAGAAGGAAAGGAAAAGTGAATTGGGGGAAATCGGAGGGGGAGATGAACCATGAAAGACTGTGGACTCCGAGAAACAAACTGAGGGTTTTAGAGAGGAGTGGGGTGGGGGGGATGGATTAGCCCCTTGATGGGTATTAAGGAGGGCACATATTGCATGGAGCACTGGGTGTTATATGTAAACAATGAATCCTGGAACACTACATCAAAAACTAATGATGTACTACATGGTGACTAACATAACACAATTAAAACAAAAACAAAAACAAGAAACCCCTCAATTTTCCACCTGAGGTTTTTCAAAACATCCATACAGTGTGAATTCGGGCTACAAGCCTATGTGAGGACATTCAGGTATACCAACACTTGTGGGAGAATATATCCCTTCTGTTCAGAATCAGGAGTTGAAACAAGGTTTCATACTGTCCTCTGGGGCTCATTCATCCTTACTCTGAGGTTATAGCTGTTTGGGGTCCTGACTTAAAGACATTAGAATAGTCAGTCTCCAGTTGGACTTCCCACTTTGGATAGACCAAGTGGACTTCCCATTTGGGGCTTTGGAGGAGGTCTCCCGTGCCTATATAAACCAATGGTCAAGTTCATCTAATCTGACAAATGCCGGCAAGGGACCACAGTACCTCTCTAATAACCTGCTTCCCTTTAGTCTGTGGCTTCTACATGTCTTTGCTTTTTGCCAGCTCACCAATGCTTTTTGAAATATTTTTCAATGGTTTAGCAAGCAGTATTTACTTCTTCTAAACATGGAGTTTATTGTCAAGGTTTCCAGTCAGCTAAGCAGCTGGATAAGGAAGGCAGAATATTCCTTACTGTGCAGCCCCAGGGATATATTAATATCCTGCAATTGGCCATAGGCATGTTCACTGAATATTGGCCTCTGGAGCTGGCCACAAGCCTGTAGCTAGTGCAACACACCAGTGATCAGGAGTGAAGGTGAAACTGTACTAAAAGTACACTTTTAGCTTTACAGAGTTGCCTAAGGGACTGAAGATGGGTCATTAACCCAAACAGGATCCAGGGCCTGCATTATGTAGTCAGTTCCTTGGGGTTAAGTGTATGAGGCTGAGTGGAGATGTTCTCTTCAAGGTCAAGAGAAACTCCCACATCTGATCCCCGAACTAACAAGAGGCCAACATAACAAGATATACCATTGGGATTCCCAGGACCAGCATATTTCCAATCATCTCCAATGTGAAAATTTTATAGTAACCTCTATCCAAAGGACCCAGGAAGGTTGTTATTCCTGCTCCAAGATGCAGCTCTCCAAACACCAAAAGGCCTTCCTGGGCTTGTGCCATAAGCCTTGGAAGATAATGCAGAGCTAGAATTCTCAGTGGTAAATTTGGATGCAGTTTAGAGCCTTTGTGATCTCCAGGGCAGAGGGGTGCAGAGGGACAGGTGGTGACTAAAGAGCACTCAGGTCCTGGAGTCAAACAATGGCAACTGTGGCTGAGGGCCAGGTATCTTTTTGAGAGATGTGTACTATGCAGTACTGTGCTCTGGTGTAACACCAAAAAACTGGCATATAACTATGAGACCAGAAGTGTGAATTGCAGCCTGAGCAACAGAGATGGACTTCTTAAAAAAACGTGTAAGGACTACCGCAGCTCTCCAGCATCTTGTGGATGTGAAACCAACATAAAGGGCTGCCCAGACTCCTGATATTGGTACCATGCACCAACCAGTGAGATGGATGGAGCAAAAGGGATGGAACACAGGTGAGGGCTACAATCCACGGGAGTCTACCGATGGATGAGAGCTGACCTTGTACCTTGGCTGTTCCAATTATCCCAGATACATCTTGCTCTAAAGGTCCAGTCCTCATCAGTAACAACAGTTGACATATCCTATATATTACTCATAAGTCTACTACTGCTCTGACCACTTTTAATCTTTATAAACAACACAATATGCTTGTATTATTATTTCCTTTATTTTATAAAGAAATGGAGTCATGAAAAGCTTAAGAAACTTACTCAAGGTGATACAGCTCATATATGACAAAGCTCCTATTCAAACTCGGGCAATCTGGTTCCTGCATCCTTGTTTTCAATTGCAACACTACAACACCATACAAGATGTAAGGATATTCTTGCAGAACTAAATGCTGTATATAAGACAACTCTGTAGATTAGTTGCAATAGTCACTAAGCACTTACACTGCAAGTACTTCTTTTTAGAGGACATGTGGATGAGTTTCAATTCTATTAAAGCAAGATACAGCATGGTGGGGGAAGTTGGCATTGCTATAATTAGACTCCATCTGATTTGCAGATTACTATTAATAGGGAATCTAGGCTGATGACATCTGAAGCCTTGAAAATATCAGTTCACTGGCACCCAAAAGGTGTTAACAGCTGGGTATCAAAATATTGGTACTTCCAAAGAAATCAACACATGGTATTGTCTCCAAAAATTGCCATGATCCCTCATCCTTAGGGCCCCTCCCATCCGAACATGGAGCCTATCTTCCCTCCCCTTGAATCTGACCTGGTCTTTGACTCGCCTTGACTAACATAATGTGGTAAAAGTGATGCTGTGCCAGTCCCAGGCATAAGCCTGAAGAAGGACTGGCAATTTCTACTTCTGTGCTCTTGGAAGCTGGCCATCCTCTAAGAAACCCAGTGATACTGAGACCACCATGCTATGTGAAAGGCCAAGCCAACCACATGAATGAGACATATGGAGGAGCCCTGAGGCAACAGACACATGAGTGAAACCTTCTTGGGCCTCTGCCTTAGCCCAGCTGCTAGTTAACTGCAGCTAAGCAGCACCACGATGGGGGAGAGACACTGCCAGCCAAGCCCTGCCCAAGTTGTAGAATCATGAGAAATAACAAATCATGGTTGTTTAAAGGTATTAAGTTTTAAAGGGATTTATTACATAGCAATAGATAACCAAGATACATAGATTAATGTGATAATATATAATACAATATGTCAAATCTGCTGTAAGGATGTTGTACATGAATAACAGGAGAAAGTTGACAACTCAAATAAAAGTAGGAGAATAAAAATTGAGATGCTCTTGGTTGAGATCTAGACAGGTAACTTAGCAAACTGATCATTACATAAAAAGCATAGAAATACATGAACACCATGCATAAAAGATCCTGCCCCATTCTGGGACTAAGCACTGCCATCACTGGAGCCAGCTGCCTGCCCTCAATAGCCACTGTGTAACTGTGCATCTCCAGGCCTGGGTCCCAGTCTATCTCTCACCCAAGAAAAACCAATGACTTCTTAAGAAAGGACTAATCCATAATTCTGGATCTTGGAGAGGCAAAGACATGCCAGGGACATCTTGTTAAGTTTCGGGACACCAATCAAAGATACTTCGGGGGTAAAGACTTGTGGGACTGTGGACAGTTCAGTGAACAAAATATCCATGAATCTATAAGGTTAAGAGGGAGAAGAGGACATAGGTCAAATAGTAAGGTCTGGACTTAATCAGTTCATTGTGAGGATGCAAATAGAGGCATATGAACAGAAGAAGGGTCTGAGTACTGACTCCCACTTGGGAGAGTGGCCAAGATCAATGTAGATCCATCAAATAAGGAAAATCAACAATACTGAGAAAAGGATCTACAAGTCATTGTCCAGTCTATAGAGATGTTCAGCTTCCTTTTGCTGTGTCAGTTTGAGGGTTTTAAATGAGACAGTCTCCCTTGGCCCAGATTCTATAATTACAGATTTAATGTGGAGAAGTACTTCCTGACAAGGTCACGAGGAGGGCCGGGGAGGGCAGCCGTGGCTGGGACATTGCTATGAGTGTCATACTCTTATCTAGGCTTGAGTAGCAGCGTGAAGGCCATTGACTAGGAACTGCATCCAAAGATAACCTGACTTTCACTTTAGAGTTTCCCTTCAACTCTGTCCCATTTCAGGGTCCCATTTCAACCATTTTCTGTACATCATAAATCAGTGGATCTTTTTTAACACAATATCTAACCTGATAATAACTATAAATGGAGGATAACTTTCCATAGGAGATAGTCCATCAAAATGCAATGAAATAAGTCAAAGTTATATTACTCTGCACATATCCATTTCTATTGCCTAATTGATGCTCTGCTTCAAAATCTTCAACCTGTTGTTAAGTATGAGTCTAGCAAACACTTGCTTATGATTGTCAAGGGCATATCTGATTTTTTTTTCCAAGATTTTATTTTTTATTTTTTTGACACACGGAGGGGGGCACAAGCAGGGGTAGTGGGGCAAGAGAGGCAGGCTCCCCGCTGAGTAGGAGGCCCAATGCAGGGTTTGATCTCAGGATCCTGGGATCATGACCTTTAACTGACTGAGCCACTCAAGGGTCCCTGATTTTTTTTTATTTAAATGATATCTGTTTTGTCTGTGCTACAATTATTTTCTAATATTCTGATTCTTAAAGGAACAGAGAATCTTAATTTGTCCTCTAACAGGTGAAAAACTCAACTCTTTAATGAAGACAGCCAAACAACGACCTCCGTACTTTCTCTCCCCATGATCTTGCTTCTTTGTGACACAACTGAAGAATTAAAAAGAGAGCGTTCTATACGAGCAATCCATAAGGAAATTTAGGTAGCTCTTCAAGTGAAGTGGGTTTCCTTAGTTTGCCCAGAGAGAACTGTGGGCAGCAACTTTTTAGCACAGGGAGTTTGGACAGTGGCTCCCTATATCAACTTCTCTCCTTGTCCATCTTTAATATCTGATACAAAAAAAGGGAGAAATCCAGAAGATGAGGTAGATCAGAGAACCAAGGAAGCATAGTCAAACAGAGAGAAACTGGGTGTTGGAAATGGATGCAATGGGTTCAGACTCCAGTTCCACAGCTTACTAGTTGCATATGCTCATTCAACATCTCTATACCTCCATTCTCTCTTCACTAACATAACATTTATTTGTACAGTGGCTTTAAAAAGTAAATACTTTATTGCTGGTGTTCAGCCCTCCTTAAGCAGAGCTGCCATTATTATAATAATGATGACTGACATCATCATTATCACCAAGCAGCTGCAGCATTATAACTGTGCCACTCTCCAATCACCTCCAACATATTCTAAACTATCTTCTTGCACCGTCCACTCCCTAACACCGGCTACTATACAATATCTATGCTTTATTTTCTTACTAGTTAAAGATCAAAATGACTTTGAACTAAGTCAACAGAAGTACATATTTAGAATATATATATATATATATATATATATATATATATATATATATATATATTTAGCAGGCTGATTAGTACTGGCCAAAGTTACAGGCTTCTTATAACATTTCTAAAGGGCAGTTTCTTGATATGAATCAAATGCCTTTAAAAACATATGCCATTTACCATAGACTTTCTATTTTTAAGAGGTTTATGCTAAGGATATATTAATAGACATGCACAAAGATTAAATTATATAAATTTCAACATTTTTCTTAATGATTAGGGTAGCCATATTCTTTGCTGCCCAAACTGGGACACTTCTGAGATAAAAGGGAAATGCTATTAATCAATAAGCTGTGGTAATAACAGGTGTAAACCAAGAGTGCAACATACAGGAAATCTAAATGTCCAAAAAGGAGAATTTGTAAAATAAGACCTATATACCTTGGAAATCAATCAAAAGTCTTGGAGAACAAAGCTACACTGCTACAAGGTAAAAAAACGACCTGCAGAAACTTCTCATAACAAGTAGAACAAAGCACACCTAGGATCTAGCTTCCTACACATATTTTATTTTACCTCATATTACTTTTAATTTTTTTTCTATTTTCATTTTTATTTTCTATTTTTTACACTTATTTCTTTTTCTTCTTTTTTCTTTTTTTTCTTCCCCTCCAAAATGACAAAAATAGAGGAATTCATCCCAAAAGAACAAATAGGAAGAAATGATGGCCAGAGATTTAATCAATACAGATATAAGTAAAATGTCTGAACTAGAATTTAAAATAACAATGATAAGGACACCAGCTGAGCCTGAAAAATCCATAGAAGACTCTTAAGAATCCCTTACTAAAGAGATAAAAGAACTAAAATCTTGTCAGGCCAAAATTAAAAATGCTATAACCGAGATGCCATAAAGAGGAGGCCATAAAAATGAGAATGAATGAAGCAGAAGAGTGAATCAGTGATATAGAAGATAAAATTACAGAAAATAATGAAGTTGAAAAGAATGGGGAAAGACAACTACTAGATCATGAAGGTAGATTTAAGGAATGCAGCAATTCCATAAATAAAATAATACCTATATTATCGAAATCCCTAGAAGAAGAGTAGAAAAGGGGGGCAGGTTTATTTGAACAAATTATAGCCCCAAACTTCCCTAATCTGGGGAAGGAAAGAAGCAATCATGTCCAAGAGGTACAGAGAATTCCCCTCAAAATCAATAAAAATAGATCAACACCATGACATATTATAGTCAAACTTGCAAATTACAAAGATAAATAGACAATTCTGGAAAGAGCTCAGGACATGAAGTCCTTAATCTTCAAGGGTAGACATATAAGGCTGGCAGCAGACATGTCCACAGAGACCTGAAAGGACTGCATGCTAGAAAGGACTGACATAATATATTCACCATGCTAAATGGGGGAAATATGCAGCCAAGAATACTTTATCCAGCAAGGTTGTTATTCAGAATAGAAAGAGAGATAAAGATTTGTTTCCAAGACAAACAGAAACTAAAGGAATTCATGGACACTAAAGTAGTCCTGCAAGAAATATAAAAGGAGACCCTTTGAGTGGAAAAAGAACCCAAAAGTAACAAAGACCAGCAAGGAACAGAGACAATCTACAAGAACAGTGACTTTATGGATAATACAATGGCACTAAATTCATCTTTCAATAACTACTCTGAATGTAAATGGACTAAATGCTCCAGTCAAAAAACACAGTGTATCAGAATGGATTAAAAAAAAAAAAACAGGGGCGCCTGGGTGGCTCAGTGGATTAAGCCACTGCCTTCAGCTCGGGTCATGATCTCAGGGTCCTGGGATCGAGCCCCACATCAGGCTCTCTGCTCCACGGGGAGCCTGCTTCCTCCTCTCTCTCTGCCTGCCTCTCTGCCTGCCTCTCTGCCTACTTGTGATCTCTGTCTGTCAAATAAATAAATAAAAATCTTCAAAAAATTAAAAAAAAAAAAAACCAAAAAAAAAAAAGACCCACTGATATGGTGCATATAAGAGATTAATTTTATTTTATTATTTTTTTAAAGATTTTATTTATTTATTTGACAGACAGAGATCACAAGTAGGCAGAGAGGCAAGCAGAGAGAGAGGAGGAAGCAGGCTGCCAGCTGAGCAGAGAGTGGATGCGGGGCTCAATCCCAGGATCCTGGGATCATGATCTGAGCCGAAGGCAGAGGCTTTAACCCACTGAGCCACCCATGTGCCCCAAGAGATTAATTTTAGATCCAAAGACACCTCCAGATTAAAAGTAAGGAGTTGGAGAACAATTTATCATGTTAATGAACATTAAAATAAAGTTGGAGTAGCAATCTTTACATCAGACACACTAGATTTTAAACCAAAGACTGTAGTAAGAGAGATGAAAAGAGACACTATGTCATAATAAAGGAGTCTATCTAACAAGAAGATCTAACAATTGTAAATACTTATGCCCCTAACTTGGGAGCAGCCAAATATATAAATCAATTAGTAATTAACTTAAAGAAATTTACTGATAATAATAGTAATAGTAGGGGACTTTAACACCATACTCACAGTAACAGACAGATCATCTAAGCAGAAGATCAACAAGGAAACAAGGGCTTTGAATGACATACTGGATCAAGCGGACTTCAAAGATATATTCAGAGCATTTCATTCTAAAGCAGCAGAATACACATTCTTTTCAAGTACACATATTGGGTCAAGAATCAGGACTCAACTGGTACAAAAAGATTGAGATCATACTATTTTCAGACCACAATACTATGAAACTTGGAGTCAAACAGAAGAAAACATTTAGGGACGCCTGGGTGGCTCAGTTGGTTAAGCAGCTGCCTTCAGCTCAGGTCATGATCCCAGCGTCCTGGGATCGAGTCCCACATCAGGCTCCTTGCTTGGCAGGGAGCCTGCTTCTGCCTCTGCCTGCCACTCTGTCTGCCTGTGCTCGCTCTCTTTCTCTCTCTAACAAATAAATAAATAAAATCTTAAAAAAAAAAAAAAAAGAAGAAGAAAACATTTAGAAAGACCACAAACACATGGAGGTTAAAGAACATCCACCAAAGAATGAAAGAGTCAACCAGGAAATTAAGAAAGAATTAAAAATTGCATGGAAGCAAGTGACAATGGAAATGCAAGAGTTTACAAACTTTTGGGATGCAGCAAAGGCAGTCCTAAGAGGGAAGTATACAGCAATACAGGCCTTCCTTAAGAAGTAAGAAAACTGCAAATACACAACCTAAACTTACACTTAAAGGAGCTAGAAAAAGAACAGCAAATAAAGCCTAAATCTAGTAGATGAAGAGAAATAATAAAGATTAAAGCAGAAATCAATGATATAGAAGTTTAAAAAAAAAACAGTAGAACAGACTAATGAAACTAGGAGCTGTTTCTTTGAAAGAATTAATAAGGTCAATAGACTCTTAGCCAGACCTATCAAGAAAGAGAAAGGACCTAAGTGAATAAAATCATGAATGAAAGAGGAGCGATCACAACCAACACTAAGAAAATACAAAAAATTATAAGAGAATATGTGAGAAATTATATGTCAACAAGTTAGGCAATTGGGAAGAAATGGATGCATTCCTAGAAACCTATAAACTAGTAAAACTGAAACAAGGAGAACTAGAAACCTGAACAGACCCATAACCAGCAAAGAAATTGAATCAGTAATCAAAAATCTCCCAAAAACCAGAGTTCAGGACCAGATGCCTCTCAGCAGAATTCTACAAAACATTTAAGAAAATTAATATATATCCTTCTGAAATTGTTCCAAAAAAATAAAAATGGCAGGAAAACTTCCAAAACCATTCTATGAAGCCAGTATTACCTTGATCCCAAAACCAGACAAAGATCCCAACAAAAAGGAGAATTAGAGATCAATATCCCTGATGAGCACAGAGGCCAAAATTCACAAGATACTAGCTAATAGGATCCTACAGTACATTAAAAGGATTATTCACCATGACCAAGTGGGATTTATTCCTGGGATGCAGGGGTGGTTCAACATCTGCAAATCAATCAACATGATATACCACTTTAATAAAAGAGAGGATAAGAACTATATGATCCTCCCAATAGATGCAGAAAATGCATTTGACAAAACATAGCATCCTTTTTTGATAAAAAACCCTCCACAATGTATGGATTGTGGGAACATACCTCAACATCATAAAAGTCATTTATGAAAGACCCACGGCAAATACCATCCTCAAAAACTTAAGAATTTTCCCCCTAAGGTCAAGAACATAAGGACGTCCACTCTCACCACTATTGTTCAACATGGTACTAGGAGTTCTAGCCTCAGCAATCAGACCACAAAAAGAAATAAAAGGCATCCGAATCAGCAAAGAAGTCCAGTTTTCACTCTTCACAGACAACATGACAGTCTTTGTAGAAACCCCAAAAGACACCACTAAAAAATTGTTAGAACTGATACAGGAATTCAGCAAATTCACAGGATATAAAATTAACACACAGAAGTTTGGTTTTTTTTTTTTCATTTCTATACACTAACAATTAAGCAGCAAAAAGAGAAATTAAGGAATCGATCCAGTTTACAACTGCACCAAAAACCATAAGAAACCTATGAATCAACCTAAACAAAGAGGCAAAAGATATAGACTCTGAGAACTATAGAACACTTATGAAAGAAACTGAAGAAGACACAAAGAAATGAAAAAAAATTCCATGCTTATGGACTGGAAGGAAACAAAGTTGTTAAAATGTTTATGCTACCCAAAGCAATCTACACATTTAATGCAATCCCTATCAAAATACCACCAGCATTATACACAGAGCTGAAACAAACAATTCTAAAGTTTGTATGGAACCAGAAAAGACCCTGAACAGCCAAAGTAATGTTGAAAAAAGAAACTCAAAACTGGAGGCATCACAATTCCAGACTTAAAGCTGTATTACAAAACTATAATCATGAAGACAATATGGTACTGGCAGAAAAACAGATACACAGATCAATGGAACAGAACAGAGAACCCAGAAATAGCCCCTCAACTCTATGGTCAACTAATCTTCGACAAAGCAGGTAAGAATATACAATGGAAAAAAGACAGCCTCTTCAACAAAAGGTGTTGGGAACATGGGACAGCCACATGCAGAAGAATGAAACTGGACCATTTCCTTACACCACACATGAAAATAGACTCAAAATGAATAAAAGTCCTAAATGTAAGACAGGAATCCATCAAAATCCTAGAGGAAAACAGAGGCAGCAACCTCTTTGACCTCAGCTACAGCAACTTCTTGCTAAACACATCTTCAGAAGCAAGGGAAACAAAAGCAAAAATGACCTATTGCGATTTCATCAGGATAAAAATCTTTTGGACAGCAAAGGAAACAGTCAGCAAAACTAAAAGACAATCAACAGAATGGGAGAAGATATTTGCAAATGACAATATCAGACAAAGGGCTAGTATACAAGATCTAAAAAGAACTTATTAAGCTCAATACCCAAAAAACAAAAAATCCAGCCAAGAATTGGGCAGAAGACATGAATAGACAATTCTCCGAAGAAGACATCCAGATCACTAACACACACATGAAAATATGTTCAACATCACTTGGAATCAGGGAAATACTAATCAAAACTACAAGGAGATACCACTTTACACCTGTCAGAGTGGCTAAAATTAACAACACAGGAAACAAGAGGTGTTGGTGAGGATGTGGAGAAAGGGGAATCCTCTTACACTATTGGTGGAAATGAAAACTGGGGCAGCCACTTTGGAAAACTGAAGGATGTTTCTCAAAAAGTTAAAAAATAGAGGTACCCAATAACCCAACAATTGCACTACTAGGTATCTATCCAAATACAAAAATACTGATTTGAAGGGGCACGTGCACCCCAATGTTTATAGCAGCAATGTCCACAATAGCCAAAATATGGAAGGAGCCCACATGTCCATCGACAGATGAATGGATATATAAGAAGTGGTATATATATATAATGAAATACTACTCAGCCATCAAAAGAATGAAATCTTGTCTTTTGCAATGATGTGGAAGCAACTAGAGGGTATTATGCTAAGCAAAATAAGTCAGTCAGAGAAAGACAAATTCCATATGATTTCACTCATGTGGAATTTAAGAAAAAAAATCCATGAACATAGGGGAAAGAAAAATAAAATACAATAAAAACAGAAAGAGAAACAAACCATAAGAGACTCTTAACTATAGGAAACAAACTAAGGGTTGCTGGAGCGGAGTTGGGCAGGAGGTACGGAGTAACTGGGTAATGGGCATTAAGGAGGGCACGTGACATCATGAGCACTGGGTGTTATATGCAACTGATGAATCACTAAATTCTCCCCCGGAAACTGATAATATACTGTATGTTAACTAAATTGAATATAAATAAGAAATTTTTTTAAAACTATGTAAACTTTATAAAACATATTTAAAAATAAAACTCAAGTCATATGGAAAGATGTGCCTGATATATTAACAGAAATAATCAGATTGTAAACTAATATGCACAATATGTCCACACTCAAAATACACATAGACTCACATGCATAGACACGCCTCCATAATACCGTGACACATGACACAAGGCTAACAGGAGACATTGCTGGGTGGTGGCAATTTGAGTCATTTGTATTCACCTACATTTTCTAAAAATTCTATAACAGACATTTGCAATTAACAAAATAAAACTTATTTTCAAATCCTTACAATCAGATATGGTTATTAAAACCCTTGTCTCAGCATATAATCTGTTCCCCAAAGCCTGATGTGAATTTTCTAAGAATTCTAACATCCCAGAGCTGAAATATTTATGCTAAAGCATTAAACAAAGCTCAGCCTCACTTCAGCATTTGTAACCTGTGTCCACAAATATCAGAAATAAAAATTCTTATTGACATAGGCGACACAATGAAGCCCATCAAAGTCCATTCCAGGGACGCCTGGGTGGCTCAGTTCGTTAAGCAGCTGCCTTCTGCTCAGGTCATGATCCCAGCTTCCTGGGATGGAGTCCCACATCAGCTCCTTGCTCAGCAGGGAGCCTGCTTCTCTCTCTGCCTCTGCCTACCACTCTGTCTGCCTGTGCTCTCTCTCTCTCTCTCTCTCTCTAACAAATAAATAAATAAAATCTA
>ML106868.1:232878-356205 GCA_003697995.1 Taxidea taxus jeffersonii
TTCTGCTCAGGTCATGATCCCAGCTTCCTGGGATGGAGTCCCACATCAGCTCCTTGCTCAGCAGGGAGCCTGCTTCTCTCTCTGCCTCTGCCTACCACTCTGTCTGCCTGTGCTCTCTCTCTCTCTCTCTCTCTCTAACAAATAAATAAATAAAATCTTAAAAAAAAAAAAAAAGGCCATTCCATTGTAATCCTAGTTTCTGGCCTCTGAAAACATCCCAAGTGTTTCCTTCACCTCCTGGTCTCACAAGCATTAAGAAGATAATTTGCAGGACTCTCAAGGTGATTATCTCTGCAGAACAATCGACATGGGCTGAACCAGGCTTTCTTGGGGTTCTTCTTTTCCATTCTCAATATAGTTCTCCTGGCTATGAACACACAGATTTGGAATTACACATCTGCTCCCACTACCACTCCAGGAATCTGGAGGTGATGACCTCCTAACACACTACATGAAACCTCTGTAAACTTCTGGTCACTGGGAAATGCTTTAAGTAAAATAAATAAATAAATAATTTTTAAAAAATAAATAAATAAAGTTCACACCTCTGAGACAGCTTCCAGCTTAGATGAATGAGACACCACAGAAAAAGTAGTTAAGGAAGGGTATTGTGTCCAATTTGACCGGCCTGGAAATAAAGTTTCGAATGAAAGAGATGGGGAGAAAAATTGGGGGGGGGGCCTTTTTCAGTAAAGGGGGCCTCAGAGTTTTTACAACTCCTACAGAGCATTCGACCTCGCGTGGATGGATTAAGTCAAAGAATTTATCGAAGATCCAGATCCTGCCATAAGCAACCCACCCTTAACCTGAAGAGTGAGGAGTAAACCATGGAGCGAGGCCAACTATGAAGCTAAAGGTCAGACACATGGAAAAAATGAGAGAAAATGTAAAACGAACGAGTTCCAACAGTTCTCAAAACGCAGTATAATCAGACCAGCTCCCGCACAGCTGGTCAGAATTCCTCCCTAAGCAAATTCCTTATCTCCCCACTTAAGTCACTATTTCTGAAAGACTCCATCATGCTCAGGTTGGGAACCTCCAAGGCACCTCTGACTCCTGTGCCCTCATTCCAGCATCCAGTAGGAGCCAACTCTCACTAACTCTACTTTGATAATACCATTCCCCTCTCCTATTCCTGCCTTAGTTACTTCTCACTAAGGTAACTAGTGAAAGACAATGACTGACCTCCCATTTCCTTTCCCTTCCAAATCTGACTCACTCCCCCCTGCTGCATCTGTATTCTCTCTTTACTGGGGTAAAAATTACATAATATAATATTCACCACCTTCACCATTCTTAAGTATACAGTTCAGTAGTGTTATGAATGCTTACATTATTGTGAAACATATCTCCACAATTTTTTGCAAGTCTGAAACGCTGTACCCCTTAAACAACAACCCCCTTCTACCCTCCCCTACAATCCCTGGCTACCCCCATTCTGTTTCTATGAATGTGATTACTTTAGATATGTCCTACAAGTGGAATCAGCGCTTGTCTTTTTGTGATTGGCTTATTTTGCTTAGCATACCGTCCTCAAGGTTCATCCACACTCTAACATGTGACAGGATTTCCTTCCCTTTTAAGGCTGAATAATATTCCATTGTATGTTTATATCATGGTTTGTTTACCCATTCATCCATCAGTGGACAATTTGGGTTGCTTCTATTTAGTGACTGTTGTGAACTATGATGTTGTGAACATGGGTCTGCATGTATCTGTTCCGGGCCAACTTTCAATTCTTTTGGCAATCTACCCAGAAGTGGGATCGCTGGACCGTATGGTGATTCTGTTTTTAATTTCCTGAGTAAACTCCATAGTGTTTTCCTTCATGACTGTACTATTTTACATCCCCACTAACAGCGTACAGGGATTCCAAATTTCTTCTTGCCAACATCCTCGCCAACACTTGTTCTTTTTGTTTTTTCTGACAATAGACATCCTAATGGGTATAAGGTGGTATCTATTGTGGTTTTACGCTGCATTTCTTGGACAATGAATGCTATATCAAGCATTACTTCTATATTTTTGTTCCCTCTCTCTGGTCAAACCCCTTCACTCCACACCGGCTGCCTAATGAATAAGGTACAAATCCATTCAAGGCCTTGCATAATTGCACCACATCTGTCCTATTTCATAATACTTCATTCCACAAATCTTCCACATCAGCCCCACAAAATGCCTCATCACAGCCTAAACAGGTCCCATGTTTTCTTTCCCCCTGCCAATGTTTACAGCTCAGATCGCATCTCCCCTAAGAGGAGTCCTGTGCTTGCTCCATGAGAACACTACATTCTTTCAGCGCTCAGTGCTCGGTCTTACCCTGCGTGTCACGTTCACCTCCTCCACACCGATTTATTCCTGGGTCTCCTCTCACTTACGGAACAGAAAGTTCATGAAGGCCCTGGACAGGAACCTGTTCAATCATCTGTCTCCAAGTGCCTGGAACACTGTAGGCCCTCAATAAATAGTTACTGAATAAATAAAGGACAATAAATAAATAAATAAATAAATAAATAAATAAATAACTGGCTCAACATTTTAATGTGCAATGGGCTGACTAAACCCATCAAAACATCTACAATTTCAGATCAACAGTGGTGGTCTCTTTTTGCACATTGGGGACATGGGCATCCTAATTCTCCTGACCACATTATTTAGCTTCCAACTTAAAAACAGACAAACAGCGGCACCTGGGTGTCTCAGTGAGTTAAAGCCTCTGCCTTCAGCTCAGGTCATGATCCTAGAGTCCTGGGATGGAGCCCCCGGTCGGGCTTTCTGCTCAGCAGGGAGCCTGCTTTCCTTCCTCTCTTTCTACCTTCCTCTCTGCCTACTTGTGATCTCTGTCTGTCAAATAAATAAATAAAATCTTAAAAAAATAATAAAGTAAAATAAAATAAAACAGACAAAAACCCAACTTTTTGAATGCCAAGTAGACCCCACCTCTAGTAACTGGACAGCCGACTATTTCATTTACCCTCCTAGTGGCTGACATCTCAACACTCCTTCCTCCTTTCCAAATATGAACCACGTGCAGCTGGTCATCTGGGTTCCAAAACATTTGATGGAGCATATTTTCAAATACCGTTCTGGAAAAATATTCAATTGCCTCATTTTCATTTTACTCACTAAATAGGAACTTCTCTCTCAAGTTCAATTAAACTCACTTGAAATCAGAATTTGCAAGAATGTGTTTCATTTAGATTTACTGGAAGATGTCAGGCACTAGTTAATTGGCCTTCAAGCAGCACAGCCACAAGGTCCCACTTAACTGAGCTCTCCATCTCTGCCATTTAGCTGTTCTTGTTAGATAGCATGGATTGGATAGCTCATCTAGTATTGGGGGCCAACCAATGGTGATACAGAACTCTGACAAATTAATTAGATGTAGATTTCAAATTACTTGTGTGCACCCTACAGAGAGCTTTAGCCTGGGTCTAGCAATGGTCTATGTTCTGTGGCCTGAAAATTCTCATTTGAATGAATGGAGAATTTTGCCAGATAATTCAACTGAACATTTACTAAGGACTGCGCCAGGCATGGTTCCAGACACTTCATTTATTCATCAAGCCTCTACTAAATTCCTTCCCTTTGCCAGGCATTTTGCCAGGCACTGGAGATTCAAAGTCATGTAAGAGATGATTCCTCCCCTCAAGGAATCCGGGAAATGTTTCAGACTTGTGTTTGATGGCTGTGGAACCACAGTCTTTGTATTCCATAGTTTATCGTTTTTAAGAGTCATTGTAAAGCTGAGCCCAAATTAATCCAGATTAGAATAGAATAGTCTGATTTCAAAGAGTCGGCCCTATATCCAATTAACAAATAAGATCACAATGTCTCATATTATTAATATGGTTAGTGCAAAAGGGATAGAATAAACTGCCTCCCATTCTTTGCAGGCTGTGGTCATAATGCTAAATTTGTAAACATGTTAGGATTAACTCTTTACTTGGTAAAAATCATGATACCTAAGTTCCTAAAAGGAAAAATCATGGTTCCCAAGAACAAAAACTTTGAATTGGTATTTAATAAGTATTTATTAAAGAAGAAAGGTAAAAGGAGAAAGGCAATTCCAATTTATTAATTACCTACACTGTATTACACTTGGCATTTTCTTTTATGTCAGCGGTTTATAAAAGGCCAGAGGGTAAATATTTTAAGATTTATGGGCCATATGATTTCTGTCCCCACTACTTAATTCTGCCATCATACTATAAAAACAGCCAAAGATGAATAACAAATTGGTATGGCTATATTCCAATAGAAATTTATTACAAAAAGATATGGAGAGCCAGATTTTGCCCTTGGGCCCTGTTTGCCAACCCTCTCTTATACTCTCTCCATCTCTGTACTTTGCTTCTGCTAAATGCTCTTTCTGAGAAGCCCTCATCTAGGTGCCTTCAACCCATGTTCCCAAGCCCTGTTCAAGTCTTCCCTCTTCCTCTTATGATTCAAGTTTAAGAAATCTTTGGATGGTAACTAGCTTTTTTACAGTACTTGCACTTTTCCAGATTTTTTTCTTTCCTACAACAATCTTTCAAAAGAAGCAATGCAGGTATTCTTTTTTTTTTTTTTTAATTTGACAGAGAGATCACAAGTAGGCAGAGAGGCAGGCAGAGAGAGGGGGATGCAGACTCCCTGCTGAGCAGAAAGCCTGATGCGGTACTCGATCCCAGGACCTGAGACCATGACCTGAGCTGAAGGCAGAGGCTTAACCCACTGAGCCACCCAGGTTGCCCGCAAGGCAGGTATTCTTATTCCTACTACATGAGAAACCAGAGCAGTATGTCTTGAAAATCAGAGGCAGAAGAACAGGAGGAGAAGGGACCACAGAGGCTGTGGTTCTTCCCACCAAGCCTAGAATCAGATGTGGGGCATTGAATCTCACTTGCCCTGTCAGTGCCCAAGGGGCAGGCAACAACAACCAGGAAGAATAGGATAGAGAGTGCCCCCATGGAAAGGAATCAGCAGGTTCAACCTCCCTTCCTGCCCACAAATGACTGTTCTAGTACAGCCTCTCCTACACAATGGGAAAATGACTACTTCACATTTGTTTGTTTTTGTTTGTGATATTGTGGCCAACATGGTAAAGCAGTATCTGCTTGCCCTCCATCCCTACCTCACTTCCCTTCCCTCTACATTCTCAGTGCCCTAAGGATTATATTCCTCATTAAAACATGAAGGTATAAACCTGGTCTCAGTTTTCTTTCTTCCAAGGACATTAAGCCAAAACACTTGGGAACAGGAGACCCTCAGTCTAAGACTTTGGAGCTGGAATGTCCACTGCTGGGAGACAACTCTCCATGAGTCTCTGTTAGAGAAATCATGGCCCTCCTGGGCCAAACATCAAGGATTTTGTCTTCTGCTGGCATCCGTGAAAATGTCAGACTAAGTTGCTGGCTTCCAACTGAATCCAGTCGTATTCTTCACAGTTTCTCACACCCACCTGTCTGAAAAAAGAAGGACCCCATCGCTGGTGACAATAGGATGGTAGTAATGCCTGGCATACAGTGACATCACAATCAGTAAAGCTTTCACCTGCAGTTGATTGAGATAAGGTTCGGGTAAAGTGTCACCCTGAAAGGTCAAATGGCTGCATCACTTGACAGATGGGGACAATGATAACTGAAAAGATGGGAGTGTGAAATTGTTATGTTGAAGGCTCTTGTGGCTTTGCAAAAAGAAAATTAAATAATTAAATTCGATATCTAATTGCCAACTTAAGGCCTGTTTTAAAAGTGTTAAGATTCTACATCATTTTAAGAAACTGCGAGTGCAGAGAAGAATGTTCTGAAACTCAGGCCCAGGATATGAATTCTACACGTGGCAGATTTGCAAAGGAGAGTAAACGCGCAGTCTCAATGTATCTCTTATGTCGACATCAGGGACCCTGTGGGTGAGAATGGGACAGTGAAACCTGGGATGGGGACATCTTTGTGTTTGAGCCTGAGTATCCTGGACCCTCTGGGCCAGTAGAAGTATCCTGGACCCTCTGGGCCAGTAGAAGAAGCCTTTAGCCACTGCCAGAGGAAAAAAGCTCCCTCTCCTCCTTCTCCTACCAGTCTGCCCAGAGACCATGTACCATTGCACTGCCAGGCCATGACACATGGCAAAATGGCATTTATTCTTCTCTAGATCTGTCCCCCTACTACCACTCATGACCTTTAGGTCAATAACCAATGCCAGGACTTACCACAGTATAAGAAGGGATTCCCTACCCTAGGAAGTAACAGACTATACCTACATGTACAGAAGTGAATCTTGAGCGTGACAGACCATAGACAGGACAGAGTATAAGGACAGATAAGGGATGGTGATTAACACGAGGACATGCGTCTCAGACTGGGGATTCAATGAGATAACAAGGACATGGGGAGCCATTCCTAACACCATGCTGGGATGACGCCTAGAAACACTGGCATCCTGGTGGCCTACAGAAGGTGGGGTGAAGACACTGGACCTTCCTTGGCATAGCTCTGAAGAAGGGTCAGAAGGCTTAGAGAATGTTAGAATGGATTTGCTACATAAAACCTGAGACTCCACCATGTGATTAAATTCTCTGGGAGAGCTCAAAAAACATGTCCTTCAATCAGGCAGTAGGAAATGTACCAGTGAAAGGGCCCAAGAGTTGCTGAGAAGTTTCATGGTGGTGGTGCCTGTAGGCAGGATTTGCCATGAATATGCTGCCATGGAAACAAGATCTCTGATATAAAGACAATTTTAGGATCCCAGAATGGCAAAGGCCAGAAAGCAGAACTTTAAAAGGAGAGGCAATTTTGACGTAATTACTAAAATGTGCAGCAAGGCTGGAGTAGCATTTAGTTGCCTTGACCGACAGAGATCTATGGTGATAGGTAGTAGATCACAGTGTTCCAAGGGGCAAGCTAGGCAGTTTGACTAAGGTATTGTTTTATTTAATTAAAAAAATAAAATAAAATACACGCACGCGCACAAGCTGAACAGCAGAAGGCTGACATCAATCACAATGGAGACTTAGAAACAGTCCTCTTGTTTATTTTCCAGATTTAAGCCAGTCCACAGACCCAAAGCTCCATACCCAAAGTGTATATTAGCCAAGCCCTAGGATCCCTTTGCTGTATAGTCTATTACTTCCTAGAACAGGGCCTGGTTAGCCTTACTGACACTGTAGTAGGTCCTGGCAGTAGCTGTTGGTCTGGCAGACATGAGGGATAGTGGAGGCATATGGAAAAGGAAGCTAGCTCTCCTTGAGGAAGAACTCTACAATACCAGCATAATTGTATGCAGAAAATATACCTTTCCTTCCTCCCTGAAGGAGCCTCATGACCACGTACTTAGGGAACTTAGCCTTTGAGAAAGGGGAACACCCAGAAATTTCAAGAACTGTTAACTATAGGTCTGAGCTGACACTAATACTGAAGGACCCAAACAATCCACCACGCTCTTTTGGTTTGAGTGAGGACTTGCCATGTTTTATGCTTATAAGTACAGTTTTAGCCTAAGTCACAGTAGGCCTGATGAGTCCAGAAACTCACACTGTGGTTCCTCTGTTACTAAATGTGTAACTGAGTTAGATATACTTAGTAGCTAGCAGGACCCTCACATTTGCTCACTGACTTGTGGAATAGGAGCCATTGTGGTAACAAGAGCCAAATGTATCCCTCAGAATTGCCTCCTTTTCTACCAAGACAATAAACTGGAAGCCATATTACATTCCTGAAAGAATGGAAGAGATTAATGCCACAACCAACGACTTGAAAGAGGCAAGGACAGGGGTCCACATCATATTTCCTAATCTACCTGACTGGACTCTGCAGGATTCAGATGTACCGTGTTAGATGACCACAGGCTACAGTAAAATTAACCAAGCAGTAGCCCCAATACCAACTGGTGGGTTAGATGTAATAGCATCTCTAAAACTGGTCAATATGGACTCTGGTACTTTGTACATTGCTACTGAGTTGATGAATGCCTTTTTTACTTTCAATACCCAGTAGAGACAAAATCACAAGTCATTTGGACCTTCAGTACATCTTCACCGTAATAGCTTTAGGGCTTATTAATCCTTTTGTCATAATCTAGTCTTCAGGGAACTTGACATTCTATAGAACAACACATTGGTCCATTATTTTGATGACTGTCACACTAATTGCACTGGGGAGCAGGAAATGACAATATCTTAGATACTTTTGTAAGAGGATACTGTAATACATGTTGGAAGATGAGACATAAACCCCACAACTACTTGGGGACTGCCAAATCAGTGACATTTCTAGAGCTTTCAGTGGCTTGGGACATTCCTGGAGATGGCTCTGAAGTAAAGCAGAAATTGGTACCCCTCGTAGAACTACTACTACAAAAGCAGCACAGTACTTGTTGGAATTTTTTGCATTTTTGCATTTTAATGCAGCACTTAGCACACTGGGACAAACTCGGGTTTATCTAGCTGGCAACTCAGAAGGCTGCCAGAGAAAAAGAAGCCCCCCATAGCAGGTTTAGACTGCGGTACAAGTTGCCCTGCCACCTGAACCATATGTCAGAGCAAACTGGAAGTGCAGAAGGGTCCACAGTAGATCAGGATGCTGGGCCGTCCAATATAAGATCAGCAGTGCACACCTCTAGAGTTCTTAATTAAGCAAGACCATGTCCTCTGCAGCAAGGAACTACTTTTGGGTTTTTTTGTTGTTGTTGCTGTTTATTTGTTTTAAAAGATTTTATTTATTTACTTGAGAGAGACACAGAGAATCAGCAGGGGAGAGGGGCAGAGGGAGACAGAGAGGCAGCATCCCCCCCTGAGCTGGGAGACTGACAAGAAGCTTGATCCCAGGACCCTGGGATAATGACCTCAGCTGAAGGCAGATGCCTAACCGACTGAGCCATCCAAGCATACCAAAGAACTACTTTCTTTTTAAAATAGTTCCTTGTGTGTTACTGGGTCCTAGCTGAAACTAACATTGATCCTGGAACACCCAGTAACTATCTGATGGGAGCTGTCCATCATGAACTAAGCATTGTTATATCCACAGTGTTATAAGGCCAAGATGAAATAGTAATAGTAAGTCTTAGCTCATGACATTGTCAAGAAATAAATCTCCTTCCCTTCCACTTCCACCCTGATGGACTATTCCAGGGGTTCTCTATGGACTGTTCTGAGAAGTCCCATGTGAGCAAGGAAGTAGCTATATCTTCATATGATGGTATGCTAGTTTGGTAACAGATGTTCTTATTTCTATTTTGCCTCCTTCCTCATTTCCTTTCTCCCCTATACTCTGACTCTCCTGGGATTGCAGCCTTCAAGAAAGCATTACGCATATGGAAAACAGCTTAGGTGAGAGAGCTACGTGGGTCCTTATCTGTCAGTAGGCATTGGGTAGGAACTGGATTCCAAGCCAGGATTAGTGCCCTAAGAATCAGGCATGGATTGGGTCCTACACAAGTTTATGAGTTTGGACACAGACTCAAGATGAATCATAGGCAAGCAGGTCCATCTTGGCAGCCCAAGAATCTGGAGGAGAGAAATCCTGCTGCCTCAGTAAGAGGTACACAAAGGAAGTCAGGTGTGGGGGAGAAAGGAGGTCATGGGTCAGCTTTCACTTAAGGCCAAATGCTGACATGTCCTCTAAGGAGCCGTTCCTTGCCCTCTCTGGCTCCTTCTCTTGGGCCAGAAGCAATGTCAGTTCTCTATGATTCCTTCACGTAGCTAGACCCCTCCATTTGCCTCATACTGGATTGTTTATTTTCATATCTGCCTCATACCACTCCACTGCTCAGCCACTACAATGGTTCCCAACTATACCCAGAGTAGAAACCAAAGTCATTACAGAGGCCAATAGAGCTTGTTGTAATCTGTCCCCCTTTGTAATAAGCCCACCTCTGAACTCTCCTCCTTACCCACTCTATTCCAGTCATATTTTCTGTTCCGCTAACCCCCAGGCACATGTTTGCTTGAGGATTCTGTGCCCATACCCTCTGTGGTAATCTCTGCCTGGAGAAGTCCTCCATCGGACATCTAACTCCCTCACCTCCTCAAGACATTGTTTCCATGTCACCTTCTCAGGGAAGCTACCCTAACTACACAACTTAATGTGAACACCTACCTACCTCCATCCCCTCCCTCCACGGCATTAATCTCCACTGCAAACAAGATGGCAGCCCCACACCTGTCCTCTGTAGAAAGGCTCACTGACTCTGAGGATATTATAGGACACAAAGGTATTAACATCCAGTCCCTTGGCCTCAGGAACAAACACATCCTTAGAGGCAGCCATATCTTAGTGTTCTAAGAAGCCATAGTGTCTCATGTGGTCACAGCTCACCTTCGGCACATACCCCTCCCCAATCACTTCTCAGTACTTAAAGATCACGGAATCTCTAAATTTGGCAGACTTTTGTCATCTGCTCTGACAGGGACAACTTTGTCATAACACTGTTCACCCATTGGTCGTTCCCTCCTGCACAGGAACTTTGGAAGCTGAAGCCACCTCTGGAGAGGAAGATTGGAAAGGGAAAGCTGGGTCAACTGACTCTCCCACAGTCGGCATGTAAGTGAGGCTCATCTCTAGTGGTACCCACAAGAGGCTCCCATTAACAGCGATGGGGCCCTCTGGATGTTTCGAAGGCAGAACCCACTCCTGGATTCAGGCTCCCCTGGTGGAAGGGAGAGCAGCTGAGCTCCCTGTCTGGGGTAGAAAACATTCCCCTTGGTTCTGCAATTCTCCCTCCTGTACCTCTCCTGCCTTACCAGAGAGTCGTTTGCATATACTGGCTGGCTGTCTTATCAAAGTCAAAGGAAGCTGAGGCCTCAGTCTCTCCCCCTGTTTCCAAAATGTGTTATTTGTGATTCAATTTCACATGGCCTGCAGAGGCAATAAAGGGCATAGGGAATGACCCTGTAATGTATTCCAAAAGCACTCCCCGCACCCCCACACTCCCAAGGATAACAATTTGCCAATATAACCTTTAATTAAATGAACGGAAATCATGCAGACCCCATGGTGTAGGAAGTCACTAAATAGAAGGAAATTATGTATGAGTTGCCCCCAGCCACTCATTTTAGCTTGAATAGGATCTGTCAGTAGGGTCTGTAAAGTGCAGTAAAATCAAAATGGGAGACTAGCCTTTCCCTGGCATCTGTCTGCCCAACAAATGGAGTGGGCCTCTGGCCGCATGCATGGGGGCGAGGGAGTGGCACCTTCTAGAGGAGGTACACTGGGAGAACTGAGTGGCCCCCAGACAGCTGACAGCCACAGTCCCAGAGATGTTCCTCCAAGGCCTCTGGATCAATTAAACAACTTCTCAGCAAGACAGACTCTTGCTCTCATTGTCAAATCTCAAGAGCACATTCTCTTTGTGGGGAAAAGCATCGGATTTTTGCAATCCTAAATGACTGCCTAAGTGACAGTGTCATTTTCGCTGGGGGGAGGGGTGGGGAGACAAGCACAAGGTCGACCTATCTTGTCACTCTCCCCTGTCCCCTCCCTCCCAGGCCCATTGCCGCTGCCCTTTCAGCCTTCAAGACTACCTTTGCAGGTGACTGCCAGAGAGAACCCAAACCTGTGCTCCCCTCTGCGGGTCACCTCCTACCCGCAAGTTACAAGCCTTCCACTCCACACACATGCCAGAACAACCAGGCTAAAGTCTGTGTCCCTTTTCTGCTCAAAATTCTGCCAGCAGCTTCCTCGCCTTGAGCATGGGGTCTAAACTCCCAGCCTCATGTTCCCAATACCATTTACCACTCTAACCTAACTGCCTTGAACCCCTTTCATATCTTTGGCCCCAGCCAAACCTGGACTAAACCCTCCTCCTGTCAGCTCTGTCCCCCTGTTCACAACATGTCCAACGAGTCCTGCCCTCACCCTGCATTTCCTGACTTGTAAATGTCACAGGCTGCATATGGACTAGCCCCAATACCACCACCTCCAAGAAGCCTTCCCACTCTGGGGCCAATCTTCTCCTTCTTTGTTATAGCTTCCCTCATGTTCCATCCGGCCGTACAGTGATTTCCTTCTTCTCCTCGGGAGGGCACTCTCTTTTGAGGTCAGACTCTCTTCACTGTTTCATCTGAGGTATATATACATACAGAAACCACAGTACTTGATGTGAATGTGTGTTTGGCAGAATTTAATTTTGAAAAGTGTTTATTTTGTGGAGCTTGCACAAGGGCTGGCTTTATTTAGCCGAGGAAAGAATCCCACATCAAGCATTAGGCAGTGTTAGGGGCAGGACTTCTAAGGAGAGTTTACCAGGAGCTGTGAGAAGTGGAAAGCAGACAAGATACTTGAGACAGGGTAAGGAAGGGGTGGAATTGAACAACTAGATTTCATCAGCTCAGGGCTACCCGATCAATCATCTAAATTCTCCTGGGAAATTCTCTGAGGCTTAGGAGAAATGGAAGTAGATTCACTCTAAAAGGCTACGAAGAGGTAATCGATGTAGACACTGCCTCATCCTTGGGTCCCGGTTTCATGCAAGCCTGCGGTCATGGTCTGGGCCACTGTGTTCCCTGCTTTCACAGACTTTAGGACCAAACAACTTGGTGCTAAATTATATATTGCCTTTGTTATCCATCCAAGGTTCCTAGGCAGCACCCCTCTCTCACTAACCTGACTACAGAGAGATGACATCTGAAGCTTCTGAACATTCCCCACTGGCCAATGGGCAGGTAGGTGTGAGTTGTGCTCAAAACCCACCTACGGACTCTTTCAATCCTCATGGGCTTTCCACAGAGACTGAGAAGCCATAGTGGCTCCACTTGGCTCCCGAAGAGGTTGGAAGAAGTTTATCTTGATCATTGCTCTTGCCACCCATTCCTACAACCCCCACTAGGGTTTCACTGTCACTTAGTAAACATATTTATGTGCTGGTTATTGACAGGTACTTTTCAAGACATCAAAAATGACAAAACATGCAGATATGGGGCAGCTGTGTCATGCAGGACAAGTGAGTTTATAGTCCAGTGTGGGAGGAACAACTCCTATATACCCAATAAAGCAAGTCAGGGTGGGCTTAGCTCTAGTAGGTTGTTGAGAAAACAAGGGCTGTCTGAGTGCAAATACCATTCTCTATTCTCTGGGAATTTCCCAAGAAAAAATAGCCCGAAATCCTCCACTAGTCTCTCTCCATCTAAAGTTGGACAAACTTGAAGAGAATCTCAGGGGAGAATCAGCAACTAATTTACACACAGTAGGAGTTCTCATTCAGCTCATTCTGCCTCTGTGTTTGAGTTTCTTGGAAAGGGCCAAACCTATCAGATTGGGGGGTATGCTGCCTTCTTTGTACTTACCCTGTAGAAGAGGGGCAGCCCAGAAGCCTGGCACCCCAGAAGTTTTCTTAGCAGACCACAGAACTCAGTTGACTCAGGCCCCGTGAACAGTCCTCAGAGCAGCAAAGCTTGCCGGGGCCCTCCCTGACCTTTCCTGCAAAGAGCATTTCATTACTAGCTGGAAGAGAAATAAAAACTAAACCACAAGGAAAATAAAGTTGGAAAAAAGGGCAGGCCTATAAAAGAAATAGGGTTTTTTCGCCCTCTTTTTAAATATCCTTGTAGTGACCCTGCTAAGAAAAAATGATTCTGGATGAAACAACTCAATTCGAATTATAATTACTGAAAAATTGAGAAAATATTTGAACTACTCTCCCTGTGTCAGTGACAAATAGTTCTTCACTCACTCAGTTAAGCAATGGACACTTCCGAGCCCCTACTGATGTTAATGAACTATGACTGCCCAGACAGACCCAAGGTGAAGAACACGTTAAACTTGCATGACCCAGGAAAGGCTCAGCCCAGGAGACAACATGTGAGCCAGGGTAAGGAGACGGGTTTTAAACTTCAAATTTCAAATCCTCTTCTTCTCATTATAAAGTAAATACTTATTCATTACAGAAAATTTGGCCGATACTTATACATAAAACACAATGAAAACTTTTCTTAGATTTCCATCACCTGGAAGGGAACAAATTTAAGAACTATTTATCTCATGCTAGGCACCAATTTAGATGCATTATACCCACTACCTCATGCACTACTGCTCTGAGTTTATGACATTAAGGATCAGAGAGATCAGTCAACCTATTAGAGGTCACACAGCTATTAAGTGGCAGAATAAAAGAATGAACTCATCTCGGTTTCAATCTATGTCCTACTGTCCTTTTATACAATCTTCTCATCCTTAACCTTAAGTAGTGACCCTTCAGAACCTGTAACTACTCTAGCATGTTGGATAGACCCCACCTTGCACCTGCTGAGGGAGGTCCATGTGCCTCTTCCTTGGCTACCATGTTCTTTGCTGCCAGAGACTCCCCAGGAAGCAGCAGTGGTTGCAACAAAGGACTGGTGATAGCCCACAGTGCAACTGCTCTCACAGCCCAATTCACTGGCAAAACTCCTGGTGCAACAGGCTAGACACAGGGTATAGGGACACAGGGCAAAGAGTTCCACGGCTGACCTTCGCTCTCTCATAGTTTCGTATTCCAGCAGCTGCTGGGTTCTTGCCACCGGGTTTAAAAATTGGGGACAAAGAGACAAGTGGATTACTGGAGACAGGTCCAATACTTACAGATTTGTTCCAGGTGACTGTCTAGTTCTGGGCAGAACAAGCGGGATTCTTTTATGTTTGTTTTATGTCTCAATCAATTTCTTTTCAATTAGGGGAAGATGCCATACAGAGGGAACCAACATATTCCAAATTACCCCCTACTTATTGCCAACTAAATAAATTACACTCACAAATCCAAACATACCCTGCAAAGAAGACAACCAAGTCATCATTTTAAAACACTAGCTATCGACAGGCCTGCTGGGGCCTCCTAAGTCCCAGGAAATGTGACATCACTTCCTGCCCGGGCATAAAAGCCCTCAAGGTGACTTTCTGGTATTGCCCCATGAAACCTGGCTCCTATCTTCTTAGAAGAGAAAATGTGTAAAGAATAACTAATGTGACAGGATCCCCAGGACCACCCTTGTGTTGAGAGGACTCACAACATATAGTTGTACTTGTGGCTATGATTCATTACAGTGATGTAGGAAGGCCACCCCCCAATCCTAAGGGGAAAATACACAGACAGAGTCTGGGGGAATCCATGGGCAGGCTCCTTTCTGCTCCCTCCTTCCCAAGAGGAAATCACACAACACCACTCTTCCTCCAGCAACAAAATGCAACAGAATGTGTGCCACGCTTCTGCCCAGGGAAGCTGACACCAAACTTAGTACCAATATTTTTACCAGGCTAGACATAGGGGTATTCTCTGCCTAACAGATCAAAATTCCCAACTCCCTCCATGAAAGCAGGTGTTTAGCATAAACCATCTAGTTTTTATGAATAGTTGAGACACAGTAAACCATCTTCATCAGTTAGAAAACATTCGGAATCCTTCTGAAATCCAGGTCCCAGATGCCAGGCAAGGATCAATATGCAGGCTTTCCTAAGGATATCAGCAGCAAACCGGTTCTGCTAAACTTATTCTGCACAACCGAACACCTAAAGCCTTGTCCATATAGATACTGTCTCAACCAAGAAGAGGTAAATTAATCCAATGGGTGGTCTGGCACCTGGCATGTCATTCCTCATAAATATACCCACATGGCCCTTGTCTTTCAGCTCTTATGTCAGCTTCGATAAGAAGAACTGTGTGATTTTTTTTTTATTGAACATCTATCTCACCAGCTAGAAACCTGGTGGGCCTTATCAGTTTCTTTGAGCAATAAAGGGACACTATATGCATTCCAGAACCTAAGACTCAATAGCCCTTGCAATTTCTGCCTTCACCCTCTTAGAATGCTGCCCTGAGACTACATATAGAAAGTTGGCTGGGTCTCCTGCAGGAGGGGTCCTGAGGGAGGGGAACAAAGGGGCCCCAGAGAGCAGGCAGCTGTCCACTCCTAGATGTGTGGGCCTATTCAGGATCTTCCAGCCCTACTGATCCTGCTCTTGATTGAAGAAGCCCCAGCGAAACCAGCAGAGGAATTAACTAGCAACCCACAGGTTCGTGAGAAAGAAGAAATCTTTGTCGTTTCAAGCTAAGTAAATGTTGGAGGGGTTTGTTATGCAGTGATAAATAAGTGATAGGTAATGGGGGAGGCTTGTTTATCTTCAGCCTTTCTCTGCACTCTCGTAAAGCTCCTTTTTGTATAATAGAGTTGAATTTGCCCAAATAGGTCTTTCCTCTTCTCTTCTTATCTCTTTGGCCCTCTCTTCCTCTGTCCCTTTTCCTGATTCTAGACCAAAATTGATGCATAAGCTGGGTTAACAAGACAAAACCCCCCTGGGGGCACCTGGGTGGCTCAGCTGGTTAAGTATTTGCCTGCAGCTCAGGTCATGATTTCAGGGTCCTGGAATCTAGCCTTGCATCCGGCTTCTTGCTCAGCAGGGAGTCTGCTTCTCCTCTCCCTCTGCCTCTCCCCCTGCTCATGCTCTCTCTCTCTGTGTCCTGCACTCTCTTTCTCTCCCAATAAGTAAATAAAATACTAAAACAAAAACAAAAACAAAACCCTCCTGGACAGTGTGAGAGGAGGTGGGGGGAGGATGTCAGGGAGAACAAAGGAAACTGAGATACTCTTTGAAAGATGATATTAGTAAATCTTGTCACTGTCACCAAATAAGAGAAGAAGCAGAGGATCTATGGCCCCTGTGGGGACCTTGGACCTCTCCCATAATAAAAAAGAATGCCCCCAACAAAAGAGAAGCCCTCCTTCTCCCAGCTGCCTTGCACCAGGGAATGGAATGAATGAGATGAATGAGATGATCTTCTATTCCTCTTTCTTCCTTCAGAGCACATATTGCCAGCCATAAGTATCTATGTTTATTTTCTTGCCTATTTTCTGCCCGCAGCTACTCCCACACTTGTCTGTCTGGCTCTTCCATAAACCCCATCACCTAGAACACCGGGAACACAGCAGAGGCTCTTCAATATGCATGGACTGAATGGACGAACAAGTGGATGAATTTACAAGTGACAAAATGGAAAGAGAACATTTTTTGGAAATGAGTCTATGCCGACTTTAGCCTTGGAGAAAGAAAGTAGAAAGAAAAGCTGAAAAAAGCAGAATAGTATTTTTATTATAAACAACACAACAAAACTTATAAACTGAACCCTAGTGAAGATAATAGTAATAGTATTTACGCAGCATACATCGGGCACTGGTCTAAAAGTCTAAAAGCTTTATATTAACTTTTACTCCTCAAAACAACCCTGTGAGGTAAGTAGTGTATGACATCCATCTCCTTTCACAAAGGAGGAAACTGAGAGGCCCAGAGAGGGGAAGCAATTTGCCTAAGGCCACCCAGCTTGCACATGGCAAGCCTGAACATGAGCCCGGGCTGTCTGTCTTGGAGTCTACACTATTCATACCACATCCTACAGCCTCTTAGAGGTAAGTCAGCAAAACCCAGAAGACATATAAGAAAGTATATATATGAGGGAAGAGTTGGAGAAAATGGCAGGGCCAGCATAGAAGAAAAGCAGTTTTTGTTCCTGGGGTGGAAGATCTAAAATTAAGGCTCCACACTGGGTGCTTTCTTTGACCAAACCATCCTCTTCAGTGATTAGACCACCTACAGGTCCTGTTTATTGCTGACTAGTAGGGTGCAGTTTTGTGCCAGCCCAAACAATTACCCAAACAAGCAAACTGCATCCTCCCCCAAAGAACTGGGGATACCACCCCTTCTGATAACATGAAGTCTGCCTCCTCCAGCCCTGGCTGTTCCCTCTGTTCCGGACTGCAACCCCTTCGGGGTCCTGAGTGGTGGAGAATGTCCTCCTTACCAAGCCGTGAGGATATGTGACTGAGAACTGCTGACCCCATCCATCTAGTGTCAGGTAGTGTATGTTTGGCCATCCCCAAAATCCTAGGTGGGGCATCCCTCTCCCACCACGGGGCGCAATGGGAGGTGATTCCAACGGTCATGTTCGAAGGAGGATGAGTTCCATAGATCTACAATGGTCTCAGTGCACCTTGGCCCCAGCCAAGCTAAATGCAGTTTGTGCCAGCAGGCAGCTCATTAATGTAGGAAGGGTATGACAAAAAGTCTAGCGCTCCCACTAACTTGTATGAGGCTCCCAACACCGTAGCTCCAAACGTCTCAGTCCCTCGGCATACCAAGGTGACAGCCACCAGGCTGATGGCTGCCAGTAGAGCCCGGGTACCAGGCACTTCACAGACATTTATTGAATTAATACAATAAAATGCTTTAATACTGTGGTTAGTAACTGCTTTGTGATTAAGCTCTTTGCAAATATCCTATGGCCATTAAAGTGGTTATGGGGGAAATTACTTATAACAAAATGCTATGTGAAAACAGCAAGAAATGAAATTGTATGTACAATATAGTTTCCACTAGATTTTTTGAAAAGCTAAATGTGTGACGAAAATGACCAGAAGGCCATAGACCAAAATAATTATAGCAGTTGTGTTAGCAGGCTGAAATGATTTTAAATGTTTCTTGTTCTTGCTATTTCCCAAAATTTCCCAAATGTGGTATGTCACTTTCAAAATAGAAAATGTAGTCAATAATATTTTAAACCAAGCTCCTCTTAGGCTGGAATTGTTATAACAACTTTTTACGTTGTATTACCTCTAGTTTGATGCTAGGTTTTAGCAAGTACTTAGGAAATACCTACTCATGGTAACACAGAGAAAGAGAAAAAAACACCGTGATATACTGGGAAAGACTGGGAGGTAGGAGCCCAGGGTTAAGGGCTGTCAACTGAGCTGTCAGAAGCTACTTCTATAACTGCAAGCAAGACACCTCATTAATCAGCACCTCATTTTCTTCATCTATAGAATGAGAATAATATCCAAGAGGGTCCTCCATGATTATTCTAGGGCAAGAGTCATCAAAGAAGCCAGATGGTTTCAGAATTTTCTTGGCAGGGTCAGCACCCACTCTGTTCCTCATACCTCCCAGCTCCTCGTCCCAAAACTCAGTATGGGCCAAATGTCTTAGATGCTCCATCTCTCCCCCAAGTCTGTTTCTCTGCCAGATATGCACAGGCTGTGCCAATGAGTTCCAAGATGCCCCTGGCAGCATGTTATTGGCTTTGCTGACCCACACGCCCAAAGCCTTAACCCAGAACAAACCCCTGTCCAGAGCTGTGTGTGCTCCGTAGCTATGCATCTCTTTTCCATCTGGGGTTACAGTAGTAGTTGCCTTACTGACTTCAAACGCAATTTAAAGCACTAGTATTTCAGCAGCAATAAAGTTAAAGGGAAAAAAGACAAAGAAAGAGAAACTGTTGGCAGAATTTTCAAATCTGTTGTGTTTTAGGTGCCTCCCCAGAAACTGAAAATTAACCTTTTCCTCCTCTTTTTTTTCTTTCTGGAGAAACAATGGTTTATTCTATTGAGTCTCCAACTGGCTGAGGTCAAAGAGGCCGCTCTGGTTTGAATTACCATTTTAGCTTCTCTAGTCCTTTATCATATTTGAAAATCTCAGTGTGAGCATGAGTTCATTGATCGGTGTCAAATGCACATTTTCCATTCTGCTCTACTGGCTCCTTTTTTCCTAAAATAGTGTCTTCTCCACTCAACCCAGCCTAGACACTAAGACTGACTTTGGCATGCACTGACCTTCAGATGCTTCAGTTCGTGCATCAGAAAAACTGTCCATTGTGGTTTGTCGATTATTATATGAAGGGCAAGAGCAGCAAAGCAGGTTGGGAGGAATGCATAGGTAAAATGTTACCTTGAATAAATGATATTCTTCTCTGTGCCTGCTTTCCACAGCTAAAGCATAGGCATTAGACTGAATCAGCTATCATTAGGAACCTGGGAGTGGGAGGGGAGGCGGGAACACATATCCCTAGGAGGTTTTATCAGGATCAAATGGAGAAATTTTTGTTTGTTTTTGAAATTATCTACCCTCCAAACCCAGGTTTTGAAATGCCTCTACTTAAGGCAGGTTGAGAGCCCCTTTGTGAATCCTTGGCCGAGTGAGCTCCTTTTACTTTTAGGTGTGACAGTGGAATATGACTAACATTTATAGGATGTAGTCTATAAGGAACATCATCACATGATGACAAAGGCTCTACCTAGGGAGTGTGGTTTTAAAAGGAGTGCTGACCTACATAATCCTTAAGACAACTAAAAGCTGCAGTTATTTATAATGACACTGACCAAACTCACTAAAATTCAAGAAAGGTGTTTACCCACGGTTTGTTATCAGAAGCAGTAATGTGTTCTAAAATCTTCATGATGGTGTTTATATCATATATATTACATTCCAAGTACACAGATACTTAATTCAGTAAGAAGAAAGGAAGAAAGTACACAGACTCAGAATTGATGAGGCACAACCAAAGTATCTCAAATATCAATGCAAACCATAAGAGTAAGGGAATAATCCATAAACATGAATGTTCCATTTACCACATAGAATACCTTGTGCTAGTACTAGAAAGGACATAATAGCACTCATGACCCAGACTATGCCCCCAAATGCCCTATCACGTAGTTAAAAAAGCACACCTACAATAAAAAGATGGTGCAGTGTAAGGCAGTATTTGCTACACCCAGTATGGACAATAAGCAGAATGGGGAATCAGAAGGAGATGGTCAGGGTAAAGCTTTCTGGGGAGAAAGAATCTGACCTCACTTGGAAACCTGATGAGGGCCAGAACTGGAGAAGAAAACAGCTGCTTCTTGGGAGAACCAGAAGTGTGGAAAATCAGACTTTATGATAGAAAAGAAAGAGATCGCTCAGAAGAGGCTGAAGTCCTCCACTTTGATTGTAGTAGTGCACAGCATTCATTCTTCCCTTTCAACAGTAACCCCAAAATAAGACACAAATACAAATTCTACCCTTGATGAAACCAGAAGACAAGGAACTGTGAGCACCCACGAAGAAGGGAGACCAGAAGCAGAGACTGGATGCACTTGGCTGCTATTTTACAAGGATAGTGCACTCTAAGATGAAGAGCACACCAAGAAGTAAAAAATCAAAATCTCTTGTTCTGAACATTACAATGGAAATACATTGCAAAATTCCATCAGCTTGAGCCTCTCTGGACCCAGTTTTGTTCCAGGAGGCAGATGAGAGTGGGTTGAGTAAGGAGACACACAGACATGTCCTGTGTGCAGAAAACAGTCTTTCCACATGACAGGAGAGGACAGAGATTCAGCAGTGTGAAGGGCTCTACAATTGTAGGCTTCATTGGATGGACAGAGGTGATGGCAAAAGAACTCAAACACTGGAATGAAGGAAAATCCCTTCTTGAATACTGATCTCTTCCTTATACAAACCTCTTATGAATTATACATAGCTGGTCTGGAACAACAAAAATAAATTACCTGGGTTAAAACTATGTCATCAAAAAGAAACTAGTATAGGCTCTATTTAAATTATTGCATGAAAAGTAAGGAAAAGAACAGGAAAAATAACAGCAAAGGGTATTTTCCAGAAAAATATTGCCATGGCATAGAAACAAAAAACATGGCTAAATATTTTGCCATGAATTTTTAAAAAGTTAATGAAGTAATAAAAAACACATTCACAAAATAGAGCAGAGACTAAGAGCTCATGGAAAAATGTGGTAACATACAGAATTTGAAGCCTACTAGCTGAAATCAGGAAAGTAAATTTTTTTAAAAATGACAGAAATAAAGGAAAAATTGAAAGAAGCACAAGGAAAACAAGACACTCCTAAGAATAGAAAGGACTAGAAAGAAAAGGATAATAGAAAAATGAGTGAAAAATTAAAGTGAAAATATATGAAGAACTTAAAGAGGTTAAAGAGAAAATGATAGAAAGGAAAATTGGCAAAATACAGAAAAGAATATTTAAAATAAGATTCGATAAATCTTCTCAGAAATAAAAGACTTGGGTATATTGAAAGTCACAGAATATCCAGGAAAAAAATGACAAAATTATCTAGTACATTTATAAGACTTCAAAGAAAGAATCTTTGGGAAGCAGGCACCCCTCACCAATGATAGTGGTAAAAGGAGACTGGCCTCTGACGCCAACACTGTATCATTTATTCTCAGAAGACAGCAGGCTGATAGCTTTGTAGTCTATCCTCAGGAAAAAAATAAACCTGACAAGAGTTTTATACCCAGAAAAACTATTCACTACAATGATAAAAAACCAACATTCTGGAACATGCAAGAATATAAGGCATTTTGTTCCCATGAGCCCATCCTGAAGAAACTAAGTGAACTTTCCAACCATCCAAGAGATGAATGGAAAATTATTGCTAAGGCCGGGGAGAAACATTGAATCTATTTTATTGTAGGAATAGGACTAAAACAAGTTGGTATTTATGATTAAATAATGGGTTATAAATGTCATAAACTCTGACAGCATAGATGTGATCTAACTAATAGAAGAGGAAGGGGGAAGAACATAGTGTATTCATTATCTTCTATAGCTGGGAAGTAAAGATATAAAAAGCCAATAAACACGTTTATTTAACAGCAGAAAGGTAAATCCTAGAAGAAAGTATAACCATAAAATACAGTGAAGGATGAGAGAAAAAGGAAAGAGAAGAAGAATGTACTAGAAGAAGATCAATTTGACAGATTTCCTCCCCATTTGCTCTCAAGCCTATGTCATATACTAACCGTTCATCTTGCTGCCTGCTGCCCCAGACACTTAAACACTTACCTATCCACTCACTCATTCAATAGTCGTTAAGCACCTAGTATGTGCCAGTGCTGGGAATTAGGCAATGAGCAAAGTGGACAAGATTCCTGCCCTCGTGGAGCTTACAGACATTTAATAGGGACAGAGACATTATAAACAAGTAGCTATGCAATATAACATCAAGTTGTAACGAGCACTATGAAGTAAAATAAAGCAGAGTGCAGAGAGAGAATAATGAGAAGCTAATGGTAAGAAGCTATTAGAGTTCAGAGAGAAAGGACAGGTGAGCTTTCCAAGAAGATGAACCATCAAGGGCAAATGTCTAGGGGCAGGTAAAGACCTGGCAAATGCCTAAGCCAATCAGAACCAGAAATTCGGTAGCTCTGTTTTCTTCCCCACAATTAAGCAACACTTTACTCACCTCTGTATATGTGATTCCTGCACCCACATATATGCATATGCCCCACACACTCACCCCTCCAGAGTGAAAATCTGCTCTCAGTTTGCCTCCCATGCTTCGCACAGCTTCCTGGTCCCCTCGTCTCTGTCTTCATCATCTCTGCTCAAGCTCTCTGGGACAGCTCACAGACTCACCAGCCCTCTTCCCTGGGCCTCTCTACCTGTGCATACAGGAAAAGCTACAACCTGGGCTGAAAAATCAGACACTACCAAGCACATGTGGCCAACAGAGGCAGATTGCTAAGGAAAACTTAGGCACCTTTCACCAAATTGGTTCCAGAATATTTTATAAGCAAACTAAAAACTAAACCCTGCAGTCTGCTGGAGCTGTTTGAGTCTGGGAACTGGAGATGCCAATTAAAAGGAAATGGTTGGCTATTATTGATTGTATGTGAGCTTAGCCAGCTGGCAGAGGAGAAGGAAGAAGTTCAAAGGCAATACAGAAAGCTCTCTTGTCCCCTCTCCAGGGGCACTCACTTTGGTGTCTATTCCCTAGGTACCTACTAGCACCTAGCAGCCTGGCTGGAGATTCAAACAGTGGAAGAGAAAGGTGGGAGGAAGGAACCAACAATTATGGAGAGGCTGCCAGGTGCCTGGCTCTGTGCCAGATATTTAGTGCATGCCTTCCCACTGAAATTTTACAAATCCCAGGCATAGGTAATAACAATAATGCTGGTAAGAAAATAGAAGTTCGGAAGATTCATGTCAAAAAATGTACAAACCTTGCAGCCAAGCTCCTATAATAAAACGTCTATTACAAAATGGGTGCCAGCACCAAAAAAGAATAAAATATTTAGGAATAAACTTAACCATGGATGTGAAAGACCTGCGTTCTAAAAACTATAAATCACTGATGAAAGAAATTGGAGATGATACAAGCAAATGGAAAGATATTCCATGCTCACGGATCAGGGGAACCAATATCGTTAAAATGTCCATACCACCCAAAACAACCTACAGACTTAATGCAACTCCTATCAAAATACCAACAGTATTTTTCACAGAGCTAGAATAAATAATACTAAAATTTTTTATGGATCCACAAAAGACCCTGAATAGCCAAAAACAATCTCAGGAAGAACAAAGCTGGAGATATCACAATCCCAGATTTCAAGATTAATTACTAAGCTGTAGTAACCAAAACAGAATAGTACCAGCAAAAAAAACCAGGGACATTCATCAATGGAATAGAATAGAGAGCCCAGAAATAAAACCACGCTTATATGGTCAACTAATTTATGACAAAGGAGGCAAGAATATAGTGGGAAAGACAGTCTCTTCAACAAATGATGCAAAAAAACTGGACAGCTATGTGCAAAAGAATGAAACCAGACCATTTTCTTCTACCATATGTAAAAATAAACTCAAAATGGATTAAAGACCTATATGTAAGACCTGGAGCCATAAAACTCCTAGAAGAAAACACATGTGATAATTTCTTTGACATTGGCCATAGAAACATTTTTCTATACATGTCTTTTCAGGCAAAGGAAACAAAAGTAAAAGCAAACTATCAGGGGTACATCAAAATAAAAAGCTTTTATATAGTGAAAGAAACAATCAATGAACAAGGCAACATACTAACTGGAAGGAGATATTTGCAAATGATATATTCAATAAGGGGTTAATACCAAAAATATATAAAGAACTTATACAACTCAACAGCAAAAAAAAAAAAAAAAAAGAAGAAGAAGAAGAAGAAGAAAAAAAGAAAAAAAAATAACCCAATTTGAATAAATGAGCAAAGGACATGAATTGGTATTTTTCCAAAGATATACAGATGGTCAATAGACCTATGAAGAGATGTTCAGCATCACTAATGATCAGGAAAAGGCATACCAAAACCACAATGAGATACCACCTTATATATGTCAGAAGGTCTAGAATCAAAAACACAAGAAATAACAAGCGTTGGTGAGGATTTGGAAAAAAAAGAAACCCTTGTGCACTATTGGTGGGAATGCTAACTGGTACAGCCCCTATGGAAAACAGTATGGAGTTTTCTCAAAAAATTAAAAATGGAAATACCATACAATCCAGTAATTACAGAATTGGGTATTTGCCCAAAGAATATGAAAACACTATTTCAAAAAGATATACGCAGCATTAGTTACAATAAGCAAGATACAGAAACAATCTTAAGTGCCCACCAATAGATGACATAAAGAAAATGCGGTATACATACACAATGGAGTATCACTCAACCATAAAAAAAGAATGAAATCTTGCCATCTGCAACAACATGGATGGACCTAGAGGTTATAATGTTAAGGGAAATAAGTCAAAAAAAGAAAAACACCATATGATTTCACTCATATGGTGGAATTTAAGAAGTAAAAGAAATGAACAAAGAAAAGAAGGGACAAATAACAATGACCAAAAAACAAGCCTCTTAAATACAGACAACTGGTGGTAGCCAGAAGGAGATGGGAGCTGCACTGGATGAAGTAAGTGAAAAGGATTAAGACTATACGTACCATGATGAGCAGTGAGCAATGTATAGAAATGTTGAATCATTATATTGTACATCTCAAACTAATATAACACCACTTGCTAATTATGCTCCCAATTTTAAAAAACAATTTTCTCAGTGACAAAAAAAACCCAAAGTGGGTACCAGCAGAAAGATGGAGGTCCATTCCACTTACTTTGGAATTCTGTGAAGCTCAATCAGGGGAAGATGACTGCAGAAAACACACCAGAGGCGGCCGTCTGCTTTGCGTGAACTCTACTCTGGGCTGATCAGCGGTGGGCGTCTCTGAAGGCAGAGTTACAACGTAGGGACTACAGAGCTCCATCCAGACTCTCATCAGCTTTAATTCCGGCACAATCTTAACAAACCTCAGCCCCAGCAGCTCTCACACCAGGCCTTCCTTAACCATGCTGCGGCCTGGGTCATGACCAAAGGATGTTGACAATGGCAATGGGAGTCCTGATGGTTTCAAGCCATGAGCAGCAAAGGTGACAGACCAAATTCTGCCATGGATCCTCCCTGCCTGGACCTTCTTTCTTTGTCAAGCTGAGTCAGTCCAGCTGCTTCTGCCCAGAAGATTTTGAAGGGCCTCTAGAAAATTATAACAGGGGGTGCTGAGTGCTTTAGGGAAAGAAGACAAGTTGGGGAAACTGGGGCAGGAGGAGGCAGGACCACATTGGGCCTTTAGGAAAGGAGAGAAAATAATTCCGAAGTTCCTCTGTATTTTAGGCAGAAGGCAGACAGAAAGGGATAATAAATGCCAATCATCAAGAGCTGCTGAAAAACACTTAAAAAAAAATAAAAGGATCAGCGCTTCATTAAAAATACGCTTGCTCTCCGTGCAACTGAGGAACAAAGATGATGAGGACTGAAAGAGAATGTTTTTGAAAAGTAAAAAATAACAAAAAAGGGCTGGTGAGAAGCCCTCCAACCCCAGATAACCACATGGAAGTTCAAACAGCTCCATTAAGGAAGGGAGCAGAGGGGCACGGGTTTTGTTGGGGAGGAAAGACGTTTGCAGAGACCTCACATGTACCGATGACCGCTCTGGCTACAGTCACTGCCCACCTGCTATTATTCAGAAATTCAATCGCTTATTTTGACTATTTACTGCTCCACTTGGACGGCAAGTAGAGGCTTTAATACCATCTGTGGCAGTTTTTGAAAAGCTGCCATTTGCCAACAGCCTGTGGGGGTTTGCAGGAAGCTGTCTGGGAAAGGTAAAGTTGTTTCTGTTTTGGGTTGGTTGTTTTTTTTTTTCCCTGAAATTTGCATCAGCCCATAGAACAAGGGGCTGACCTCCCATTTCACCATGAGGTGACCAAAGAGGTGTCTGGGGCTGTGCCCTCTGGGCAGAAAGGATGAAGGATGGATTTCAGATTCCTTGGGTGAGACTTTGACACATGATTAAAGAAAGGAATGATTCCCTCACAGTAAAGGCTGTGCTGGTGGCAGGAAGCATGAAATGGAAGAGGCATTGCAGTTTTCTGACTTCATGAAATACGAAATAAAGTATCCTGAGGTTATGAGATGTTTCCATCCGGTGAGTTTCTGCATTAGCAGGCATCCCCTAGAACGATAAACATCACAAGAAAGATGTGACATGGGAAAGGGGAGACAGAGGCTCATGCGTCACTGGACATCAGCAGGCCTGCCGCTAGCTATGAGTTAGGACAGAAAGTCCAGGTGCCACATGCATGGGACAAGCCCCCGGGAGTCGGCACCCAGCAATCTGTCCACAAGTCTCATGTCATCCGTGGAGCACACTTCCGTGGACAGAAGGCCTCCACTGCCATTGCATGTGCCTCAGCAAATCCCCAGATCCCAAACAAAACTCCAGAGAGAGCCTTTCCTGCCTTTTTGTCTCCCTGCCATCAATTAGCCCCTGGTTGGCTGAGACCTGAAGCTGTCCACCCTGCACACCGCTTACAGTCTACACAGGCAGGGCTGGGCCATTCCATTGTCATCGTTATGACTTGCTATTCCAGGGGACTCTTGATTGTTCAGGGACACAATGATTGCTCATTACAGGAACTTCCAGAAGGACTCATCCACTTTTCCACAGAAAGCATGCATCAACAGCTTATATCCTAAAATTCTTCAGATCCCTTACTTCTAGAATCCCTGCCTCGCTATTTCCACCAATCCTGAACGGTTACATCGGGACCCTACCCATCCCAAGTAAGTCTTCCCATTGAAAGATCTAGATCTGCTTCAAGCAAATCTCCAACTCTCACCAAATTACAGCCAGGCCTTCCCATGGTAAAAACATCCCCCAAACCATGGAGGTGTTCTCCCTTACCGCCCAAATAAGAAACAGTTTTGTCTCATCAACCGATTGCATTCTGTTGGTGGTATTTGGAGAGCTGGCCCTCAACAAAAGGAATCAAAGGATTAACAGCTTTATCAAAAAGCCAAGCCACACTTTTTTTTACTCTTACTTTCTAGAGATTTTTCTCCTGAATTCTTCCTACTGACCCCGATTGCGCAAAAATATTGTGCAACACCTGCCCTGTGTTCGGCTAAGGCTCTGAAAGAAGTCTCCCAGCCTCAAGCGGCTTGCTGTCCAGCTGGGACATACAGCTAGTCAATTATTAGAATACCAACCTTCTGAGAAATTTGTGAGCCTGGACTGCGGTTGGACCAGCAGCAGAGATCTCCATCAGGAAGAGGGTGGGGAGAGGGCTTCCGCAAATGACCGACAAGAAGGAAGCACTGAGACATTAAAAGCACATGTCAGCAGCCGAGCCATATTGAAAATGTGAGCCAGCCCCTCCATGTTCCACCAGTAGATTGGGTTTCTACTCCCGAAATGCTCTTAACTCCTTAGTATTGTACAAACTTACCTTTGTCTTCTAACAGCTACAAGGCCCTAGCAGGTCAGATTCTGTCTTTAAAGTATCACTGTCTTTGTACAGGCACAATCTACTCTGCCCAGGACTCAGGAGGTGCTAGTAAACATTTCACAAATGACCAGAGGGATAGGCAGGGTAAAGACTGAGGGATGGAGACCAGGAGAGGGGTTGCTGCGAGAGGCCAGCTACTTGGATCCTACCGCTGAACAGTTTACAATCTGGGCTGCAAAATTCAGCACCTCCTTGCCCAGGCTCTGCAGTACTTCCTGTACTGAACACCCTCTTGTCTGCCCAACATTGTTCATATACCCCGTGGGACCAGGATCACCTCATCTCTCCCCTTACAAGTGTAACATAGGTTCAGGCCTACACCATGTTGCTTTGACTCTTGGTGCCGTTATACACACTATGCTAGAAAAACATCTACTTCCCACAACATTGCATCCCATCTCTGCCCCCACCCCATATCCATCAGCAGCCCCCATCCGACCATCATCTCTACCCTCCACTGTACTCTATCCCTCCTATTCCTCCATCCCACCTCTCTTACTGCCTCCTACTCTACCTCTAGCCTCCCTTCTTTCATTTCTGAACCCTCCCACTCCATTCCTGCCCCCACACCAACTTCATTCCTGTTATCCCCACTTCTGCTTCCCTTTAAAACTAGCCTGAGCAGCACCTCCTCCAGGAAGTCTTCCAGGACCCAGACAGAAGCAACAAAATCCTCTTTCTGGGGGGAATTCTGGCATCATTGAGTTGTAAGTTCCATGAAGCAGAGATTTTTATCCACTTTGTTCTCCCCTGTATCCCTAGCACCTAGCCCTGTACCTGGGGCACAAGAGAAACTCAATAGACATGCTGAATTCATGAGTACTTCCATGGTACCTTGCCAAGACTCTAGTTTAGCACTTCCCATTCAAGACTCTGTTCTGAATTGTGGTATCTGGTTTGTATGTCTGTCTGTCCCATTAAACTCGAAGAAAATAGAAAGTAGAGGCCACTTCTTTTTTTTTTTTTTTTAAGATTTTATTCATTTATTTGACAGACAGAGATCACAAGTAGGCAGAGAGTCAGACGGGGCGGGGGGGCAGGCTCCCCACTGAGCAGAGAGCCCGATGCGGGGCTTGATCCCAGGATGCTGGGATCATGACAGGAGCCGAAGGCAGAGGCTTTAACCCACTGAGCCACCCAGGCGCCCCTAGAGGCCACTTCTTAATGAGCGTGTGCCTCTGAGGCCCAGCATATTTCTGGCACAAAGAGGATGCTCTGCAGTAGATGGGAATGACAGGTTGAACACAGCATGTCAGCCCTGTGCTGGGCACCGGATACAGATCCCCAGTAAATGTATGGACTGCTCTGGTCTAGAGGTCTCCCACACCACTTAGGACAATCTTGAAAATGTGATTTAAAAATCTGTTATAATCCACTAACTGATCATTCCCTATTATTTCAAGACTTGCCCAGGTTTCTCTAATGAGTCATGTTTCTGCACACCATTCCTCTCCTTAAAACAGCCCCTCTTAAAAAAAAAACAAAAAAAAAAAACCAGCCCCTCTTACCAAAAAAAAAAAAAGTCATTGGCTTGCCTTCCCTCCCCTACACTCTACTACATATGCATGAATGTTTTTGGGAGAAGCTATACTACACAATTTTGAGGCTCCTCCTGACCAATGACCATCACCTCTCATCAGTACAGGAGACCTGTCCTTAACTTGTACCTGGTACAAATACCAGCAGTGGCTACTTTTTAACCCAGAAGTTTCTAGAAAGCAGATAGTCACAGCACAGACCTCATTTCCCCAAAAGATGAGTGTTGCCTTGGAGAGTTACATTGCAAGGTTGTTCTCTGAAAATGAATTAGTAAAAAATAAATCACAGGTGTGACCAACAATTTGTCACAGAAGCAAAGACACAACAGTAAATCTCTGTATTCAGTTTAAAAGCCTCATAAAACAATGAAAGAAAAGACTTAGAAAACAGATTTAAATGTCCTATACACATCACTTCTGTGGAGGCTTCATACACCAAGTTTAAGTCTACTATATCATAAAATTTGACCTAAAGTAAATATGCAAACTCTGATATGTGCACTCATTAGCTAACCTTCTGATTACCAAATCATCTTCCTCACCATGTTGAAATCAGGAAGGGTTTTAAGGAGTGATCGGGATGCCACAGGGCTAATAAAAACTCAAAGCTTGGGGCACCCAGGTGGCTCAGTGGGTTAAGGCCTCTGCCTTTGGCTCAGGTCCTGATCCCAGGGTACTGGAATCGAGCCCCGCATAGGACTCTCTGCTCAGAGGGGAGCCTGCTTCCCTCTATCTCTCTCTCTCTCTGCCTGCCCCTCTGCCTACTTGTGATCTCTGCCTGTCAAATAAATAAATAAATAAATAAAATCTTTAAAAAAAAAAAAAAAAACTCAAAGCTCTTTAAGGGATATCAACTGCTAGTCCCTTCTTTTGCTCTTAAATTTCCATCTAACAAAAAGACATTTAAAATCATCCTGACAGGGGCACCTGGGTGGCTCAGTGGGTTAAGCCTCTGCCTTCGGCTCAGGTCATGATCCCAGGGTCCTGGGATTGAGCCCCACATCAGGCTCTCTGCTTAGCAGGGGGCCTTCTTTTCTCTCTCTCTGCCTCTCTGCCTACTTGTGATCTTTGTCTGTCAAATAAAAGAAAAAAAAATTTTAAATCATCCTGACATATTATGCAGATTCTAAAAATGGAAATTGTGGGGACCATGGGAACAAGGAAAAATATATGAGAACACATAAAACAAAAAAGTAAAATATAAATCATATATACAATTTTATTAGAATAATGCAAACATGTGTGTGTCTATATGTATGTGTGTTAATATGTCGCAATAAAAACAGTGTGTCAAGACAATGAATCATGCATGATTTTGAAATAAGTTTTATCATTTAAAAAAACTGTAATGGTGCCATCCAATTTTTAAAAAGGGACCAAGAGGGGCGCCTGGGTGGCTCAGTGGGTTAAAGCCTCTGCCTTCAGCTCGGGTCGTGGTCTCAGGGTCCTGGGATCGAGCCCTGCGTCGGGCTCTCTGCTCGGCAGGGAGCCTGCTTCCTCCTTTCTCTCTCTCTGCCTACTTGTGATCTCTCTCTGTCAAATAAATAAATAAATAAAAATCTTTAAGAAAAAAAATTTAAAAAGTAAAAAGGGACCAAGAGGTGGGAATGCTGGAATCATTAAGCGGACCTGAGATCGTAACCCAACAGCTGAGCGCAAGTCATCTGGTTCTCAGTAAGTGTGATACATCACCCAAAGGTTTTGTTCTTCATCAATAAGGCCTGACTCAACATTTGTTCACTGGACCCTTCCTGATGTTCTCCGTTGATTCTAATCCAGAAAGCCCCTGCTACTCCAAACTAAATTATAACAAAGGAGAAAGAAACTGGGGATGGCAAAGCCATTCTCCCCTCCTTCACGGCTCCGCTCCCGGCTGATAGCTCTGGGCGTTTCATCAATGCATGGCTTCAAAACAAATACCAGGCCTAACAAGTTTTCAATAGCGACTGCAAACTGCCCTCTCTCTCCATTCCACAGGTAGGCATAATCCAGACTCCAGCAAATGGATGATGCTGGCGCCTCACTGATCATAGTGTTAGATGAGCATCTCATAACCTTATCCACTAGAAGGAACAGAATTCAACTATTTGCCATGAGATGAGAGAATAATCGAATAGTGGAGTGATTCTGACTTGGAGTCGGTCCGAGAGTACAAATGGAAGCCCACATAAATATTTAAGTTACAAGCCACACTGCCAAATTATTCAATAAAACGTGTCCTCTCTTCCTTCCTTGACCAATAGACCTTCATAAAGACAGTACTTTAAATGTGTTTAAGGTTGCTTTTATAGGACTAAAAGTTGCAAAATGTCAAAGGCAAACAAATCACCCGATCATTACCCATGTCCGTGCTTTGTTAATATTCCAGCAATGCTGAATGAGTGATACAAAAGCGTAAATAAGTCATAAATTACTATACATTTGTATCATACAATTTGTCTTCCCTCATTTCAACAAAAATGCTAATTATGTTAAAATTATGAGTTTTACTCAACAGGCGTTGGCAAGGATGTGGAGAAAGGGGAACCCTGTTGTGCTGTTGGTGGGAATGCAAGCTGGTGCAGCCACTCTGGAAAACAGTATGGAGGTTCCTCAAGAAGTTAAAAATAGAATTACCCTAGGATCCAGCGACTGCACAGCTAGGTATTTACACAAAGAATACAAAAACACTAATCAAAGGGATACAGGCACCCTGATGTTTACAGCAGTGTGATCTACAATAGCCAAGATATGAAAGCTGCCCAAGAGTCCATCAGTAGATGAATGGATAAAGAAGAGGCAATGTATAGACATATAATGGAATATTACTCAGCCATAAAAAAGAATGAAATCTTGCCATTTGCAATAAGATGGATGGAGCTAAAGAGTATAACGCTAAGTGAGATAAGCCAGTCAGAGAAAGACATATACCATATATCATATGACTTCAATCATGTGGAATTTAGGAAGCAGAACACATGAGCAAAGGGGAAAAAAGAAAGAGAGAGGCAAACCAAGAAACAGACTCTTAACTACAGAGAACAAACTGCTGGTTACTAGAAGAGAAGAGGTAGGGGTATGGGTGAAATAAGTGATGGGGATTAAGGGGGGCACGTGCTGTGATGAGCACCAGGTGATGTATGGAAATATTAATCACTATATTGTATACCTGAAACTAATGTAACACAGCATGTTAACTACGCTAGAATTAAAATAAAAACTTTTTTAAAAAAATCAAGTGTTTAGATACTATGTGTATTTTATTTTTTTAATTTTTTAATTTTACTATGTATATTTTATCAACAATAGTGTTCTAAATGATTTTTAGAATGCATTCAGTGTCCTCAATTTGAATATTTTTTCATCAAAAATTAAAATTATGTATCATATTATATATAATTTATATATTTATAATATATAATATATAGCTATATATATAATGTATAAAATATTTGAACATTTTTCATCAAAAATTAAAATTATAGTAAATATAAAAATTCTAATTTTCTATGAAAATTTGAAGGCAAAATGTTAGTTATATTGAATGTAAAGCAACAATTTAAATCAAGGTTATTTAAATAAAGCTGGTTTTAACTTAGTTTTTAATCTAACTTAAGTCAAATTAAATATTTTAAAAATAAGAATATAATAAGAAGTAAAAAGATATCCTTACTATCAGAGACAGGGACTTTAAAACCAAGAAATCTGTAAAAACAAACCCTGCTACTTTTTTACTAATCCACTACCTCAGCCCAAATTCTTCTTAGAATTCTTTGCTAATTAAAGCTCCCAAACACCTGTCTTCCTTCTCTTGTAAATTCGCCATAAATTTACTGTCTCTTTGTCTAAAATAGATACAAATTGCCTACCTGGTCATTTCTTTAGGTCCAATTTCACTATTATGGCCACTATTATGAGTGCATGTAATAAAAGTTTGGATTTTTTTCTCCTGTTTACCTGTCACATGTGAATTTAATTCTTAATCCAGCTGGAAAATCTTGAAGGTAGAGGAGGATTTCTCCCTTTCCTATAGTTCTTTAGTGAACTGCAGGAACTTTTATGCAACTGTTGGAGATCCAGGAGTGCCTCTGGCACCACAAATTGGAACAAAAAGAGAAGCAAAAAAAGAAAAGAAAAGCAAAAAAGAAACAGGTCAGCACTACCAGGAAGAGAGAAGCAAGAAAGGGGATGGTCAGCACCAGTAGAAAACCAGCATTCATTATGCAAGAATCCATTGCAACTCTTCTATCTCTGAGAGGAGAAATCTGAGGAGACAGTTGTTTTTTCTTCTTGCTTAAACACTTCTGCCACCCAAATCTCTCCCGCAGGCCAAAGCAGCATCTTCGGACGTTTGCAGTGTTCTAACCCAAAACCTTCCTTCCCAGCAGGGAATCAGCCTCGTTCACCTGGTTTGAAGGACACAGAGCAAGAGCTGAGGGGAAGCATTTCTCTGGCACCTGAGCCTTCCTTGATAATCACGGTCAAGAGAGCACATGTTTATCTTTTATTTATTTTTTATTTTTTTAAGGATTTTATTTATTTATTTGTCAGAGAGAGAAAGAGAGAGAGTATGAGCACAAGCAGGGGAAGTAGAAGGCACAGGTGGAAGCAGACTCTCCCCCACCCCGCCCGCCCACGAGAAGCCCTATACAGATCCCAAGAGAGCAATTGTTTAAAATGACCAGTCAAAAGGGTGACTGGGTGGCTCATTTGGTTAGGCGTCTGTCTTTGGCTCAGGTCATGATCCAGGGGTCCGAGGATTGAGCCCCACATAGGGCTTCCTACTCAATGGGGAGTCTGCTTCTCCCTCTCCCTCTCTCTTCCTTCCCACTCTTGCTTGCTCTTTCCCTCAAATTAATAAAATCTTAAAATAAATAAATAAAGTGACGGGTCATGAACCAGATTCCGAGTGGCAGTGTGCCTGTGTTTGTGTCGGGAGAGGGGGTGCGGGGTGGGGGGTATATATAAGCCCTTCTAAAGCACAGGCCCAGGGCTGGAGCGCCTCAGACCCACACATAAGGACAAAACTGCAGACTCTCCATGCCCCTGAGGCATGTAGTGAGTCTGAGACTCCTGGTAATCAGCACTGGTCTCAATGGGCTCCTGTAACCAAGGGCCTCCAAGAGTGTCAGCCATCACCACAGCGAGAACAATTTTAATGGTTCACAACTGGTATTTTTCCCTTTGTTTCTTGTGCCCAACTATTTTGCCCACTTTCCAAATGAACGATCATCACATCTGTTCCTACACAAAAGGAAAAGTGACTGGGCTTATCAAAAGAGGGTAATTTGGGTTCCAATGTGGGACCTTTCTGACTTTAAGAGCAATTGTGACCACGCAAGGCTTTTGCCTTTCCACTGACTTTAGAACCTTGTCTCCAATTAAGAACTGCACCACGACGGAGAAACACCCCGGTAGTAGGTGTGATGGAAATTGAAGCAAAATAACTCCAGGGCGCCTGGGTGGCTCAGTGGGTTAAAGCCTCTGCCTTCGGCTCGGGTCATGATCCCAGGGTCCTGGGATCGAGCCCCACATTGGGCTCTCTGCTCAGCGGGGAGCCTGCTTCCTCCCCTCTCTCTCTGCCTGCCTCTCTGCCTACTTGTGGTCTCTGACTGTGAAATAAATAAATAAAATCTTTAAAAAAATAAAATAAATATGAAGCAAAATAACTCCAAGAAGCAGGTACAAATCCATTCATGAGCTTGAGTCAGAACACAGGGTAGATGACCCTTTCTGCCTGAAGAGTCTCTTTCCAGGGCCAGACCTTGACGAATCTGAGTCTCACATCATTAAGACACAATAAAACTTTCAGAGGTTTATTGACACCGCTCTGTAAGTCCCAGTCACGTACAAATTCAAATTAATCAAGTTGATTTCCTTCCAACACCTAGCACAATGGATAGACTGAAGAAAGGGAAGCTTGGAGTTGATGAAGAAGAGGAAGAAAATGAAGTAAGTAATTTAGGTGTATTAGTGACTCCCCCATATCAGAGCCCTCCTGGGGCCCCTACCCAGACCCTCAGAGTACAGCACCAACCCCAGCATTTCATCGCATTGCTTTCTGAAGTACCGATAATCTCCCCGGCTTGAAGGACACTCCAAGTCTATTCTTCCTGTATTCTCAGTTCCTCCCAAAGGACATTTAATAAATGTCTATCTAAAACAACAACAACAACAACAACATTCATGCATGAAAACAAGTGGCTTCTGGAAAATGAGTCCAGTTGCTAAACCAAGAGTTTATAAACAAACTTGTGGAAAGCCAAGTATCTGTCAGCGGGGAACTGCCTGCCCTGACCACTGTACCACATGGGGTCTTGCTTCCTACTCACATATATACACTTCTCATTTCCTGTACTAGAAGTTTCTAGGGAATGCAGGATGCTGTGGGAGTGGGGAGGCGGGGTTACCCTCACTTTGAGGCCTAAAACAGAGGCTAGCAGGAAACAGGAACATCATACTCATTTTTGGAAAGAATCAAGAAATGAAGGATAGTAATAGTCACTCAAGGCAGGCTCCTTACAAGCTGACGGTGAGCCAGCCTGGGCTTTTAACTGAAATAGTAATGGCCACTTGCTAAGGTCTTGACTCACATGGACAAAAGACAGAGGACAGGATGTCCTTCAGGAGGACAAAGGAGGGCAGGCCAGGCAGATCGATACTCCTGAGAGCTCCCATGCTCTCAGGGCACGTGTGTCTCTCCACCCTGGAGACCAGGTTCTAAAGTCTCCTCTCCATTCTGGTCCCAGCTACAACGAAGACACTTTCATATCTCTCTCCCTCTATTTTTAATGACAAACTTCTGACTATTTTTTTAATCCCCATGACTGAAAAAGTTTCAAATCTGAATATGCTCTAAAGTACTTAAGCTGTGTTCACCATCAATCCCTTCCTCCCCATTGACCCTGACATGAGTAGTCATTAAGCTTTGTTAACTGGGTGATCTCTTTCTTGTGCCCATTAAGTCATTAATCCAAGCACCAGCTTGGCATTTACTCGCCCACTTCTGGAACTCACATTAATGTCAAGGGCATCTCTAATTGCTACTCCCCTCCCCTCTATCAATCTATCACCCATCTCACCACACCCCTCCCATGAGAAGCTGTGCAGGCCTCTCAGGTCACACCCTCAGGGAGGACTGGAGCCGAGCAACCCCTGCTCCCCACTCAGCAACTCCTTGGCCCTCTAGCCAAGAAGCACAGCTCAGCCTATTGTGGGGCAGATGGAAGGGGATTTACAGAATTTACTTTAAAAAAAAAAAAAAAAGATTTTCTTTGAAAGCGAGCAAGCAGGGGAGGGGTCAGAGGGAGAGGGAGAGAAGCAGACTCCCCACTGAGCACAGAGCCCAAAGAGTGCTTGAGGTCTCATGAGGGAGGGAGATCACCAACCTGAGATCCTGACCTGACTCAAAATCAAGATCGGACATTTAAATGACTGAGCCACACAGGCAACCCGCTTTACAGAACTTTCTGTTACAACAATATGCACTGTGATTAGCCACTGCCTGAAAATGGTTGCTGGCCATTCACCCAACATTTCTTCCAGGGATGGCAGCAGCTGGAGAAAAGGACTTTGTCCTTTGGAGAAGGCTGGGGTTTGGGACTTGCCATCAGCACTGTGGGACATGGAGCTGCTTCCCTACAAGAGGCGATGAGCCTTGAGGACTCGGCTGCTGGGGTTCTGTAGTCCCACGCTGCTGGGGTAGGAAGGGCGTAAGCAGGTGTCATGTCTGTGAGTAAGGGACAGGTGGGGCTAGGCAGGGAGAGATAGGTAGGGGGCCATGGATCAGGCTCCCAAAATTCAAAAGGTAGGAGATGAAAGGAAACCAGAAATAAGGGAACAAACCAGACCATCCTGTCCTTGGTGTCAGAAGTGAGTTCTTGAAACAGCTACTTGTGACCAACCAAGAATTACCAAACCCTAAAAAGGAAGTAAGATATTAAAGGTGTTATCACTAGTCCTTACTCAAGGGTGCTATCCAAAGAGATGTTAAACAGATTTAAGTTCCCTGCTTAGCTTTCTGTAAAAGTCCATCCCTAAAAGCCCTCATTGGCAATCCTGTGGGGATCCCTCTCACTCCTGAGAGCTTTTTTTCTGTACTCTTTTTTTTTTTTTAATTTATTTATTTGACAGACAGAGATCACAAGGAGGCAGAGAGGCAGGCAGAGAGAGAGGAAGGGAAGCAGGCTCCCCGCTGAGCAGAGAGCCCGATGCGGGACTCGATCCCAGTACCCCGAGATCATGACCTGAGCCGAAGGCAGCAGCTTAACCCACTGAGCTACCCAGGTCCCTCTGTACTCTTGCTTAATAAACTTCTATCGCTTTACTCACTGTCTGTTGTCTGTAGGATTCATGCTTCCACGCCATGAGACAAGAATGTCGCTCTCTGGGGTCATTTGGGTGCAGCCCACAAATACTGGCCCTGTATCCCCAACTCCCAGTTTCTTCCTAGACAAATATGTGAAACAGCCTGATGCCTCTGGGTGCCACAGCAATCTGGGGGCAGCTCGCGCTGGCTGAGGCTACTCAAATTCTTTAACAAACCAACAGAAAAGCACTGGGTCAAATAAACGTGCTCGAGGACTCAGAAAAATGGATGAATACTCTGTGTTCCCAAGGATTTTTAAAAAATGAATAAATAAATCACTTCTCTCTTCAGAGCCATCTATCCTGCAATGGAAGGAAACCACTTCAGGAACGAGCCCCCAAACAATCATCGGAGGCAAATTGAAGTGTTTCTCCCCAAACCATCCCTTTTCTGGAAGGCATTCCATCGGGAGGTTTCTTCAACTCTCTGTGCTAGGTGGTTGCGTTTCTCTATACAGAGAAGACAAGGACAATCTCAGACCCATCCAAAGGCATCTAATCTTCCTTTAACAAAAGTCCCCCCATTGTCAAGATCAGCCATGGCTGGGCGGTCAGCCCCAGACGACCCTATATTCTCAACAGAGCTGGTAAAGTAACCTCTCCTCCTTCGCCGCCATTTGCTAAGAGCCTCTTGGCATATTGTCTCGGAGCATCTGAAAGGCTATTTCTACCCACAACACTTATTTTTGAGCCGCACGTTAGCTTGTCATCCAGGTGCTGCTGCTAAAACACACACGCATGCACCCACCAAGTTGCCACTCACCTTTGGTTTTCTTCTGATTTTTAAAATAAATCAGGGGCCCGACGACATTCTGATTTTCCAGGCTGCACTACTTGTTTAAGACCAAATTTCACATCGCCTGCTTATTACAAATGGCCAGGTGGAACGTGAAGAGAAATCATGTTTGCGATTTGGCCTCCCGGGTTATTTATGCTGGGAAGCTGCAAAGCTGCGTCACGGGGGAATATTTGTATGAATGTTATTATAAATGGCATCACGGCTGCAGCCCAGCATTTTGGCATTTGGCACTAATCACTGATGTGCCACATGTCGAAAGAACTAAATATAAACACTCTCAGTGCTATGCATTCACGTGCCTTGAGAGGAAAGCAAGGAAATTCCTGACAGCCCCGCAGCCAGAAAATGAGCAATTACTGCCCATTTACCCCTTGTCTCCAGGACCCTCAGGATGTGGCAGAAGGAGTAAAGGGTGATTCAGAACTAAGTAAGGGCTTCAACAGAAAACAAGGATCATGCACTTTGGGGCCTAAGGCACAAGCTGGCCAACTTTTTCTTTAAAGGGCCAGGGAGTAAATATTTGAGGCCTTCATAGGGCCCTCACAGTCAGTCATATATTCTTTTCTTTTTTTTTTCCTACAATTCTTTAAAGTTGTAAAAAAAAAAAAATCAGGCCTACATTATAGGTATCACAAACTGTAAGAAACAGCCCTTGTTCATGTGTTTGCTGGCCCCTGGCCTAAGCAAATGAAGTGGTTGTGCACCATTGACCTCAAGCGCACAGGGTGGGTAAAACTCAGGAAAGCGGCTCAGGATCCTCTTATTTGAGTTGGAGTCATGACCTGATCTTACATAAGCATGAATCAGATGCGACTAGTCAGAGCTTGCATATCTCTGTCCACCCCTTGAAGGCAGCCATGATCCTACAGCCAGGAACTGAAAATGCCCCTTCAGATTCAGCTCAAATGCTGCTTCCTCTAGGAAGTCTTCACTGGTTGTTAGAGCACACTCATCCCTTCCCCTCACCCCTGCCGCTCCCTGGTACATCAGGTTTTCCGTGTGTGGTAATACTGCTTTTGACAACGGCTGCTCACCTCCTCCTAACCAACACTTGAGCCAAACACTTCCACTATCATTCTCTCACTCAAGCTTCAATTGTAGCCAGAGAGAGAGGCTCTGAGAGGGCGAGCGTGGTGTCCAAAGTCCCATTACTAGGAGGAGGCAAGCAGGACTTGAATCCGAGGCTATCTGACTCCTTTCAGCTCTCAGCTGCCTTTGGTTCTTTCTTCACCTGCTCGGCTGCTTTCCTGAGGGCTTTCAATTCCCTTCAAGTCAGGAGCCAGGACTTAGATGCTTCTCTGGAGCCCTCTCAGACACAGCTCCATAACAAAATGGCTGCTTGGTAAAGGCCTGGGTTTCTCTCGGAGGTGAAGCCCAGGTACACAGGCTGAGGAGACACTAGAGACCCTTACAGTGCAGGGCAGGTGAGGACTGTGAGGTAGCCACCACTCATGCCCACCCACAGGCCTGGGGACACTCCTTCAGATACACACTGGTCAGTCCAGGAGGTGACACCATGGGGGCAGACCCAGGGCCACATCTCACACTTTCTGGCCTCCCCCAAGCCTCCGTGTCCTCCACCATGCATACCCCAGCTCTCTCTTCCCAAGCTCGTTCCCATGAGCATCCACGAGGCATATGGTACAGTGCAAAGCTTTTTGAACTGTAGGTCAAGTCTTAGCAGGGATCGTAAAATGAATGTAGTGGCTCAGGCTGACATTTTCATTAATGAAATGAATAGAAAACACCAAACTGCATTTCACATTCTCAGGTAACAGTGGGTGAATACTGCTTGGTGAAACTTCTGTTTACTGTCTGTGCAAGCTTACATATGTGCGTTTGTGTACTGTTAGCCATAGTAAAGGCCCAGCCACAGGGTGCCTGGGTGTCTGCCTTCAGCTCAGGTCGGGATCCCAGGGTCCTGGAGTGAGCCCAGCCTCGGGCTCCCTGCTCAGTGGAGAGCCTGCTTCTCCCTCTCCCTCTGCTGCTCCCCATGCTCGTGCACTCACTCCCGCGCTCACGCCCTCCCACTCTCTCTCTCTCTCTGTCAAATAAATAAATAAAACCTTAAAAAAAAAAAAGGCCAAATAGTAGCACCACAGGATCTGGATCTGGCCATCCCGGGGTCAAACCCCCCTCGGCTATTTAATTGCATGTGTGACCTTAGGCAGGTTTCTTAAACGCCCTGCATTTCAATGTGCTTATCTGTAGAGAAAATAACTATAGTGCATCTTTGGGAGAATTCAAGGAATGGATATGCAAAAGCATCTTAGAACCCCAGGCACAAAGCAAGTACTGAAAGGAGCATAGAGTTAGCTAACTGGGATCAGCACTCACAATCCTCCCACTTCCCGCTGCTGCCGAGAGGAGGGGTACTGTTGTCCCATTTGTGTGACAGAAACAGAGGCTGGGAGAGATGGGCAAAGCAGAGAGCCAAACCAGAATTCCGTTTCCACCTCTTCTCTACCCACAAGGCAGCATTATCTCCTATCCCCAGAATTTCTTCCAGCCCAGGGGACTCTTTACTAAGTTGCATATAATTGCATATTACCTGCTTCCAACATTCCACCGCTCTGTGATGCGGATTGACAAGACACTGTCTGGTAAGTACTCGGACGCCATTCAGACAAGTAAAATACAAACCCAGAGTGTCATTTTAACGTTCTCATGATTATTATTATTAAAATGGCCAAAATGGGGAGAACACGATTTCAGCGCCATGAGTTTTAATGGGTGTCGGGAATGTGGATTCTGGGAACAGCTGGTTATCACAGCGCCAGCATCTGAGATCAAGCAGCACGGTCGGTGTAAGTAATTTCTCAGCCATCAACTTTGTTTATTTCACATTGAAAGTCATCTTTCCCTCCCTGGGGCAGAGTATTTGTGTGTGTGTCTTTGGAAATAAAGCTCAGCTTGATGACACTCTTCCAAAAATTCATTTTGATATATTGATTGTCCCGGCCAATAATGCCCTGGCCTTACAGGTGTGTGAAGAAAACATCAGCGTGTTCGGTTATCAACAGCTCCCGCCCAGAATGGGCTGCGGGGCCAGGAGCTGCTCTTGCTCTTCCAGTAACTTCCCACTGAGGAAAGGTCAAAAGCAAACAATTTCAGAAGGGTAGGGACCCCAGGGAGCTTCTGAGCCGGAACTTGTCCAGCTGGGATGTGCACACAGCTAGGGCTACCCGAGAATGTTCCAGGGGCTCTTCAAAGCCATCAAGAATCACCTTTCCTGGGGTGCCTAGGTGGCTCAGTGGGTTAAAGCCGCTGCCTTCGGCTCGGGTCATGATCCCAGGGTCGTGGGATCGAGCCCCACATCGGGTTCTCCACTCTGCGGACAGCCTGCTTCCTTCTCTCTCTCTGCCTCTCTGCCTACTTGTGATCTCTGTCTATCAAATAAATAAATAAAATCTTAAAAAAAAAAAAAAAAAGAATCACCTTTCCTGAGAAGTGAAGGGGGGGGCGGTGATCGGAGGTGGAAACGAACCAGAACCACGAGAGACCGTGGACTCCAAGAAATAAACTGAGGGTTTTAGAGGGGAGGGGAGTGGAGGGATGGGTTGGCCCAGTGATGGGTATTAAGGATGGCACGGACTGCATGTAGCACTGGGTGTTATATGCAAACAATGAATCATGGAACACTACATCAAAAACTAATGATGTATTGTATGGTGACTAACATAACACAATATTAATTGATTAATTAATTAAATTTTAAAAAAGAATCACCTTTCCTGGGCTGCCACTGATACTCTGTGAAAAGAAACCACAAACATATTTACGCTGCACCAGGCAATGCTGTATGATGGAGTGAAACACAAACACCCACGCATCTTTACAGCTGAGAGGAAACTGCACAGATTTTCTATTCCATGAAGTGCTGGAGACTGGAACCCATATCCCCCTTTTGTGTTATTCCTATGGTGACTTTTCAGGCAAACTCAAGTTCACCCCCCTTCCCCCCAAAGGCTTCCTTGAAGAGATAAGCTGAGATGCATGGAGGCTGATATACCCCTGGGCTTGCAAGAACTAAACCAAAGTTCTCTCCAGTCCCTGACCAGAATTCTTTCTGCAACATGACAAGGTCACTATAGGAAACTAGATTTTACAGAGGATACTTTGTGCCAGGCTCCACTGATGGAAGCCTCCACTGACTTCCCACTGAAGCTCAAATCAGCCCTTGAGGCTGACGTCTGTCCAACTTAGAGATGATGAAATTGAAGTTGTGAGCCACTTTGCCCAAGGTCACACATACTTGGAAGGGATGGGAAGGGGATCAGAACGTATGCCTTTTGTCGTGGTCCATGGCATTTCTTTGTAGCTCGGGAGTTAAGCTCATGGACCACATTCAATTTATACTTTCCGTATCCATGTGTCACCTTAGGGTGGACCGAGAAAGGTGATTCCGGAATACCGGGTCCTCATCCCTAGAATCCGTAAATGTTACCTGATAAAGAAAAAGGGTCTCAGCACATGTGGTTAAGCTAAGGATCTTGATCCAGAGAGATAATCCTGAGTGAACGGTGTGGGCCATAATTCTGCAGATGGACCCTTAGGAGAGGGAGACACAGAGAGATCGACACACAGAGGAGGAGACGGCGTAAAGACAGCACAGGGAGAGATTGGAAGATGCTGGCGCTGGAGACTGGAGTAATGTAGCCACAGCCAAGGAGACCAGCGGCCACCAAACATTGGGGGAGTCAAGCGCAGGGAGTTCTTCCTCTGAGCCCCCAGAGGTTTTGGGTCCTGCTGGCATCTTGATTTCGGCCTGGTAAACCAAACTTCAGACTTCCAGCCTCCATAACTGGGAGAGCACACATTTCTGCTGTCCTAAGCCACCATGTGTATGGTAGTTTGTGATAGGAGTCATGGGAAAGGAACATACCACTCTTGCCATCATCACACCACTCAAGACCAAGTACTTGCACACATACGGCCCTGTCTGCTGACGGTGAAGGCCACTCGGGTCCCACTGCCACCACCTCTCTCTGCCTACCGCTCACACCAGGCTCCCCAGAGAAGGCTCGAGGTGCTGGCGACTCCCGCCCAGGAACCAGCACCAGGAGGAGAAACGGAAAGACCGTGCTTTGGAGAGTTGCCTCCTTGCTTCTCACCGTGCTGGGAGAGCAAACAGTGACTGTGCCAGGAATGGCATCTAGCTGATGTAAAAATCAAAATTAATCAGGTTTCCAACATGAAACCAAAACATTTCCTCCACAAAACTCTTCACAAGTGAATTTTTCCTTCTTAAATAATATTTTCAATTTCCTGAAGGCAACGCATAAGCTCATTTACTCCCTAGTTTGCATGGTAAATATACTTGACCTCAAAGGTGGGCTTCCATGCCAGAAACAAGGAGTCCTGGCTGAAGGCTAGCATCATGGGAAGACCTAAGTGGAAAATGCCCGAGGAAGCAAAGGGCACGTGTGACTTGGAGGCATAGCCGAAGACCTTTGTGTTCCAGGCTGAGGTCCGGATAGAAACTGATTTTGTGGTGATGTCAAACTACAGTCTAATAATTGGTCAGTGGCCCAGGTGAATGGGTCAGGTTCCCAAGCAGGAAACCCGCCTCCTAGATTTGTCATTAACCAGCCTTCCAATAGCCGCGGTTTAGAAGGGACAGACTCTGCTACTGGTCCCTGGTCCCCGTCCCTCCAACTGGCTCGCCCACTAAGATGATCTGACCCCTGGGAAACATCAGCAAGGGGCAGGAGGAGGTAAGAGAGATAACCCACGAGAACAGAGTATGGAAAAGCTCAACAATGTTGGCACCAGTCTCCAAGTTTCATAAGGCCCTGCAGGGGGTCTGTAGTCTGTGCTCCAGGGCTCCATCACTGGCTCTCCTGTGGGGACCACGCCTCTCATCACATGGACTCTTGCTGGGACTGTCCCATTTCGCAGCCTCCTGAGGGAGCATAGCACAACTCAGGCCAGCCTGGGAAGAGTCGCCCCTGAGAATCTGACCTTGGCTACAGCAACAACGATGGGAGGATGCCTGAAGCTAATCTCACCTTGATGGTAGAGCCAAGCAGGCTGTCCCCAAAGTTCTTCCCCCAGATCCCTGAACAGCCTGGTTCTTTAGCTTTCCTCTGGCTCTATGAGCTACTTCTTATACTTCCAGAAATTATCCTTTACTTCTGAATAAGTTGGGATCACGTTTTGTGGCTTGTAGTCAAAGAAACTTGGGACAACTACAAAAAAGGTCTCCAGGCCCAGCCTGCTTTTCCAGGCCCTTAACTCCCTGGCTCTCAGCCCTGGCCCCACACTGGCATCACCTACAGGGCTGATATAATACAGATGCCCAGAGCCCCATCCCCAGAGATTTTGATGTAAAGGTGAGGGGCGTGTTTAACACTCCACACATGGTTCTGTGTAGCAGGGTTGACAACTACCACCTCCCATGGCGCTGAACAGCCAAGCCTGTCCATTCACCATCATTAGGACCCATGGCACCAGCACCCCATCCACTCCCATGCTCCTCACATTGCCTCCCCTGCCTGCAACATACACCAGGGCTGCATTAGTCTTTCTGCACTCCTTCTTACCACTCGCCTTCTCTAAAGCCTTCCGTGATTCCCTGTTGCCTCTAATAGGTACTGCGAATCCTTTATACCAGCACTTGACTTCCCTTTTATAAGACTCCATCTAGTTTCCAACCCAGATTCACTATTCACTGCTCCCCTTAAGGCCCCCAACTCTAATTCCAATTTGTTCTATTACCTATTGTCTAGACATACAGAGTCTTTAGTGCAAATAACAAAGCCCATTCCAGTTTCAACTGGAAATGAAGCTAACAGGTTTTTTGTGAAGTTTTTTTGGTTTTTGTTTTTACATAAGCTCTGGGAGGGCCAGAGAATTGGGTATGCAACCAAGAATCACATCAGACTATCCTACCAAACCGCCCATGGAGACCCTACTCATAGAGGCACTGCCAACACCTGGCCTAGGACACTATCCTTATTTCTTCCATCTTTGCTCTAAAAGTGACTCTGCTCTCTCTCAATGCCACTTTGTCACACACTGGCCCTGTTCCCAATGAAACTCCATGCAGTTGCTGCATCTATGCATCACTCTCTTCCAAATGAGCATCTCATGCAGATGCAGATGATTGATGTTGCCCAGGCCCCATGCAGCACCCTAGCTGCGAGGGATGCTGCAAAAGCAAACTTCTGACCACTACCTTTGGGAAGCTGGACTCAAAGAGAGGGAGATCCTCCAAACACAAGAAGGATATTTAAATGCTGCCACAGACTAAAAGCAAGACAAACATACAATAGACTTGGAATTGTGGGGTTTTTTCTTGTCCATCCCTTACTTGTCCACAAAAAAGTCCCCCAGCTAAAACACATCATCTCTTAAGAGACTGTCTTCCTGTTTAGGCAAAAAACATGGATTTTTGGAGTCAGATCCCAGCTCAAATCTCAATGGGTGAAGACCTAAAGCAATCTTGAAAAGTGGATGTAATTCTACCCTCATGATGGTGCTGTGATACACAGGCCGGCCCCTAGGCTGGCTGGTCCCAGCCTCAGTGCAACTTTGGCAGCACAGTGCTTGAATCTTCATACCACATGAGAAAGGGCAGTCCTCCCTCCCCCATCATTTGACCAAAATTGAATATTCACTACTCTGCAAATGGAGGCTGGAGTCCAGATTTTTTTAAAGGTAATGTGGGGGTGCATGGGTGGCTCAGTCAGTTAAGCTTCCTACTGTCGATCTCAGCTCAGGTCTTAATCTCAGGGTTGTGAGTTCAAACCCCACACTGGGCTCCACACTGGGCATAGAGCCTACTTAAAAATAAACAACCAAACAAATAAACTAATGTGAAGTTCCTTGAAGACCAAGTATCCTGGGCAAATTCCTATGTGTTACAACTACACAGCAAGCTATTCATGGTTCTGATTACAAATGGTGAGTTTAGCCATTCCCAGCTCATCCTTTTCTGTTCCTTTTGAGTTAAAGAATGCCCTCTGAGTAGATAAAAGTGTGAGAACATTTTTTTTTTTAAAGATTTTATTTATTTATTTGACAGAGATCACAAGTAAGCAGAGAGGCAGGCAGAGAGAGAGAGGAGGAGGAAGCAGGCTCCCCGCTGAACAGAGAGCCCAATGCCGGGTTCGATCCCAGGACCATGGGATCATGACTTGAGCTGAAGGCAGAGGCCCTAACCCACTGAGCCACCCAGGCGCCCCGAGAATATATTTTTAACATGTGTAGCAATCACAGGGTCCTGCTTACAATGCAGATCATAATTCAGTCGGTATGGGGTACAGCTCAAAACTCGGCATTTTACAATTTCCCAGTTGATGCTGATGCTGCAAATCCATGCACCACACTGTGACTACCATGATTGTAGACATCTCTGGGGCGAGTGAAGTCCACTTCATTACTCCATGAAAAGTTCTACAGCCCAGAATCAGCTTACTTCAAAAACAGCCACTACCCCCACCCTTCATCAGGAGTATTTTTAGGTTTCCTTCTATAAAGTTCCTTGATGCCCCAACTCTAGAAATACCAAGTTCCTTGAAGGGGGAAATCAGTGTCTTGATCTCTGCAGTCCAAATGAAACCTTGCACATTTTAGGCATTCATAAATACTTGAGGAGTAAATTCACTAAAATGAAACTCAAAGGCCTGCTGGAGGAATAGCTGAAAGTCAGTCCAGGAAGGCTTCCCAGAGGAAGTGAGCCTTCCAAGAGGTTTAGTAGTGAGGAAACCCCAAGGCCAAGAAGGAAAACAGACTGCTTCCACAGAAGTTTCCTTTATCCTCTGGATAACAACCTTCAACCACCAAGGCCTCTCATTTGCCTCCCCTGTAGGGACAAACTTGAACTCGAAAAACAGTGACAACCCATCAGCTCTCCTTTAAATAAACAAAATATGCAGCTGTCATTTCAACGCGGTATTTAATCTTTCAGAATTGCAGCATATAAAAAGCAAACCCATGAATTTCCCAAAAAGCTTTGTTTCTGCTGAATTTATCATGTCCTCCAAAGAATAATAACACATAAAGTCAAAGACCAAATGACTTCAGCTCTGCCCAAACATCCCATGTGCAGTGTTTTATTTCTAAGGTAATTTGGATTTCTTTCCCCTTCACTAGAGAAAAAAGATGGCTCTTCTCTATAAGTTCAATGAACCTCATTGCTCCCAACTGGGCCTGACTCCCATTTCTGCATGCCTTTGAGTTCATAGCCAGTTAGACATTTAACAAGTACAATAGCAATCTGACACCACCGCCTTGCCTCCTGATCCCCATCTGTCAGATGCTGGTAACACCACTGCTCTCCAAGTACCCAGCCACCCTTGAGATGCATAAAGCCACGTGAGGAGACATCTACAAAGCCCCCAGCTGCCAGAATGGCTCTTAAAAGAAGTGTGAAGAGGAAATTTTGTCAAGTTTTTCAATTGGCAGAAACCCTCATGTCAGAAAATGGTGATGTTTGTTAGCCCAAGACATCTCTCTTTTGAGACTGGCTTTCAGCATCGAGTTTGGCTCTCTCCCCCCTTTGTCCACTTGGAACTGGTGAGGGAGGCTCCAGGAAGCAGCAAAGCGGCCCAGATATTCCTTGCTTCACCAAACATTGATTCAGCACCGACTAAGTGCCAGGCTATGAGGAAAAAGAACTACTGATGATTAGAAGATCAATCCACTACAATCTTCCTCTTTGACCACCGAAGTTTCCAAGATTCCAAAAAATCCAGCTGGTGGGACTCAAACCCATACATTCTGAATTCCCCAAATAAGAATCTAAAAACTTAATGAAAATTCTTTTTTTTTTAAGATTTTTTTTTTTTTTTTGGAGATAGAGCATGCAGAGTGAGAGAGAGAGCAAGCACAAGCTGGGGGGTGGGGGAGGGGCAGAGGGAGAAGCAGGCTGCCCACTGAGCAGAGAGCCCAATGGGGCACTTGATCCCAGGACCCCGGGATCATGACCTGAGCTGAAGGCAGGCACTTAAACGACTAATGAAAATTCTGTGGTGCCCTGAACCTTGGTAAACTTCCTATTCATGCAGCACTTCATAGAGGGTCAGTCAGTAAATGGAAGTAAATCAAAGAATGGGTGGGCCAAGGGTGCAGTTCTTGGAAGGTGAGCCTTACCAGAGATAAGGTTCTAGAGACTGGGCCTGGCTTGAAAGAAATAACTGAGGCAGGACATATGTTTACCCTGGAGCCCCCTTATCAGAGCTCAGGGAATATATTTGTTTTAAACTGTTACATAATAAATTAATGCAAACCTAGTGGCTTAACATAAATCTATTTATTAGCTCACAGTTCTGTAGATCAGAACTCTAGACACAGCATGGCTGGGATCTCAGTTCAGGCTCTCAAGTTATTGGCCAGGCTGAGTTCTCTTCTGGGGGCTCTTGGGGGAAATCTGTCTGAGCTCATTTGGATCCCCACTACCTTACTGGCTCTTGGCTCTTCTGGGGTACCTACATTTCCTACCAGGGATCCCTTTAAACTCTGACACCATGTGGAGAAATTCTTGCTCATCAAACCTCTCTATCAAACCCTTCTGAATCTCTGACTTTCCCTGTCTCTGACCTCTAGACCCAGATTTAAAGGGTCATGTGACTTGATTAGGCCTACAAGGAAAATCTCCCTATTTTAAGGTCAACAGATTTGGGACTGAATGAATAACTTCTGCAAATTCCCTTCATGGCAACACCTCGATTGAGTCAGGGGGGCAGGTGCGTGTACACCAGAGCCCAGGAATTTCCTGAGCTATCTGTGATTTCAGCCTACCGCAGGGGAGGAGAGGAAAAAGGAAGATAAAATCACAGTGACTTCCCGAGGGTCAAAGTTTATGGGGTTTCCCTCCTTTCCGGGAGCAGCCGCCAGTGTCAGGGGATTTCAATCCCTGAACCTACAACGTGCACAGCCACTGTGTCCTCACTCCCTAAGTAGGGAAGTTTGAAAAAAAAAAAAAAAAAGAGTGTGCATTGTCCTTGGTCTCAGGGAGCTCCAAGAATAGTCCGGGAGACCACATCTCCACCCCGATTTGAGAGATGTCTGAGATGGCTCGTCATTTTTAGGGAGTCCAGTGTGGGAAGCTTCACAGAAGAAGTGGGGACTTGAAATTGTGAAGAACAAGCAGGCCACTGCACCACAGAAACAGTTAGAGCTACCGTGGCCTAGCTTGGCAACCTGGAGCGGCCTCCTGACTTGAGCCAAAGCAGTGCTGGGCAGCTGGGGTGTCTGTGCTGGGAAAACCCGAGACTGAGCAGAGGGAGAGTCAGTCTCTGGCTGTGGAGGTCTGTGACACCAGCAAGACTGGAACAAACCAAGAGCCAGCTCTGGCTGATGGCAGGAAGAATTAACTGGCAACAGCTGTTCTACCAGGACTGCGGCCCAATGAAGGGTTTTGTTTTCTCTTTTTCAATCTGGCAGCATGTCTTGGTCTCCAACCTCAATGCAAGAAATGCCATCTCCCCAGGGGCAGCACCATCAATTTGACGTACAGCTCTACTCCTTAACACCCTCCACTGGCTTCCAAGGAGAAATTTCAGGCCCCTTAGCTATGGTCTTCCCTGGACCTGGCTGTGTGGTTGGGGAGCTAAGCCACCAGGCTGAGCTGGAGATCCATTAAAGGAAGACATATACAGTTTAGCGGCCCATTTTCACCCCTTCTTAAATCCTGGCTTTCATAACAGTCAGCTAGCTGGAGAGGTCAAGCAATCCAGCTTCTGGAGTAGAAACAGATCAACCATATACCTTCATACTAGGCAGTTCCTGCGTCTTGTCCACACCCCAACACCCCCCTCCCCGGGGCAAGAAGCCGCATGACTCAGACAGGAAGGAGATGGTTACAAGTATATACAATTTAAGGAGAAGAGAAAACACGGGTTGAATGTCTTTCTAAATATTACCCTCACTGCATCCCACTTCCCTTGACCCTGAGTCCCCCGCCCCCTTGACAAGTGGCAAAGGGGCCTGCTAGGAACTCACTGTGAGCGCTGTCTCCCTGCATTAGCGTCTTGTTAAACAGAGCTTAATGAGGACTGTTAAACATCACCCTAATCACTTTCATATCACGGTTACTTCTGGCAGGTACATATGGTGAAAGCTGGTGCCGGCCGGCCGATTCACACAGACTATGTCTTTGCTCAGGGGACAGAAAATCCACAGTGTCCTCCATGGTGGCCTGACTTCCAGGGCAACTGGGAGGAATCAGATTCTTTTCAAAGAGGCATCTTTGGTTCAGACTGACCAAAAGGGTTGTGAGGTATGAGACACTTCTAAAGGAGCACGTGCCCGAGGCAAAACAGAATATCACTTCCCAATGCCGAGCTAAGACTCGTCCATTTATGTGTTCCACCCCACAAAGAGCCATCGAACATCTGCTGTGGGGGGGGCTATCCTGGGACGGAGGTATAGCGTTGAGCAACATTAGGGAGAGCTCCTGCCCTCAAAGAATTCGAAGAAAAACATCAATCAAATAATCTCACAGGTCAACTCGCAAAAGAAAAATCAGGAAAAAAGAAGAGTAAAGGGGAAAAGAAATAAAAATAAAATTGTGACTGTCTTGTTTCAAGGGAAGTTTAATCAAGTCTGGGAGGAGGAGCCAGGCTTCCTGGGGAGGGGTGGGCCATCTGAAGACGTTAACTTGACGACGGGGCCAGATGCGGGGGCAGGCAGAGTACTGAATAAGACAGAAAAAAAGTATTTCAGCCCGGAGAGATAATATGCACCAAGGCCAGGTGGTAGGAGGGAGCCTGACCATGAGTCTTTGGAGGAACGGAAGGGGGCCGGGTGGGGTGGAGCAATTAAGGGGTGTCGTGGACTGAATCTTGTCCCCTCAATATACGTATGTTGAAGCCCTAACACCTGCTGGGACAGTATAGGAAATGGGATCTTCAGCGAGGTAATTAAGTTAAATGAGGTCATGAGGGTGGGGCCCTAACCTAACAGGACTAGTGTCTTTATAAGAAGAGATACCAGAGGTGTATCTGTCTCTTCGTCCTTCCCTCCGTGCATGCACACAGAGGAAAAGCCAAGTGAGGACTCCGTAAGGAGACGACTACTTGCAAACCAGAAACCAACTCTACCCGCACCTTGATCTCAGATTTCTAAGCTTCTAGAACTGTGAAAACAGTTACTATCTGCAGCTCAAGCCACTCGGCCTGTGGTGTTTTGTCATGACAGCCATGCCAACTAAGATAAGGGGAGAACTGCCCTCCATCACGTTGGAGAAGCAGCTGACCATGAGGGGTCTGACGTCAAAGATGTTGATCCTTGATCTTAGAGCCATGGGAAGCCATTCAGAGGTTCAGATTTGATGGGGCTGAGGTTGAGGGTGTCAGTTAGAACCCAGTGGCTCGGGACGCCTGGGTGGCTCAGTGGGTTAAGCCGCTGCCTTTGGCTTGGGTCATGATCCCAGGGTCCTGGGATCGAGTCCCACATGGGGCTCTCTGCTCGGCAGGGAGCCTGCTTCTCCCCTCCCCTCTCTGCCTACTTGTGTGATCTCTATCTGTCAAATAAATAAAAATAAAATCTTAAAAAAAAAAAAAAGAACCCAGTAGCTCTGGCATGAAGAAGAACAGCTTGGACAAGGGCAGGAGCCCATGCAGCTATTCCTCCACTAAGGACGCATCAATTCAAGATCTCTCACCTGGAGAGCACACTTGTGGGAAATAAACAAAGTAGGAAAGCCATTCCAGAAGCTCATGCTTTTCAGAGGTGCTTGCAAAGAATGGTGCTCCCCAGAGAGAGGCCCCAGGTATGGCTGAACATTTATCTGTTTATAAGACCTAACAGCAGCAATGATGACCAGTCTTCCTTCCGGGGCAAAGAAGGCAAGGACTAGAGGTGGAGAGTTGGTCAGGTTGTCCCAGGGTTCCAGAACAGCAGCAGAAGGAAAGCAGACAGAAGGAAAAGGCAGTGAGAGATGATAGCGTCATCCAAGTGGATGGGGATCTTGATCAGGGACTAGACAGGAGTCCTTGTCTAGTGGGGCAGGATGGGGATTCTTGATTCCTAATTCAATATTCTTCCTCTGTGCTGTCTCCACTCACAAATGGCTTTTATTCTGAGTGGTTTTAGCATTAATAAGCTGAATACTTTGCTTGACTGAGGCTTCTGCTGCCTTATTACACTTTGGCAGCCCCCATGAGGCATGCAACTAAGACAGATGAACAGGCAAGCTAATGAATGGGGACTGGGATTCCAATATCGCCTTCCTCGGGAACTATGCATCTCTCCAACAGAGAAATGAAATCTTTGAGACAGCCTGATTATAAAAATAAAGCAGCATTATTATATTTGTCTGCCAGGCTGATCACAGGACACTTGCAATTTATGACAGAGATCACAAATAGAAAAATACACATGAAATACTATTTATTACAACCACGTCTACTCCAATAAATTCTTTTCCAGAGTAGAGGCGGTAACCCGAATACTTGAGGCAAAACTTTTTCCTGCAACATCCAAACAGTTGAGCCAAAATAATATCTTACATTTAAAAAGTCACTAAGTTCATTTTGATGGTATTTCCCCATGAGACTGCACCGGCAATAGGCCTTTATGACGAAGAAATAGCCTTTGATAAGAAATTTAATGACATAAATATGCTTGTAAGACCAGTTTTTAAACTAATCAAGAGAAAGCAAGTACAGTTGATCCCTAAAGAGCGTAGAGATTAGGGACACCAACTTACACTCTCAGAAAGCTGCATTCAACTTTCTTTCTTTTTTTTTTAAAGCAACATTTATTTATTTATTTATTTATATTATGTGATATTAGTCACCATACAGTAGTATATCATTAGTTTTTGATGTAGTGTTCCATGATTCATTGTTTTGCATGTAACACCCAGTGCTCCATTCAATACATGCCCTCCTTGATACCCACTACCAGCTTCACCTATCCCCCATCCTCCTCCCCTCTAAAACCCTCAGTTTGAGGGGCGCCTGGGTGGCTCAGTGGGTTAAGCCTCTGCCTTCAGCTCAGGTCATGATCCCGGGGTCCTCGGATCGAGCCCTGCATCGGGCTCTCTGCTTGGCGGGGAGCCTGCTTTCTCCTCTCTCTGCCTGCCTCTCTGCCTACTTGTGATCTCTGTCTCTCAAATAAATAAATAAAATCTTAAAAAATAATAAAAAAATAAAACCCTCAGTTTGATTCCGGGAGTCCATAGTCTTTCATGGTTCGTCTCCCCTCGATTTCCACCCCTTCATTTTTCCCTTCCTTCTCCTTGCTATTCCTTATGTTATACATATAAGTGAAACCATAGATAACTATCTTTCTCTGCTTGACTTATTTCACTCAGCATAATTTCCAGTTCCATCCCTGTTGATGCAAAAGTTGGATATTCATCCTTTCTGATGGCTGAGTAATATTCCATTGTATATATGGACCACATCTTCTTTATCCATTCACCTGTTGAAGGGCATTCAACTTTTGACTCTCCCAAAACTAAACTACTAATGGCCTACTTTTTTCCAGAAGGCTTACCAAGAACAACCAGATGATTAGCCCATATTTTATATGTTATATGCATTATATACTGTATTCTTAGAATAAAGTAAGCTAGAGAAAAGGAAACACCATTCAGAAAATCATAAAAGACACTAATGGTACTGTACTGTATTTACCGAAAAAAAAAAAAAAAACCCACATGGTAGTGGACCCACACAGTTCAAACCCCTGTTGTTCAAGGGTCAACTGTATTTAAAATTCGTTTGGCACCTTAGAACCATCTTAAGGCCTCCATTTTCATGTAATCAGATGATATACACTAGGGTATAGGGATTGATTTTTCAGTTACTTCTATTTTGTGGGAATGGTCTGCACACAAGGGGCAGAATTTCATGAAGAGGAGACAGGGGAGCTAGAGAAACACAAATCACATGGCGAGTCACTAATAAAGGAAGGTCTGGCCAAATTAGACCAGTTAATCCTGAAAGAATGGAAAATTGACAAGAATGATGCCAGGAGAGGCCCTTCAGTGAGGGTGATTTGAATAGCAAAGAATTCAGAGAAGCCCTTGGGAGAAAGCCCTCTTTACCATCTTGTTGAGAAAATCAAACACAAAGACAATCACGTAATTTTGTCAGAAAAATTATGCCCTCAAAAAAGCTGCACTTGTATCATTCTGGAAAAATTATTATGAGAATTAACATATAATTATAAGCTATATTTCATAAAATAGAAGACAAATTTCTTCTCATGAATTGCCCTTTCATTTTTCATGATGAAGTTCTAGTCAGACCTCTTTCCACATGAAATTTGGGACTCAGTTCTAAGGAGCTAACTTTAACAGTTCTTTTTAGGTAGTAACTGTCCTCAGATAAAGAGGACCTACAGTCGCCATCGCAGCTGCTCTTCTCCGGCCCCCCTTTCTGACTTGCACACACAGGAGACGTGAAACCCAGAGGACGCAATTCTCAGCTCATTCTCTCTTCTTCTCCCTGGTCACCCCACACACACCTAAATACACATCAACCGTCTTTTTTTTTTTTTTTTTTTTTTTAAGATTTTATTTATTTATTTGACAGAGATGACAAGCAGGCAGAGAGGCAGGCAGAGAGAGAGGAGGAAGCAGGCTCCCCGCTGAGCAGAGAGTCCGATTCGGGACTCGATCCCAGGACTCTGGGATCATGACCTGAGCTGAAGGCAGAGGCTTAACCCACTGAGCCACCCAGGTGCCCCATCAACCTTCTTTTTAGAGCAGTCCATTATAGCAGCAACTCTTCATCTTTTTTCCACCCAGATACACATGATGGATGATATCCATATTCAAGACATTCTCCCACGAGTAACCCAAGTTGACATTGCAATTCCTGCCCCTACACTCAACTCCCCTTTCTCTGACTCAGGAGAGCAAATCAGAATGCAAAGGCATGTCATTATTATAGAGTTCTGAACCTTGTATGATGTTTCTTGTAATTCTGTAATTTCACGATTATCTATAAAACTTTTTTTCTTTTCTTGGAGGTAAGTATAACCGAGTCCCAACCATCTTAAGCTCTTTAAAGTTACCAATTAAAACTACACTCCTTTTAAACTTCTCTGTTGTTCCACTTTGAGTGGGTGACATTTGACAGCAAGCCAGGTGTGCAACACATGCAAACTTAGTGGGTTCGAGGACCCAGATGGGACACATGGTGTCAATAACTCCAAGTGAGGGTCAAAAAGATAAAACAGAAGGTCTGAGAAAACCTTTGGAAAAGAAGGTTTCTGTTGCATATTCAGAACATCCAAGGAAAAAAGAGCCAAATGCAGAAGTTCTTCTCCAGACCAACAAACTCTGGCACCAGGCAAGTATTCCCACGGCCATATTTGCTGTAACCACCCAAAAGAAAATATGCCTCCTACTGGTTTCTCACTGAGCTGACAAGAGGCAAGAGACACTCGGGTTTCCCAGAATGTGCTCTTCTACATTACTATTGTTTTTCCTACAAACTGATTGAGAACCAGGAGGGGCCCCCCTCCGTTGCCCCCCCCCGTCTCTCTTTCTCTTCCTGATTTCCCAATTTGTTTTCATGATCTGCCCAGCCCAGCCCCTCGACCAGACTGAGGCACAATAGCAAAAGTTGCAGAAAGGAAAAATAATATTTTCTACATAGACTCCCTCATCTTGGTTAGATTTATGAATTTTGCTTCTGTTGTGCAGAAGTTAGCATTTTTAACACTGAGGGGGGAAAACCCTTAATTGTTTTTTTATTGCCTCAAGAGCTCCAAAGACATCTTGTGCTATGTCGTCATTTACATTTCACATTAAATGCAAAATATGTTTGAAAGGAGCAAATATTTGTTTTAATTTGATACATCTGTTAACTGAAATGCTAAAAAGACAGCTAAATCACTATACTAAATTCAGCGATTTGTAAACAACTTATATATTCCGTTGTTCTGGGTTAAAAATGCCCCAAAGCCCAAGTTTTATGAAACCCACCAAGTAAATTGCATTGTATTAATCTGATGGAGGCAGGCCATGATTTCTTCCTCTTCACTCCATTAATTTATTTCCTAACTTGAGTTAATCAGTGAGGTTCCTATTTTTAAAACCTCTTTGAAATTCAATGGGAGAGGAGGACATTTGCAAGAACTGCTTTGAAAATCTACTGCAGAGGAAATTTACAAACGGTAAATTCCCCCAAGACATTATTGCACATTGAGCACCTGATTGCCAGTCAACAATCTTTATGCCTGGGAAAGCAGTGGGCGATTAATACATAGTTGTTATAAGAAAGAAGAAGAGAACTAGAAGGGAAGAATAAGAGCAGCAGGGAGAACAGACTCATTCCAGGCAATTGCTAACCGGATGAGATGATCCCCAAGGTCCTATTCATTTGTAGGTAAAAGTCTGTGGCATTCCAATTTGATGCTACAAAATGAAGACTGACTGCAACTTGGAAAAATACCCACGGCAGGGGGGGGGGGGGCGAGAATTTAAAAATACCCACTTTTCAGAGAAATAATAATAATAATAAACCTACAAAGATTGGTCCAACAGAGAACAAAGATAAATCAATTATTTTTCCTTGGTCAAATGAAACCTTAATTCCTAAATTAGAGTGGGAGAGAGTATACTATACTCAAAAAAAGCGGGGGGGCAGGGGGAGAGAGGATGGATTCATTCACACTGAAGTATAAATTACTGCTAAAAGTTTAAGATATGCTGAAGGGCATATGGGGGAAGAGAGAACTAGCTTTTCCATGAATGCTCAAGCCAATTTACTAGCTACTCTGTCCTGGACTCCTCTGGGCAGCAGGAGGTAGGTGAGAGAGAGTGAGTTGGGTTGGGTGCCCTGCCCAAGTCCCCAGATGGATGTCAACACCTGCTACAGACTCCTTAAAGCCAACTTCCACAAAAGCTGGCCCTAGGAGGCAGGAGCACCACCAATCTAATCACCTTCCTTGTCAAAGTCCTGTTTTGTTTCATTTTCTGTTCAACATGAGCCTGTGCAAGCCACCCAGAGCCTCTCCTCTCCTGGCCCCAAGAAGCAAGGTCAGAATGTGGGAACTGTACTTATTTGAACTAGATCTTCTCTTCTCTAAGCCTCAAACTCCTCCTCTCTGAAATGGAAATATAAACCACCCACTACAGCCTCTGATGCCAAGTAGGCATCCAGAAATTGCAAACTCTCTCCTCTCATTTCACACAGACACAGAAAGTTCAAGTCAGCTGTAGGGACACAGCAGAACCCAGGGGCAGAGCTGGGACAAGACCAGTCTCTTTCCATCCCTCTCCAAGCGCCTTCAAATTTTTATCTCCTGTCAACCCCCTGGCCCTGAAACCTGTTACTCAAGTTTCCCACACCAAAACAAACAGCACCATGATTTATTCCTTTTCCTGATGCCACACTGGAAAGGGCCCTGTGGACCGTGAGCTCCTTCCTCCCTGACATGGGCAAGGACCTGACTTGAAATGTTTGCACCACAGCGAAAGTTTGGAAAACAGTTTTCTCAGCACGGAACTGAGTATTTTGGATGATCAATCAAGTCCCAGAAATCTGGGACACCAGATTTTCTGGATCACACAAACAGGCCGGCAGTCCCTGCCACGTTTCTCGGTTCTGATAAGGAACAAAACCACCACAGCAGAAACTCAAGCTCTATCCTGAGGAGTGCGTCTGAGAGCTCCAGTTTCTTAGGACTTGGGTAGGTCACTGGAGGGGATGGAAGAGAATGTAGCCGCCGCCTGGAGAGTGTGTGCTCCTGACAGCTTGCTTCTCCCAAGGAGGAGAAAAACCAGGAACAAAATCGAATTGCCTGGGGAAGGTTCTCCAGAGTAAAGAGGGCTGGAGAAGAACACTCCCTTTTAGCTCCACAGAACTTCTCAGGGGACTTTCACCTCTCCCCGTTACCTACTTTGTCCCTCAGTATGTTTAACTCCATTTGACTCAAGATATTTTGTGAGTCACAGAGCTGCTGCTCTGGAATGCAGGCGCTGACTCCTGGCCTAGTGCTCTTTTCACTGCACAAAACATACAAAACAAACATGTTCCCAAAACATACAAAAGAAACACTCAGAGGTTCTGATCCATGCCTCCTCAGCCTCAGCAAAGGGAAGTGTACACATTTAAGGCAAGACCTATGGTTGGGAGGCCGTGGTGGGTGGGGGAGGGGGAAGCCAGTGCCCAGGTCGCCCTCCACCCAGGACTCACTCAGGAAGATGATGGTCTGCCTCCTGGCTGTCCTGCTCTCTTCACTCTCGGACTTCTTCAGCTGAGGCTGCTGTCCCTTCCTAGCACCCCCAGCCTGGCCGCTCCTCATGAGCACCTGCATCATGTTCCAGCACATGAAGGCCACAGAGACCAGGACCAAGAGGTAGATGACGAAGGCGCTGAAGATACTGGACTGGAAAACTGTCCAGCGGTTGGAAAGGTTGGTACAGATGGACATGTTGGAGGTCTCCGGGCGCTGGTGGTGGCGAGTCTGGGAGTGGTTGCAGGACAGACTCGGGTGATTAGGCACGTTCACCAGGGGGTACTCAACTCCCATGGCAAAAAGCAAAGGCAACGCCACCAGGGCGGAGGTGACCCAGACAAAGCCAATCAGCAGCTTCACCTGGCAGGGCCCCGACACGGCTTTGTACCTGAAGGGGTGGCAGATGGCCACATAGCGCTCAAAGCTGAGAGTCAGCACGTGGAGCAGGGTGGCGTAGCTGCAGGTCTCGAAGAGGAAAGTGTGAATCTTACAGGACAAGGCATAGCTGGGCGTGGTCAGAGGGTTCCAGATGATGCTGTAGAACTCCATGGGCATGCCAATGAGAAAGACCAAGATGTCCGAGCAAGCCAGGCTCACCATGTGATCCGTCACCTCCTTCTGCAAGTAGCCTTTCTTCTGCAGCACCTGCGTGACCCGAATGGTGACACTGTTCCCCAGAATGCCCACCACGAAGATGACCAGGTACACCAAGACGAGGGTGATTTTGATCCAGGTGGCCACCTCGAACTCAGGGACGTGGGAGTGATCTATGACATGGGAGCACTCACTGCTGGGGCCCCGGGGCGAAGCCATGAGGATGAAAACCGCGCCACCAAGTCCGAAGATCTCTTCGACTTCCCTTCCTCCTCCTCCCAGCAGAGCCTTCCTCCTCCTCCTGCAACTCACCAACGAGCGCCCAGAGCGTTCTCGCAAATCACCTGGAAAAAGTAACTTAGTATTTCTGGTGCTTTCATGGAAACTTCCTGGAGTAGCCCAACCTAGCAGGGGCCTGGGAGGCGCCTGGGGGTGGAGTTTGGGGAGTGTGTGTGTATGAGTGAGGCGGGGAGAGCCGAGGAAGGAGGTTCCAATCTCCCGGCGCCGGGTGTGGCTCCTGCAGCCCCCGCCCCACCCGCTAGTGCCCGCGCGTTTCCTCCCCGCCCCACCTGCGCGGGCCCTGCAGGGCAGCCCTCTACCGCAGTCCCCGCAGCCTGCCGCTCGGGGACCTCCCTTAACTCCGGAGCTGCTAAGGTCCCAGTGGTCCGAGATTAATCATTAACCTCCGCTTGCTGTGCTCGGCGGCCCCCGCGGCAGACCCAGCCTAGCCGCGGGGTTTGACTCAGCGCTCAGGCACCGTCCCGAAATCAAACGTTGGCTCGGGAACACCGGGCAACTGGTCGTCCCGCCGCCCACGCCGCCACAGCCGTCCCAGTGGTGACCGCCAGCCCTCACGCACATTCCGGGGAGTCGCGGCCCGGCGGGAGCTGGATTTGCATGCTCTCCAAGGCCGAGGCTGGCAAAGACGAACTTGCCCTCCCCTGTCCGGCTGTCCTCTCAAATGTTGTGCCATGTTAGCTTAGGCGCGGCTGGACCTGGGTGCCTGTCTCCGCGGCCAGCCAGTTGGCCCCGCCGCCCTGGGGAAGCCAACAATTGCTCGCCTCCTCCGTGCCCTGACTTCCGACAGTCGGGGTGTTCCCGATGCACCAGTGGGCTGTGCGCTCCCTCACGAAGCCCCAGGCAAGCTAACTGTAGCCCCATAAAAGCCCTGCCTTTGTCCAAAGCCTCTCTTGTTCTACCGACCGCTCTGGCCCGCCTTGCTGGGAGGGACCTAAGGAGCGCCGCTCTTTCCTTTGGGTTGCGCTCCCTGGCTCAGGTCCTTCTCCCCGCAGCGGACAAGGGGAGTCTTTAACTGGGGACAAGTATATGAATAAGAATGTCACACTCCTCCAGGATGTCGCTGATGGGAGACTCGTCCTTTGGCAGGGAGCTATGACCAGGACATCAAGGCCATCCCAAGGGGGACATAGCATAAAAATGGCATTAAGAATCAGGACATTTTCCCTCTCTTCAGAGAGCGGAAAACCTCTAATAGGCTTATTTCAGCTTCTAATTCCAAAATCACAGATAATGGAGATGGAGCAGGAGAAGGCTGCCCTATGCACTGTGGAGTGGTTAGCTCCCACAAGCACCCCCACTGCCCTCCCAACAGTGATGGCCAAAAATGCCTCCATGCATCCCAAATGCCCTTTAGGGGAACAAAATCACCCCAGTTGGAAAACCACCACCCTGAAGGAAGAAAATGGGTCCCCTTTATGTGTCCACCCTAAGGGTCTAGCTGAGGCTCTGTGCTAAAAACCATCCTTAAAATATCACAGCAACCACACTGTGATGTGATTGTTTTAAAGATGAAGAAACTGGGTGTGCAGAGGATAAGTGCTTCCCCAAGACCATAAAAGAGTCAGCAAGGAGCCGGAAAATGAGCTCAGATCTGTCAAACCCTAAGTCCACACTCTTAACAGGGAGGGGATTCTGGGATCACCATAGGTGCTGTAGAAATGAGCCCTGAATGATATGCAGAGACACAGGGATTGTATTTTCTGAATCCAAACCTGGACACATGGTCTGAGGACATCAGGGAATATTTGATTTTTGACACTGTCTAGGAATAAAAAGGAGGGGGCCTGTATGGCCAATGGATCTTTACAATGAACATCATATCTGGTTATAGTTATTTTGTCTATTTGAGTTCTCTGCGTTAAATTACAAACTCCAAAGCCAAGAACTCTCTCTTCTCCTTCTCTGACACCTCTCTACAGCTACGTCAATAGTATGTTTTGTCAAACCACCCTTTTCACGTGTGCTATTTGACCTACTTGCTGGCTGGGAGATTCATAACTCATTTCCTTATTAGTGCACTGGGCTTAGCTACGTGACCATCATGGCCTTAAAGTTGTCCCACAAAATACACGGGGTATGTGTGGATTCTTGAGGCTTTCCTAACTGCGCATCAGAGTCCTCCGTGGACTGCTTTGCGAAAGGTGCTGGCTATTTGCTATCCCAGAGAGAATAAGTTCTAGGAAGAACTTTCCCACCACCAGCAGCAATGTATATACTCATCCTCAGCTCTGCCCACTTTGTTCTCCTCAACAGAAAACAAGCTGGGAAGCTCACAAGTATCCAGGCCAGCGACAGATCCTTTGACACCCCCCTTTGGCTATTATTGCATGCCAGGCATTTTCACATAATTCATTTCTTTCAGTCCTCATGAGACTAGAAGGAGGATATCATTATCCTGTTTGCAGATGAAATTATTGAGGTTCAGGGACTTAAGTGACCTGCCAGAAAGGGACAGAGGCAGGATTCGAACTCAGCCTGCCTGGCACTAAAGCCCTTTCTGCTCTGGAATTCTCTCTGTATGCGCAGCACAAGGCTGTGCCAGGCTAGACAGGGGCATGTTAGGGAATGGATTTGTTCTTCTCTCCCCAGCTGCAGCATGCCAATAATCCCCCAACATATTTGATAATTGCAATTTGTTCTGCTCAGACAAGATTTCCATTATTTGTCCAATTTCTTTTATCAAGGTTTTTGCTCCCCAAATATGAACAAAGATTACAAATGCATGGCCAAACCGTGAGAATCAAGCTAATTAAATTTTTTTCCTTACAATGCAGATGGAAACACGCATTTTGAACCAAAGTCCAGGAGAATTAAATTTTCATTTCACTTTTGCTTTTCCTAAGGCCAGTTAAAAACTGTTTGAGGTGCTCTCACTTGTTGATAACAGACTGGTGTAACGCCTGGCCTGGGTCTGTGTAATCTAGATGTATTTTATTAGCATTTGTAGAGAGGAAAAAAAAAAAAAAGGAATGGAAAGTGAGACAAAAGAATACTTTAGGTACCCTTTGATATCATCTCTCCTCAGATCACTCTAGGGTCTTCAGAAATTTATCCTCACATTTCACACATTCTAGGTGACCTTTGAGGTCATGTAGGCTAGTGGCCTTCATATGTTTTTTTGGCACTGAATCTCATTTTTAAAATGAAATATTACACTGGCACCCAAAGTAAACACACACACACACACACACACACACATATTGTATTTTTATAAATTTAAATTATTTCAGATGCTCAAATTGTTAACATTTACTCAATCAACAATTTATACTCTAAAAAGTAACTCCTTATTTACAAAGGTTAATGGCATAATCACAGTGACTATTCTTTTTTTTTTTCCACAATTTTATTTATTTATTTGACATACAGAGATCGCAAGTAGACAGAGAGGAAGGGAAGCAGGCTCCCTGCTGAGCAGAGAGCCTGATGCAGGGCTCAATTCCAGGACCCTGAGATCATTACCTGAGCCAAAGGCAGAGGCTTTAACCCACTGAGCCACCCAGGCGCCCCTCCAATGACTATTCTAAGCTACAAAGAAAATTTCAATAATTTTCAAAAAGTATAGAATAGAATACCTTATTTATGATACAACGTCACTAAGAAGTAATAACAGAACCAGAAAACTCCAAAACTCCACCATCTCAAAATTAAAAAAAAAAAAAAAATCTCTGAAACAATTGTTGGTCAGAGAGAAAACCCAAACCAAAATTGCAAAATATGCATATCAGTATGCCAAATAAAGCTCAAAGTCACACAGAGCTAGAAAGTTGTAACCGCTGAGTGAAGACACTTTACTGACCCAAGCCTAGAAATGCCAGCCCTTCCAAGCAGGACTAAATCAGCCACAGAGCTTAACAAAAATATTGACTTCAGCTTTCTAATATGGTAACCACTAACCACACGTCGCTAATTATACCTGAAATATAGCTAGTTATAACTGAGATGTGCTGTAAACATAAAATACGCACTACATACTGAAGACTTCATTTGAGAAAAGGAATATAAATTTGTTTTTATATATTGATTTCCTGTTGAAGTGATACAATGGCTATAGGGGATTAAATACAATATATTAAAAATAATTTCATATTTTTTTTTTATTTTTTTCATGTAGCTACCAGGATATTTTAAATTATATTTGGCTTGCATCTGTGGCTGGCATGATATTTCTATGGAACTGTGATACTATAAACAGATAAAGAAACAAAAGAGACAGTCCAAGAAAAAAAATGAATACTTATAGGAATTTTGTTTATGATAGTGGTGGTATTTAAAATCAATAAGGAAAGATAGATTGTTCAATAACTCTTAATAGGTTAGCCATCTTGAAACAAAAAAGAAAGTTGGATACCTACTTCCACACTTTATTATAACAGAAATTCCAGGTGGATCAAAGATTAAAATCTTTGAATTTTAATCACTAAGGAAAGCATTAAATGATAGAATAAAGCACTAGGGAATTTTAAAAACCAAATTGGTTTTTAATCTTATGACACAAATCCCAGAATCCATAAAGAAAAAGGTTGATAAACTTTATTTCATTAAAAATAAACTTCTGTAAGGCAAGAAACACTGTAGCCAAAGGTAAACGAAAGATTTCAACAGATTTTTTTTTTTAAAACTTGGTAAGAGCCAAGATGCCCTTTAACAGATGAATGGATAAAGAAGATATGGTCTATATATACAATGGAGTATTATGCCTTCATCAGAAAAGATGAATACCCAACTTTTATATCAACATGGACGGGACTGGAAGAGATTATGCTGAGTAAAATAAGTCAAGCAGAGAGAGTCAATTATCATATGGTTTCACTTACTTGTGGAGCATAAGGAATAACACGGAGGACATTGGGAAAAGGAAAGGAGAAGGTTGTTGGGGGAAATCAGAGGGAGAGACAAACCATGAGAGACTGTGGACTCTGAGAAATAAACTGAGGGTTTTAGAGAGGTGAGAGTAGGGGTTTGGGTGAGCCTGGTGGTGGGTAATAAGGAGGGCACGTATTGCATGGAGCACTGGGTGTGATGCATAAACAATGAATCTTGAAACACTGAAAAAATAAAGTTAAAAAATAATAATAAAAAAATAAAAACTTGGTAAGCTGATTCTAAAATTTTAAATGTTAAGAGCCAAGAATGAGCAAGATATTCTTACTAGGTGAGAGGATTTGCTCTACCAGATATCAAGACTTATTATAAAGCTATAGTTTATAAGGCAGTATGGTGGGCACCTGGGTGGCTGTTGGTTAAGCATCAGCCTTTGGCCCAGGTCATGACCCCAGAGTCCTGGGATCGAGCCCCTCGTTGGACCCCTTGCTCAGCAGGGAGTCTGATTCTCCCTCTGCCCTTCACCCCACTTGCTCTCTCTCTCTCTCTCTCTCTCTCTCAAATAAATAAATAAATAAATAAATAAATAAATAAAATCTATATGTATATAAAGACAGTATGGTTTTGGTGTAGGGATAGACAAAAGAATGATACTGAAGATATAGCATAGAAATAGGTCTACACATAAATGGACAGGATTTACAACAGATGAAACTAAGGCAATGCAGAAGAGATGGTCTTTTCCATTGATATAGTAGCTGAGGACTCTCTGAGGACTGAAGGTCAGGGAATGTCCTAACTTGTAACATTTGTCCATATCCATGGTGCCAATACTCCCAGAATGGCTTATCTCAAGCTACCCAAACATTAAAAATCTTCTCACAAAACTCCTGACATTTTAACAATCAACTCTCATGAGTTCCAGGACAGCACTCAATAAATGCTATTTGAGACAACTGAGTATCCATTTGGATAAAATTCATTAAGAAAGAAGACAGGCAACCCAAATTTAAAAATGAGCCAAAGAGATAAACAGGCACTTCACAAAGAGGAATCCAGATGGACAATAAACAATGAATAGCTATCCAACCTCTTTAGTAGTCAGGGAAAGCAAACTAAAACCACAATTAAATACAACTACCCACCTACCGATTGACTAACATTCAGAGATCACCAGTACCATCTGTCCATGAAGCTGTGAAGTAATGGTGACTTGTACATTGCACATGGGAGAGTCAATTGGTGCAACCACTTAGGAAATAAGTTTGGCAGGGACTACTAAAGTTACTTATATATGTATCTTGTGACCCAGGAATTCCACTCCTAGGTACATACCCTATAGCTCATGTCACAAAAATGCATATACAAGTATATATATACTAACATTGTCCATCATTACCCAATCTAAAAAGACACCTAAATGTCTATCCACAGAAAAATAGCAAAATGCAGCATATTTATATAAAGACCTATTATATAGGCATGAAAATAGATACATCATTGCTTCAAAAATAATGTGGTTGAATCTAACAGCTATAATGATGCATAAAAGAAGAAAAGAAGAATAAATATATCCATTTATGTAACATTTTGACATAGATGAAAGAATAATTTTGAGGGATATTATATGTTATATGGGGATTCATATAACAAAGCAGTTAATTAAGTAAAAGTATCATTTCAGTGATGAGCTAGAGGTACTTCTTATGAGATGGGGAGGTGCATGACCTGGAAAGGGCATATAGAATGGAGCCGAGAACTTCTGAGGGCTGACAATATCTATTTCATTTTTTTTTTAAGATTTTTTTATTTATTTCAGAGGGAGAGAGCATACAAGCGGAAGGGGCAGAGCGAGAAGGAGAGAGAGAATCTCCAAGCAGACTCGACACTGAGCTGAAGCCCAACTTGAGATCTGACCCCATGACCTTGAGATCATGACCTGACTGAAACCCAAGAATCAGACACTCAACCAACTGTGCCACCCAGATGCCCTAATCTCTATTTCTTAACGTGGGTAGGAATTACATAATAGTAATTACATCATGTTTTGCTTTATGATTTTTATTATGCAGTTATTTATGTCTTATGTGCATTAGGTATGTTATATTCCATAATATTATAAAATGAATTTTTTAAAAACAGAAGCATACCCACACAGCCAGTGTGGATAAGTTCAGTCAACCTTGCTTTTCATCCAGTAGGGTGACAGTGCTGCAACCAGAACACTCTCAAGTAAAAACAACAGTAACAAGTTCCATGAGTAATCACCTACTGTGACCAGACACTATGTTTATTCAATGCCCAAAATAGTCCTGCAAGTTGAGTGTCATTATTCCTATGTACATATCTGTAAATCACCCATCAAATAACTACTCTCCAGCCTACCCAGACTTGGTCTAGGTCTACAGCCTGAATTTCTTATATTCCTCGCAGTGTTCAATACTGCATGTAGAGCAATGACAAGTTGGACCCTGAGAAGCCATTATCATGTAACCTGAAGACTTCCTCCTTCTGTCCCTGCAATGCCATCTGGCAAACAGGATCCAGCTTCCTGGACCACAAGAACAAGGCTGAGGGAGTCTCTATGAAACATGTATATCCTTATGGAGGCTTCCAGTTTCACACATACTAGGGTTGAGGTCCTGCCCATAGAACTGATGGAATGCTATGCCACCTCAATACATAGGTGAGCCCTCACCAAGAAGCTCCAGATTTCTGGGAAATTATGTTCTCTCTCTCTTTTTTTTTAAATTTGACAGACAGATCACATGTAGGCAGAGAGGCAGGTAGAGAGTGGGGGGTGGGGGAAGCAAGCTTCTTGCTGAGCAGAGAGGCCGACGTGGGGCTCCATCTCAGGACCCTGGGATCACGACCTGAGCTGAAGGCAGAGGCCATAACCCACTGAGCCACCCAGGCGCCCCTATGTTCTCTCTTTTAAAAAACATTTTATGTGTTAGGTTCTGTGAGAGTACTGGCATACTGATGCTCTTTTTGGCCATTGATCTTGTTCATGTCCTCCCTAGAGGCTACGTGTTCCCAGCCCCTTGGAGATGGATATACATATATTAGAAATGCCTACCAAGGCCACAATGAAGGGAGCCTTGTTTTGGCCCTCCGCAAATTTGTTAAAGATAACATAGTCTCTCCCCTTCCTGATGCACAGATGGCACCGCAAAAGCTGACTGAAGGGAAACTGTCAATTTGGAGCATGCAAGCCCTTTGATCTCACTACAGTGCCCTTCTGTGTGTCCCTTCACTCTCTAAAATCTGTGGACTAAGGTCCAGACTTTGTGGAGAATAGTGTCCTAGCTACCTGAATTGTCGCCCACCCAGTCCTCCCTGTCAGTAAGTTACCCTGAATAAAATAAAACTTTGTGTAAACAGCAGAGAGTCAGCTGCTTCGTTTTCTTGTCTCAAAGTGCCTTCTCAGTGTGGGGTATCCTTTTTACTGTCCCTCCCTCACCTTCTAACAGGTTCCCTGTCTTTTCCCATCTGGAAAAAAGTGATTAAGTAAAGAAAAATTGTCCCACCGGTTTGTCCCACAGAACTAATGAGTTATGATTTTCGTTTAGCACATACCTTTTTTTTTCCTTTAACTTGAATACTTTGAGCTCAATAGAACGGGCTCCTTATCTGTAAGGGAGTCTCCCTGTTACCTGTTAGTCTCTTCATGCCTGGGAGGGGGGAGAGAGTGGTCACTCAGTCCAGCGCCATCCACGGGGAGACAAGTACCTGTGTAGTCATCCCCTTTGCCCCCTTCCTATGTTTTTGCATAGTTGCTACAGGCCAGCGCAGACTAGAAAATGCCTACCACCTGGGCTGCTCCAAATTGCATTTCCTGCACATTGCATGCTCAGAGCACAGAGAAACAGCACTGCCTCAGCTTTCCAGGCTTCTTCCATATCCAAACCATGGGGTATCTGGGTGGCTCAGTCAGTTAAGCATCTGCCTTCGGCTCAGGTCATGATCTCAGGGTCCTGGGATGGAGTCCTGCATCCGGGGTCCCTGCTCAGCAGGAAGCCTGCTTCTCCTTCTCCCTCTGCATGCTGCTCCCCCTGTTCGTGCACTCCCTCTCTCTTTCTCTCTCTGTCACATAAATAAATAAAATCTTTAAAAAAAACCTTATGCAGACACAAATACCTCCAGGCCTTGATGTTTTTATCTTAAAATACTCCAAGCAAAGAACAAACTATCTTTTCTTGGGTGGAACTATTTTTCCAGCCCACTTGTGAGGCAGAAACCTCATAGGTCCTCAGCCCCAGTGATTGTTCAGGGATATTGCGATTTTCAACCTTGATGAAAATTTCAGTGATGTCTTTGATAAAGTAGTCTATGAGCCAACAGCTCTTGCTATGTAAATAGATGCAAATCGGATCAGGACTGCCATCCTATTCATCCCTGGGCTCTTCTAAGATTGCTATATATAGCATGGTGATTAAAACAACAGACTCGGAAGCTAGAACCCTTGGGTTTGCATCTGGGCCCTTCTATGCAGTTCTTCATGCCTTAGTTTCTTCACCTGTAAAATGCAAATAATAATAGCATTTATCTCCTGAGTTTACTGTGAGGATTGAAGGCATTTACATAAAGAGTGCCTGGCATATGAACCCGTATTTGTACCGGCTCTTGTCAAAGGAGCAATATGGAGCAGTGGATAAAGGCCTCCCTGCCTGGGTTTGCATCTGTTACTCCCTCGTTGTGTAACTTTGGGTACTTTTCTTACCTCTGAGCCTCAGGTTCCTCATCTGCCAACCTGAGGAAAAATAACAGAACCTGCCCGAAAGGGCTGATTGCAGGACCAACTGGCATAATATAAGTAAAGCCCTTAGAGCAATGCCAAGTGCAGGGAAAATGCCAGACAGGAGTTAATTATCATTAATGTCATGTCCACAGTCCACTAGTGGTTGCTGTTCACACTGTGGCTCCCAGGGCCCAGCAAGGTCCTGAGGCACATTCTAAACATACCACGTTTCATTATGGTGTGAGCTAGGATTATTTGACTGCCAAGTAAATCTTCCTCTCCAATGAACACTCCAATGAAATCAAGAGATAACAAGTTCAGCAGATCCTTGCTGGAAAGCACGGTGGAGAATATAAGGCAGGAAGACAGTCACTTCTCTAATCAAGCCAGGGGCATGTAAATTGTTAGCTCTCCTAAGACAGCAAATGCCAGCTTCTGGGTGGTGGCAGTAAGGGCTACAGGTACTTAAATGTGGCATCTGTCCCCACAGGAGAGACGAGACTCCTCGTCTCTGAAAATCGGGATGCCCGTATGGCAGGTGGGGAATCCTTGTAATAGCCAGTGATTTCACCCAGAAGAACTCTCTGTTTTGAAACAGACCACACAAAACACAGAATTTACTGGACAACAGGGACCCTGAATTGTCCAGGGTCATCTTCACTAAATATGAACTTCGTGTAGTCTACGGCATGGTGGCAATCCAGTGGCAGCAACAGATCAATATACACACAGTCTTATAAGGCTTTTTCTTTTTTCTTTTTTTTTTTTTTAAAGAGAGAGAGAGATCACAAGTAGGCAGAGAGGCAGGCAGAGAGAGAGAAGCGGAAGCAGGCTCCCTGCCAAGCAGAGAGCCTCACACGGGGCTCGATCCCAGGACCCCAGGATCACGACCTGAGCCAAAGGCAGAGGCTTTAACCCACTGAGCCATCCAGGTGCCCCTATAAGGCTTTTTCTAGGTGCAAAGTGAAACGGCCACTCAGAAGGATTGCAAGTGTGACCCCAGTCATGTTGCCCTCCGTGTGCGCTGGTAGAGTTGATCGGCCTACTTCACCGGCTTCAGAACAGGCAGCACCATCATGGCCATGTCCCTCTATGTGTAGACTCCATTTGCAAAACCTTTCGGTACATTAAAAAACCAACCAAACCAACAAACAAATGAAAAACACACCAATTTCCTGAACTGATGCCAGCCACAGATTCCTCAAAAATGCATACAGCCCTTGTCCTCCAAGTGACTCTACTTAGCGCTGGCCACCCCCGTGCTCCCAGCTGTCAGACCCTCATCATCTCTGCCATTAGCGCTTGCAGCTCATGAGGAACGTGGTGGTTGGACTCAAATGTACGGAAAGGAACAGCTGCAGGAGGCAGAGCCAACTTAAGGCAGCTGCCTCAAGCATTTTAGCTAAACTAACCTGTCTGCTGGTTGATGTCTACCTTCCTCCCTCAGCTTACATTATGAATGAAATGTGCGTTTGCGGGCCTGGCCAGTACTGTTATTCTTGGGATATTGTTTGTTCTTAGTTCCCAACTTTTGAACACAACCTATCTCAAGCTGGGACCAAAAGGAAAGACTTTATTATTTAATATCTTCCCCTGTTCTTACAAGCATCTTCTCTCCACTGCGGAAGTCTGCTGTTTGACAAATATGAGGCAGAAAAAACCCTCTCATGATTCCTTGCAACAACTGTCATAGGGCAATAAACAAAATTCCCACTGTTGCAAAGGGGAAAGTGAAAATGAATGGAGGACAGAGGACTTTAATCCAAAACTCAAGTAGCAGTTCTTCCCCATCTCTATTTCAGAAAAAACAATCAAAGAGCATTATATCCTCATCTCTCACCCTTCAAGCAGACTACACAGAGACCCTTCAGAAGGAGAGACCAAGGCTCTGAATGGAAGCAGCGAGTAGTTTGGGATTCATGACTATGAACATTGCATTTGGTCTGGATCCAGCATTCCCCGGCAGATGGAATCAACACTAGGTATTACATGTTCTGCAGGAACGAACACTGTAGGGTTGGCCACTTCTTTGAGCAGGTGGGCAATAAGCCCAGAGTTAATCCGGTTGTGCTCTGACAGTTCGGTACTCCGTGTTGCCACCAGTATATTCCATCATGGGCCACCTCCTTACCACCAGCTCAAGTGTGCTAGAACATGTGGGTTTGTACCAGCTGGAGATAGGCGAGAAGTGTGTCCTATCTGGTCTGTTTTGCTGTTGTGGTTTGCTTATGCAGACAGGGACTCGTGTTTCTTATACTGAGGAGCCACCAAATCCTAGACGATAATCAGCAACCAGCAAATGAATGACTCCCAAAAGAGGAAAAGAACAAACTCTTTAGTATGACATTCAAGATCTGTGCTAACCTGCCCTCACCCAACTTACTAACCTTACAGGTACCATATGTGATAGCTTTTATTTTCCAAAGGTAGCCACCAACCAGTTCAACATATGTGTGTGTCTGTGTGTATGTATCATACATGACATATGATATATATAGTATATATGTGTGTACATATACATATACATATACATGCACACGCCACTATAATTATGGTGTGACTACCACTTTACCCCCTGAGAACTGGGTGTAGGCTTCTTTCCCTTGCATTAGAGTAGGGGCTTGTGTTCATTTGACAAGTAAAGTAGGGCATAGTGATGCTATGTGACTTCCAAGGCTTGGTCAGCAGAGGATATACCTTCCTCCTGGCTCATTCTCTTTAGAATACACATCTTGGGGATCCCTGAGCTACCCTGAAGAAATGCAGTTACTCCAAGGCTGTCACGCTAGAAAGACCTCCCAGAGAGACCTCACAGAATTAGAGATGTCCAAGGAGCCCAAGCTACTTCACTTCCCCAAATGTTTGAGTCATCTCAGCCCAACCACCAGTTGAGTGAGTGATCCTCCAAATGATTATTAGCCCCCAGGCTTCAAGCCACTCTTGTTGATGTAAAGTGCAGCAGAGATAAGCTGACCCTGCTGAGCCCTATTTGAACTTGTATTCGTGATTAAAAAACAAACAAACAAACAAATATGTGGGTGTTTTAAGGCATTAAGTTTTGGAGTGGTTTGTTATATAGCCATCAAAACCGGGACACCCCACATCCCAACACTGCTCTAGCAAGAACGGATTGCTAACTGAACCCAAAACCTAGTAAGTACTTAACAGTGAGCTCTGCCCACGGTCCACAGCAGCTGTAACAGATAGAGCTGGGGAAGGAAGTGGAGAAGAATCATCTCTATCTATTTTAGGCTTGTTTAGTCTACAAGGACTTCCCAGAGACACTAAAAGGTATGGTTGTTATTAAAGGCTAAAGGAGAAAGAGCTGGAAAAGAATTAACATTACAGATGATGCTAGGTGTTCATGTGTTAGTTCATATACCCATTTCTATTTCCAACAAACTCTACAGTATCATCCCCCTGCAGAGCCCATGAATGGCTGTTGTAGGGCTAGACATTAATTGGCTGAATTTTCCTGACTGGTCCAGCTTTCCTTTCTGTGAGGCCATTACAACAAAGTACTTAAACTTCTACCTCCAAGAGGACTTCAGTTTTTATCTTACAGATGCTGGTAGGTTTTGTTTGGAGGATCCTGATCACTACAATTGTCTGTGAAATGGTTTGGGGCAAACAAAGCAAGGAACTCATGGGGAGAGCCCACATGGGCTGTGTGAAATTAGTTTCTCTTCATCATCAGGAGTGACACCCTACTGCTTGATGATGAGGGATTTTGTAGCTATTAGAAGGGCCAACTGTCAAAGAAAACTGCCTTTCTGTAAGGAGCCTCAGCTCAGGATGTATACACCTTTCTCTCCAGTGCTTAATCTTCCCCCTTACCTTATTCTACTTTACTTTTCAACTGTTCCCTAGTAGAAAAGCTCCCTAATTGGAAATTTTCTTCAAAGGGCCATTGATAACTAAGATAGGAAACTCTTGGCATTGTCATGAATGTGTCAGCAGATGTTTCCTGGGATAGGGGGGTAAAAAACCACAGGATTGGAGCAAGACTACTGTGAATTTGTTATCCAGCCCCACCATCTTATCCTGGGTTTATAACCATATCATCCTCAACGTCATCATATAGAGAATAGGAGTACTGCCTACTTCAGAGAAATGATGTAAGAATTCAGTAAGGTATATGATACGTAAGAACAGACACAAACCCATAACACTTACTAATTAATAGTTCTTTTGTTTCTAAAAAGTAAGAATGACTTCCTAAGAACTGGGTGGGGACTCAGGTCACGCTTAGAGAACCTTGAAACATGCCAGACATGGTACCTGCCACACCCCACTTCCCCTTATAACTGAGGTGTTTAGGAGAGTAGTTGTAGTGATTCTCTATGCATGGATGAGTGGCCATTGAATAAACTGGACACCAGACTCATTCCTTAGCCTGGCCAAAGATCCATGAGGCCCTGCCCATTGGAGGAATAAGAATGAGCCAAATTGATGAGATTAGTTCCTTCAGAATCTGAACTGAATCTCTGAAGGAGGGAGTGAGCCAAGAAAGGGGAAAGGTAGGAATGTCAAGTAAAAGAGACCAAGTGAGCCATAAGAGAAAGATGAATCCACTTTGGAAAACAAGAAACCATGGATGCAGCCACCCTTTTTCTTGCCTATAGTAGCATTGTTTCCAAGGACTAAGCCCCCTTACCCTCAGTTGGCCTGAAAAAGTCTGTTTCTTGAGACTAAGAAATCTTTCACATATATTCTATTTTTTTAGATTTTTATTTATTTATTTATTTGAGAGAGAGAGAGAAGAGCAAGGAGAGCAGCAGAAGGAGAGGGAGAAACAGACTCCCCGCTCAGCAAGGAGCCCAACACAGGCCTCTATCCCAGGAAGCTGGGATCAAGACCTGAACTGAAGGCAAATGCTTAATTGACTGAGCCACCCAGATGCCCCAAAGGTTTTATTTATTTTATTTGTGAGAGAACATAGAGGGAGAGGGAGAAGCAGAATCCTCACTGAGCAGGGAGCCCAACACGGGGGTCAACCCCAGGACTCTGAGATCATATATATTGTATAACATACCTTAATGGAGGGGAATAAAGTTTGTTCTTCTCTTTGAGAGAAATGGGTGTGCATTTTAGACCAGGCCCTCACTATCTGCAGAGGTACATGAGTCAAAAAACCTAGAAACCACCTAGACTACCACTCATGGAAAAACACACATCAACAGAGCAAGAATACGATTCACTTGCTACAGAAGCACTGGGTAGTAGAAGTTTATCAGGTTTTGTTCTGATTCAGCACATGAACCTCCTTTCTAGTCCTTGGATTCCTCTACAGTGTGAATCTTGGTGGTGGGCAGGGAATAGCCAGTCATAACAGAAAGATCACCTTTCTTCCCAGGCCCTGGCACTGACAGTGTGGGCACATGGCCTCAGCTCAGACAGCTGAGACCTCATAGAAGGATTCTGAATCTCAAATGAATGGCAGATACATAGAAAGATACTATTGTATCAGAGGTTCAGCAGCAGCCGTATATAACAGGAATGGTAATTGGATTGAATGCCACAGGAGAGGGTACAGTGGGAGCTGGGTTCGGAAGCTGTGTGCGTACACTGGGCAGGTGGATTGAGGATCAGCAGGGTGTATAATTGCATAATTTCCCATCAGTATTATTTCTGCTGCCCTCCCTCCCTTGACTTTTCTCCCACGAGCTACCAGCCATCCTTCCCATAAATTCCCTTAATGCCTATATTATCCATGGTTGGTTTCTATTGTTTGCAACCAAGATCTTAGACTGATACTTATTGCAAGGAAAATAAACTCTCTGGATGGGTATTACATCATGCTCTGGATGGTGGAGCTTGAGGAAAGGTGAGATTTTAGCTGGGTTGTGTGCTTTTAAATTTCAGACCTAACAGATGAAAATGATGGACTGGCTGATTACTGAGGCCTTGTCTGACAAGCAGAAGGGATCAAAGAGGGAAACATTATGGGAAAGTTGACCCCAATCTTGCTATAGTGGATGCCGCGATACGTGACCTGGGTCTCCTTCAGAACCAAGGCCCTCATGTCCCCAGCTTCCAAGAATGTTGACTGCAGATAGATGGATCACACCACATCCTCTCTGGGATTCGCCTCAGCCAAAGGCAAAGACATGGAAAGGCCTCTTCCCCAGGGACAGTTCACATCCAGTGATCGGTCCTGGTCTCATTCTGGAAAAGCTCTAAAGGATTCCCCCAGCTTCAGAGCCCTCTGTGGGTTCAGCTGAGTTTTGGATGCCATGGTACCATAACTCAGCTGCTTCCTCTGTCCAGTTGGGCTTCCTTCTCCCTCCCACAGGTCTTATGTCTCATACAAATGTCCATCGAAGTGAGTTTTCCCAGAAACCCAAAATAAAACCTCTACCTACCCCATTTCAGAAACCGCTTCCCCTCTTCTTTGATAAGCAGAACCATAACTCTTGTCCAGCATCCACACTAGTGATATTCTGAGACCCAGCCTCTCTTTCAGACACGTTATTTGGCTAGCTTCCTCACTGCCTGAGATGAAATCTGACACCATAGCTCCTCAGTACTAGTCCCAGTAAAAGAATATTCTGGGGGCACCTGAGTGGCTCAGTGGGTTAAGCCTCTGCCTTCAGCTCAGGTCATGATCTCAGGGTCCTGGGATCGAACCCCGCATCGGGCTCTCTGCTCAGCGGTGAGCCTGCTTCCTCCTCTCTCCCTCTCTGCCTCTCTCTCTGCCTACTTCTGATCTCTGTCAAATAAATAAATAAAATCTTTAAAAAAAAAAAAAAGAATATTCTGGATAACAAAAGGCTAACCCATCAAAGAACTGGACTGATTTTGTTTCAAAACTGTATTCTTTAGAATACAGTTCTAACACCTATCACACACATGTCACATGTCTATGCTGGGAAATCATATGCGTTTGTATTGTAACTTTTTTGTTCACCGGCAATTGTACTACTATATACATAACAAGAAGAGCCACTGTGTGTGAAATCCTATTACCTATAGCAAGCATATTAATAGATGCTTCAGACATATTATCTCTAATAGTTTTAATGATTCTGCACGATGTTATTTTTACCAGTGCTGGTAAACCAATGCTCAAAAAAAAAAAAAAAAAAAAAAGACCCTGATTTGTACCTTTTGCCAATTTCTATGGTATAAATATTCCACCATGACTTATTTCTTATTTCAAGCCATAGCATGATGTCACAGAAACTAACATGGTGATATTGAACATAGAGTAGGGAAGAGATGCCAACACTTGGCTGGTATGTGCCAGCTCCGACATACCTTAGTTATGTCCCTTTAGCAGATGATGGGTCAGAGGTTCAAAGACTCTCCCAGTGCTTTCACTGGCATAACATAAAACTTTGACTGCATTGTCTTTAAAATTAAGGAAAAATTAATGTCTCACATAAAAAGAAACCTGGAGGCATCTCACTTCCAAGAATGGTGAACGTCCCTCTCCATATTCATCTCTGAAACCTGGCATCTTTCCAACTTTCTCTGCTGCCGTCTCAGAACGCTGGTTCAGCATCACCACTGGCCATGAATGCCTGTCTCGGTTCCATACACCTAGCACAGACATGACCATGTCCAATAAGTGAAAGAAACAGACTAGTTTCCACTTATGAGTCTTTTTCATGTCTCTCTTTTTATCAGAAAAAACAATCAGCACAAATTTCAGTACAGGTTTTAATACCTGTGTATTTCACCAAGCTCAGAACATATATACTGGCTCACATGCAGAAAAGATAGAATTTTCTTTCCTTGCACAAGAAGGAAAATTTTCATCTTTTGCACCCTTATCTTCACCAATGTCCCCTGAGCTAAATGTTCCTGGGTCACATGAACAGAGAGATGGATGTGAGGGGTGCAAAACCTACCACTTGGCCTGTTTCTAATCACTGACCAGTCATGTGACTTCTCTCTCATCGTTAGAGTGAAAGATTAGATCAGCTAAGGTATAGTTTTACAAACTATGATCAAACCCAACCTAGGAGCTTATAAAAAGATAAGCCCAAGTCAAGGAAAACGAAATACCAAAGGCAGTGTACCAAGCCCAGTGCCAGAACTGTATCATATCTTCCTTTTCTTTCTCTTCCTTCCTGTACTGACCCTCTTCCACTTCAGTGAAATTCCTCAAAAATTTTAAAAATTTAAAAAATTAAATGAGAGTATATTAAAGCATCGAAACAAACTTTGCTAGAAGTGTTCATAAGCTATTATTAAGGGGAAAACTGTGCTTTTGGAAGCAATGTGAAAGCTGGTGGAGGAAGCCTCAGGGTCACCATTGACACTTCTCGCTCCTCTGCCTTTGTTTATCTGCCAGTCATAATTGTTAATAAGGAAGCTCCAGAGCATTCATTTGCTTACTCTGCTGCTAATGATGGAAATAAATGGTTCCGATTTAATGTGGAAGGATTGCAGGGCGCCACCGGGCAAGTTTGCCATTCTTGGCGCAGAATCCTGCAAAACTCTCTGAGCAACCTGTCTTGTCAGTGAATTCTGCCTTGTCCCATTTTTCAGGGTGGCCTGCCTGCTCATCCATCCCTGACTCCCTGGGGGGCCTCATCCCTGGCAGCTGAAAGACAACACTGACAACTGGAGGTAAAAAGTCACCCAGGGAGACAAGACCTTCTGGGATTGAGGCAGTGTGTGACTGTGGAAAGAACAGGGCATTGTCACCCACTGGTGTTGGGCTTAGGAAACAATTACCTGGCACTCCTACAAAGTATCATTAATACTCTCAACCGCTGGTAGAAGTTATACTGTGCCCATTTCATGGATGGGCAGCTCAAGGACACTCAATGCTTGCCTAAGGGCCCCCTACTGACCCAGAATTTGATACAGAACTGCTTTGCATGCAGTAAAACCTCTGAGCTTAATCCTGGAATGGGACCTTGAGAGGAAAGGTGAGCTAGAGAGGGAGTCATCAGCCAAGAGTCAGCTGGTGGACCCAAGAATGCGTGAGCTATCTCAGGATAAAAATCCAGAGAGAAAAATCAAGAGTTCAGCGAATAAAGATGGGAATTACCCATCAGAGGAAGAAGGATCCAGACAACCCAGAAGAACCAGAAGAGAAGTGAGAAGGGCAAGAGGGGAGTTACAGTTACCCTACTTCTGAATTTTTTCAAATGGGATTTGAAAAATGATAGAATGATTGGTCCACCATTCATCAAGCAGTTCTGGCTAACTGCTTATTTTGCAAACTCACAAAATGAACTTCCTCCAGGGCTAGGGTGAATGACCATAATCAAATGCTATAGCTATCAACAGGGAGAGGTAGGACTACAGAGAATACATATGTGTTAGAAGGGGGCTGCCAGCCCTGACGTCCAGCTGACTGTGGCCAATTTTTTTTTTTTTCCAGAAGGAGCTGGAATTCTCAGTTTTTTGTGTCTGCCAACAAAATAGTTCAGGAGCTTGGAAGAAATGTATAGGTACAAGTTTGATGACTCGGCGCTACTGGGTGAGAATCTCTATACCTTCAAGAAATACAAGCACCAGCCCCAAGATTTCCGAGGTCCTGGGGAGTCCTAGAGCCCAAAACTCAATGCTAATTTTTCATGTATACTTTTTAAATTATGGGGGGAAATTCATGTATCATTTCTGTGACGTGATCTGATTAGGCAAAGCAGAACTTTGTGGTAGGAGTAATTAGTGTTCAATCATGACTGTGCCAGAGAAAAATGGCACTAATGAGGAGTGTATGTTATGAGTGTATGTTATGTTATGTTATCAAGGGTAACATTCTAATTGCAGGTTGAAGCCAAAGGCTGGAAACAGGGCATTTTGAATGACTTTATGAACAAGGATGTGATAGAAGGATAAAACGTGAGTAACAGTCAATGAGAAGTACAACCCAGGCAGCAAGGGCCTTTCATTTTTCCTCTCAGCTTTCTCCCTTAATGGGTACATGTTGGGGTTGAATAGCATCTTACTACTCTTTTGAACCACCCAAACCATTTTTTAAAAGAAGAAGAAAAAAGAATAATTTATGTAACAAGAGTCACTACTTAGTAAAGCATAAGAGAACTGGCTATCTTGAGGGCTAAGGGAACTTTCATTTGGTATATGTATATTTATGGGATACCATTGACTCCCATCAGGCAATAGGTGCAAACAAAACAAATGTAAGATTAATATTCTGGATTGCTCTGTGTGTGTGTGCATGTGTCTTTGTCTGCTTATAGCACATTTCTCAAAGCCACACTTACAAGGTTCCTTTGGAGTAAGTTAGATCATTTGTATTGTGTTAGCTGCATTGTTGGTTGACAAAGACTAACAGCTCCATACCTAGTAGTGGAATGGGTAATGTGTGTTAGGGTCCTCTCGGTCTATGCTTTCTGCCTACCTGCCTCTATAGTTAGGATCCCTGGGACAGCTGAGTCCCACTGAGGTCTCAGTCTTCTAATTCCATACTCTAGGATTTGACATCAAGGCACCCTTGTTGTTAGTTTAAGTCTCAACCCTTACCTTTGGCTCAGTTCTGAAACCATGTTCCCTGAGTCCTGCCTTGTACTCTTCCACTCTGTCTCCCTGGATCTGGAATCCCTTCTTACATTTGGAAGCAACACACATATCCTCCCCACCGCCCCCCAAACTGGAATCCGTTATATGGACAAGACTGATGACAGACTTTTCTAATATTTTATGTCTGCCTGGACTTTTCAATATCGCCTCCCTTGGCATCCTGGGGCAATTGTCTGCCTGTCTGGATGCCTGCCTCCTTCTGTCGCATCCTTCCCACGACTCCCCAGTCCTTACCGCAGGAATCATACTACTGCATTGCCTTTGACATTCGCCTGCAGGACTATTCTGCATCCCAGTTGGACACCAGCCTTTGCAGTAGGGCTATCTCCCTCACTCCCACCTACCCTAATGACAAGTTCAGGTTTTGTGTCTGCCCCTTTCCAGCTACTATGGCCCAATGCAGTTAAGCAGACCATAACTGGTTCTGATTCAAGGTAGAATCATGGGGAACTGATACCATGAGATCAGATCTGTTTGTCTCCTTTTATTCTTCATTTGTACTTTCAATATTGAAATGCTTGATGTGGAATATAAAATTTCCTGTTAGACAAAGAAAATAAATACAACTATGGTACTTTATGGCATGTTATATGGATTTTGACTGATACATTTTGCAAGACTTACAAAGGAAAGAACAGGTACATTTGATGCTGACAACGATAACACAACAGTGTCTCCAGGAGACACTATTTATTTTTTCAGAACCACTTTCATCTAATACATTTAATAAATGCTTACCAAATGCTTACTATAACCCTATGCTGTATCAGGCAGCGGGCTAGCCATGGTGTTAACAAAGAACAATAGGACAGTAATATGAGTCTCCCTTATCAAAGAGTTTATATTCAGCCATTATTTATCACAGTGAAAAAAATAATTTTTCATATGATTATTTTACATGACACCTGTATGGGTCAGGATAGGCATTGTTATGCTGCAGTAACAAACAACCCTGACCCTTTTGTGGCTTACAGCTACAACAGGTTTATTTCCTATTCATGCTTCATCCCCAACACCAATCAGCTGGAGCTTTTCCTCATGTCCTCTTTATGTCATGACCAAGGCTGATGGAGCAGCCTCTGTCTGGAACATGGCTTGTCTCACAACAGAAGGAAGAGAGTATAGATGAGAATATAGAGCCCATACGCTGACTCTTGAAGATTCTACCCAGGAATAACACATGCCATTTTTACTATTATTTCATTGGCCAGAGAAATCTTGTGACTAAGCTTGGAATCTTCAAGGAAAGGAAACACAGTCTTCTCTAGGAAGGTGCTGCAAATAATTACGAAGAATAATGCCCACACGGGTGCCTAGGTGGCTCAGTGGGTTAAAGCTTCTGCCTTTGGCTCAGGTCATGGTCCCAGGGTCCTGGGATCAAGCCCCGCATCGGGCTCTCTGCTCCTTGGAGAGCCTGCTTCCTCCTCTCTCTCTCTGCCTGTATGTCTGCCTACTTGTGATCTCTGTCAAATAAATAAATAAATAAATATTTAATTTAAAAAAAAAGAGGAATGCCCACAGCATCACAATGTAGAAAGTAAATAAACAAATTGAAGCAGCATCTCTCTTCCTGATGAACCTCTGCACAATCTTAAGCCTCTATGAAACTCAGTTGAGGAACCAGTAATCAATGATCAAATCTGAAATGCACAAAAACCCTATGAAGGAAGTACGGAAATTGTAATTATCCCCACCTGAAAGGCAATGCAACTTTCTGAGGCCCAGAATATTTACATAACTTCACAGAAGACAGACCATGATGGAGGGCTTGTGCCTCCTACTCCATAGATATTCCTATGAGACCTTGCTAGAGTGCATGCCTCTGTACACATGAAGGGCTTTGTCATGATAGCCATGGCATCTCTCAAACCCAAGAAAACTGTCTCCGTATCCACTCACTTTGGGCACAATTGCACTTTGTCTTACGTGGCCAGCTGCACACAAGGGCCACACCATGCAAAATCTCTGCAGAAATCCTGGCTTGGCTTGACCTTTGGAGTGTGCTTACAACATATTTTGAAAAGCAACAGACAGATTGAGCCAGCCCCACCATCAAACAATTCAGGAAATGAGGCTTAAGGAAGGTCTTAAGGGGAGAATAATTCAGCCTTAAGAGATGTAACAGTAGTTGGGTAACAGAGATGAGTAGCAGTAATTTTCCTTATCTGAGATTCATTCCTATTTATTCTTTGGAACGGAAGCCAGATGTCCTTCAGCAGAGGGTTACTGAGTACCAACTACGGATCAGGAGAAGTAATATGAGTCAAGAACAGAGATGACTAAGACACAGTCTCTGCCCCCACAGATTTCAGAGGCACAGGAATGATGACCTTGGCAATGACAATGAATGCCATCACTGTCTAGACTGTTCCCACAGGATGAAGCCTCTGGTAGTGGGAAAGAGAAGAGAAGAAGGAGCACCACTGAATTGAGAGGCCAGCATTTAAGGGGTGAGTGAGCCCCACGTTTACTGGCACCACCTCTATGTACAAATGATCACCCATGTGTAGGAAAGAGCTTGGACGCAAGTCAAGGATCAGATTGGACTTCCAGTCCTGTCATTTATTTTCCCTACAACCTTGGGCAAATGTCTAAGCCCATTATCCTCAGTTCCTTGTCTGTAAATAGGAAATAAGGAAAACTTGCTGTAACCACTTCACAAGGGCCAAATGTATTGTGAATGAGAAATTGCTCTGTTAAATGTGAACTTGGCCTATCTTCATTGTCATTCCGGAACACACATAAGTCATCTGGGTTTGGCTGGAACTACCCAGTCTGAGGAGTGACAATCTCACATCTTTTTTTTTTTTTTTTTTGACAATCTCGCATCTTAAGAACCTTCTCAATCCCAGATACACCTGGACAATTGGTTTTTCCATCACATATTTTGAAAAAAGGGGTTGTGAGGTCCCTGCTGACTGTAACACTGTTTTAAAGTTTTCTAAGATGTATTATTCAGGGCATTTCAGTACTTTCACAACATGGTACAAGCATCACCACAATCTAATTCCAGAACATTTCCATCACCCCAAAAAGAACTCATTAGCAGTCAGTACCAAATCCATCCTCCCTCAGCTCCTGCCATCCACAAATCTAATTTCTATCTCTAGATTTATCTATTCTGGACGGTTCATATAAATGCCACCAAACCATACATGGTCCTTGGGCCATTTTCTTTCATCTAGCATAATGATTTCAGGTTCATCTATGTTGCAGAATGATTCAGGACATCCTTCATTTTTGTGGATGAACAATACTCCATTGTATGGATAGATCACATTTTGTTTATCCACTCATCAGCTGATGGACATTTAGGTTGCTTCCACATTTTAAGTTACTATGAATAGTGCTCCTAGAAATATTTCACGTACAAGTACTTGGGAGACCCCATGTTTCCATTTCCCTTAGGTGGTCATCTAGGATTGAAATTGCTGACTCATGTGGTAACTGTGTTTAACTTTTTGAGGAACCACCAAATTTTGCCAAATCAGCTGCAACATGTCACATCCCACCAGTGACGTAGGAGCATTCCAATTTCTCCACGTCCTCGCTAACATTTGTTATTTGTCTTTTTTATGGTCGTCATTCTAGTAAGTGGAAAATAGCAACACATTGTGGTTATGTGATATGCATTTCCCTAATGGCTAATGATGCTGAGCATTTTCCATGTTCTTATTTGGCTATTAGACTTAAATTTCAAAATAAATGTTCATGTCGCTGTACTGAACCTCCTTATTGAGAACAGGGCACTCTGGCAAGCTACTCACTCCTGTATAGAATAGAAGGCTGCTGTCTGTGTTGTGCTCAAGACAAGGCTCAAATGCCTGTCCACAGCCACAGAATAGAATCCATAAGATAAAATTCTTTCATGGTATCCAAAGCCCTTTAGTATCAATCTCTGATTTATTTTTACATCCTCAACCCCTTTTTTCCCTACATGATGTCTCTACTCCAACAGAGTGGATCTATTTATTGTCTCCAGGAATACATCATTATGGATCAGTAGCCAATGGGAGTCTCGTTCATAAGCTCAAGAGTATGAGAAATGTTGCATCTTCTCACTTTCTATCAATCAACATGTTCTATCCCTAGCTATTTTCTTGCAAAACTGATGAGAAATTCTACTTCAGTTGTTCTGAGAATCCTGGAAAAACTTCAAGGCTTCAGGAACTTACACATTGTCAAAACACCAAGGTGACAAGATGGACTATGATGATGAAGATGAACACAAAGATAGCCACTGTCTTGGTTCACACGGCCCCTTCTGTTCTGGTGTTTCTTCTAGGCATTCCAGAGGCATTGCAGTCTGCCTGTGCCTTGCCTAGACTGCAAGCCCTGTGTCTAGAAGCTGTCCTCCCTATGAGAACCACTCCCTCCACAAAGTACCGACACAGAGTTCTGTCACAGGACTATACTCATGGAACCTACAAACTCCCTACTTCTCTAAAGAGAACTTCTCTTTACACACATCCCTTACCTGCACTTGGGAAACCCCACAGGGATGTTTTGCATATGGGTCTGGGTAGTCCCTGGAGTGAATCCTGGGCATTTCCATTTCTTCCCCAGCAGCTGCTGGCCTCCAAGGACTTCTTGGCTGCCTCTTTGAGGTAAACTGGCCTGACACACCATGTAAACAACTACTGTGTGCTTTCTGTTCACATTTCCTCCTGGTGCTGGAGGTCCTCAGACACACTTCAGTGTCTGTCACCCCCAATCACTAACCTCCTGTGAAACAAGCCCACAGCTCAGGGCACCTGTGCTCACCATGACTTGCAGAGACTGCAACGCTATGACTTTCCATTTCCTTTTATTTGACATTCCTCTCTCTAGGATTCAGCATGAATGGATCTAAGGTTGAGGTATCAGAGAACAATCTGAGATTCCACATATCATGCTCTACTCAAAATTACTTTTCCTGGTTACCATATGATCCAGCAGTTCCACTCCTAAGTATATACCAAGAGAAATGAAAACATACATCCGCACAAAAATTTGTACATGGATGTTTATCGTAGCTTACTCATAATAACAAAAAAGTAGAAAGAACTCAAATTGATGATCCAATCAACTGATGAATGGATAAGCAAACCATGCTCTACTCATACAATGAAATATTATTTGGCCATAAAAAGGAGTGAAGGGCTGATATAGAGTAAAACATGGATGAACCTTGAAAATATTATGATAAATGAAAGATACAGGACATGAAATGTCATATATTGTCTGATTGCATTTATATGAGATATCCAGAATAGACAAATCCATAGAAACAGAAGGTAAAGGAGTATTTGCCAGGGTTAGAGGAATTGATGGCCAAAGGGTACAAGGTTTCTTTTTGGGGTGATGAAAAACTTTCTAAATTTCACTGTGGTGATGGTTAAACAACTCCATGAATATACTAAAAACCATTGAACTGTAGTTTTAAATGAGTGACTTATAGGGGTACCTGGGTGGCTCAGTGAGTTAAGAGTCCAGCTCTTGATTTCAATTCAGGTCATGATCTCAAGGTCCTGGGATTGAGCCCCAAGTTGGGGTGCATGCTCAGCAGAGTCTGCTTGAAATTCTCTTTCTCTCTCTCTCTCTCTCTCTCTGCCCCTACCCCCGGAACTCCTGTTCTCTCTCTAAGATAAATAAATATATTTAAAAAAAAAATAAATCGGTGAATTCTAAAGTATATGAATTATATCTCAATAAAACTGTTAGGAAAAAATATCTCCCTCTCCTTCCGTCTTAACCCATTGTCCTTAGGCCCAGTTTGAATGCTTGCCTTCTCTATTCCCTAAGGATATGTTCCTTCCCATTTGGCCCCTCCATTCTTTGTGAAAATGAAGCCCCACTAGACATTCCAAACATACCCATGCATTTCTCAGTTTTCAACAGGTACACCACTTAGATTGCCCTCTGGGATCCCAGCTACAAGTGTTGTTACCATACAGTCTTTGAAGTTTTTACCCTAGTTTGAAAAGAAATTAACATCTCAGAACCTTAAATTCTGCTTCTTCTTTAGCTCTGAATTCACTGAGAAGTGAGAATATTTTCCAAGGACAGCTTCCCCAAGCATCACCAACTTCAACCCACTTCTTTACCTGTGTCTTACTCTAGACTGAAGCATAACCACAGATGTCAAATGCAGGTCTTCTCATATGCCTTTGTGTGAAGACACCAGGAACTGGTTCTATACTGTTAGCCATCTAGGTACAATTTATTTTTTATGATCCTTCGTATCTTTGTACTACATTAATAACTCTGAGCATGAATCACTTGCTAATGGGAAAAGTTTGATATAATTTCACAGGAAATATAGATGTGCTCCCCAGTAGAGACTCCATTTTTCCATCATGGTGGAGAAGTTGGAAGACATAGTAACAGTGGAAAAGATGTCCCTTTGATCACCTCTGTTGAAACATGCTGATCTTACAAAGGGAGCTGAAGAAGGTGGTAGCTAGAGGGAACATACATACATGCTAAGTACTCAGGCCAGAAAACGTGAGAGGAGCCTCATCAGAATCAATTTCATGAATGACGGAAACATTCAGCCAGCACTCTTACAAGGAAATTAGAAGGCAGCAAAATGGAGTGAATCAAAACCTTTTGTAGAATCACTTGAAAGATTTGGTAATTAAAGTCAGCGCAATGAGATGATGCATAGGCCAGGATGTGCAATGAGGCTGCTCCCTCTCCAGCCTTCTCAGGCAACCTCATGTCCTGCCTACATCACCCTGCCTCCCCCCAACCAGGCGCATAGGACCAACAGGCGCACCAAGTCAACACTACCAGAAACTGAGGGAGCCAGATGGGCTAAGGCCACCCACAGACTTGAGCTGGAGCAGTCCCACAGGGTAAGGGCTGTTAGATATTCCTCCCAACAGTGCCTGGGTCTCCACTGGTGGATTTGGGGAGCCCAGAGCTCCTCCTTGAGCTACTGGAGGCAATACAGACTGTGGTAAGAAGCAAATAGGGCCGACTTCCAGTGTGGGTTTCTAGTCTGATCCTTAACAAATTAATAATACACTGCAACAGTCTCCCATGACAGCAGGGCCACTGACCCCATAGCTCTCAGTCCCAGGTTCTGAGGGCTGGGTTAAAGATGTGACGTTCCCTTGCCTTCTGCCTGACTTTATGTGACCTGTTCCCTGTAGCATCTCTCCCCATCAGACTTTAATTTCAGCAGGGCGAATTCATCATTTAATGCCCTTCTTGTGCCTTATTGATGAGGGCATCATGGGAATAGGGCATAAGAGCATTTGTGAACTTCTCAGAGGAAACACATCAGATTCCAGAGTTTCTGGGCTTTAGAAACATATTCACAAAAGTTCTGGCAGGGGGTATAGCTCCATGGTAGAGCATTTGACTGTACCAAAGGACTAGCAATCCATAGTAAGCCAGCAAAGACCAACTGAATAAACTAGATTCAGGAAGGAAGAACTAGCTAGTTGAATAAAAGACAGAAACAGGGCATAGAAGACTTGCAAAACCAAAGGGATAGCACAGATCCAGACAAGTGGGAACATGGCTGTGAAATGCTAGTATAAGAGCACTGGGGTCAGACCTCTGCTTTTCCCTGGAGCTCCTTATGCCTTCTGCTGATGCAGGAACCAGTGGCAGCTCAGCCAGCCTCCTCATGAGGAACAAAACAACTGGAGAAGCCAAAAACCTTCTGGAAGACAATGCCACCAACAACTGACTGGAAGCTCCAAGCCCAGATTTATGGAGCCGTGAGGTCACCCGTGTCTTTAGGCATGGCCACACCCACCAATCTATGTGGCCACAGGAGATTCTAAAGGCTACCCAGGAGGTGAGGCCTCTGTGGTAGTGACCACATGTAACCACCTTTGCTAAAAATTCTTCCCAGTCCTAATATTTACCCTCCAGTTTCCTCAGAAGCCCACATTCTAACACAAATCAGATGAACAGCAATGACCAAGACTCTCCTTAATGGAATTTTAGTCAGGCTCCTTTGGGCCCTCTTCTCAAGTAGGCCTCGACCTTGGCTTTCATGTCCTTCCTTGGCAAGCCTAGTTTTAGCAAGAATCTTGCTAAGTCAACTCCCAACCCTTGGTATCTGATCATCTGAGTTTCCCATCTCCACTCTTGACAACACTAACTCCTTGGCCTGTCATTAGCAAGAATATAGCCAGGCCAGTTTAACAAGAATCCCCTCTATCCTTGATGTCTCCACTTAGTGATTTTTCCATCCATTGCTGCTCTTGTTCTTATCCTTGGCTGTAAATCCCCAGCTACATTTGCTATATCCAGAGTTGAGCTCAGTCTCTCTCCCCTCTTACAATAGCACTGACTCCTGTTACGGTAGTTCTGCATAAAGTCTTCCTTACCATTTTAACAAGTGTCTGATAAGTAGTCTTTTCTGAAAGTGCTCTTTTTTCAAGAAAGATAGCAAGCAGCCCCATAGCTTCTTCCTCTTCAATTTAAATAGTCTAATGACCACCACACTTCACAAAGACCTTCTTCCCCACCCTCCTGGCAAAATCTGTCTCTTCTGCCAGAGGATCTGATGGTTTTGCTGATTAATGTGAATGGTACTAAATATCCTGAATGTTTCATTTGGAAGTTAAGTGGAAAAACAAATTATGCATATGTATCTCAAATTACTTTCATTGGAATGCCTTGGAATGGAATTATCAAGTCTTTCTTTAATTAATTTGGTACAGAAGTTTATTGTGAGGAGCTTCTGGGACAATGCCGCTGCTCTGATAAGAGAGTCTAACCGCTGCTATTCAAGTGTTTGAATGCCTGAGTTTTACAGTTGGAGGAACCCCTCCCCTGCTGCTGTTACCTGGCAACTCACAAATGGGTCCGATTGCAGACAGAAGTCAAAAGGAAGGCTCAGTGATGGCTGGCTTGGTGTGTTCCTCAATTGTAAATGAGACTATTATGGAGATAAGTTGAATATGAATGGTGGTGAGCTTTGTGAGCTGACTAAAGGAGTCAGAAATGTCAGGAAAGTAAATGGATAAATAAAATAATAGGGACTCAGAGGGCAAGTTTCACCCCCCCCCCCGGGGGGGGGGTGGAGGGTGACCATACTTGGAATCTGAAAATCCATTTTCTTTTTAAAAGTGAAGTTTTTTTCACTTCCTGGCAGGGAAGAGATTAATCACTTTGACAACACTAATCCCACTTTGGTGAACTCTGCCAGCCCTTCCCAGAGCACTGCACATAGATGTAGCTCCCAGCCATGGAAGTGAGGTGGGTGGGTATATTTACACCAAAATTTTAGCCCAGGGGCTAGCTCTTTAAAAACAGTTTGCAAGTCTCAAGATTTTCCTCAAAAATATGCTTTCTGTTGTGATGAATTTCCCAAAATTCCTCCCAGGAAGATATTTTAACTTATACCTAATTTGCTTTCGTAGGGGACAGAAAACTTTCCCTCTACCCTCTTAAGTTCATGAAATGAGGGTGTGTGAATTAAACTAAAACTGGAGAGAGTAACAGGAAGGAGGGTATATGAATTTATTAATTTTACATGCATAGGGGCATTCCAGAAGGAAGAGAATACCCAAATGAGAGGTAAAATTTAAGTTAATATACTGATGGGCTTTAGGACATACTCCCCCAAAATATGGCACCTTGACATATGAGTATTTTAAGTTGAAGGAATTTGAGAAACAGCACATGCCGAAGACTTACTGACCTCCTGAAACAGGTCAGAACACCCTCATGTGGGAAGTGCTCCTCTCTATGGAAAAGGAACACCCTCATTTTCAAGATACCCAAGAAGAATCTGAATAAACAGGCTTTGCTATTTCCCCCAATTTACTACACTTAGCACATACCTTTTTTGTCCTAGCACCAAGAGCTTTTCCATGACTGTCTGCTCTTCATCAAACCTAGAAATGCTCAGGTTTAATCATTTCTTTGAGTCCTTGTTTCCTTATCAAGTGTTCCATGTCACACAAAACTTATATTAAATAAATCGGTATGCTTTTTTCTTGTTAATCTGTCTTTCATTATAGGGCCTCCAGCTAAGAATTTAGAAGGGTAGAGAAAAAAGGGTTTTTTCCTCCCTTACAAACCATCTTAAAAGGGAATGGGGAGGGGCAGTGGGGTACTTATGGGGGAACAAATGACTTGAGAAAGGGCACAGAAGGCAACATAAATGACTTTTTTAAAGGTAAAGGGGCCCTTAGGAGACTTGATAGTTTTGTGACAATGTCTGTCTGGATGTGGTGGCCACTCCTTCTGAGAAGAGATTGGAGTTGCTTCCTGGGAGGGGATTTATGACAGTTGTGTTCTTTGGAGAGGCTCTGCTTCTAGGCAGATAAGGGATTTCAGGAACTCAGATGCCTTTAGCTCAAAACAATTCTTTTGCCAAAGTGGCACGCTTTGGGGATGCCGTATCCTGATCCCCTTCACTCTAAAAAGACTTTTTTCCTTATTTACAAAGTTAATATTTTCTTCATTTTTATATATTACTTCTGATTTTTTTAATATCAAATTATGAAAATATCTTTAAATGAATTTTGATTCTAATCCTCTGAGTTGAATTAGCTGGAAAAGGAGGATTTTCCTATGCCGGATCTGTGAGAAACAGCAGAAAATACCCAGTGCAGAAGTTTTCCAAAGTTTTGCCTAGGATCAGTCTCCCAGTGAAGATTGATGTGGACAGTCATTATGCAAACCTGATAAACCCCTCTGGGCAAAGCTGGGGTCTGGGGTGGGAGCTTGGAAAAGGACCCCAGAGCCCTAACCCCTGTCCCCCAACTTTCCTTCTCTATCAGAGATTAGTTTGCACTAGAAAATAGGTTGTAAACCATTGATCTAGTTCAGAGATTAGTAAGCTCTTCTGTGAAGGATAGGTAGGAAATATTTTAAGTTTTTCAAGTCAAGAGGCAAAACTTGATATATGGTATGAAGATATGATGTAGACACTTACATAACCATTTAAAGTATAACTGTTGGAACGGCGCCTGGGTGGCTCAGTCAGTTAAGCTGACTCTTGATCTCAGCTCAGGTCTTGATCTCAGGGTTGTTAAGTTCAAGTCCCATGTAGAAAAAGATAATAAAAGAAAATAAAACAACTTACAAATGGAAAAATCATTCTTAACTCAGTGATAAAAAAAATTAGGTGGAATGAAAAGTTGCATATTGTATGATTCCACTTATAGGAATAAGTACAGTAGTCAAAATCATTGAGAAAGTAGAATGATGGTGTCAGGGGCTGGGGGGCTGGAGGTAATGAAAAGTTAGTGTTTAATGAGGACAAAGTTTCAATTCTTTAAGAAGGAAAAGAGTCCTGGAGATGGATGGTGGTGATGGTTTCACAACAATAATGAGTTTTGTGAATCCTACTCAACTGTTCATCTAAAAATGGTTAAGATGGTAACTCTTTGCTCTGTGTGTTTCACCACAATTTTAAAAGGGTTGGCACTCCAGGAAGAGAAGCCCCCAGGATGTAGTTATGCCTGTGGTGACACTTAGCTGCTGCCACCATTGTGTGAGCGTGAGGGGCCCCCTGGGCAGAGATCAGACACCGAGATGGTAAAGCTGAAGACAGAAAGACCGAGTACAGAAGACATCATCCAGCAGCTGACTTGACAAACCAAACAGCCTTTGGTTGTTTAAACTTGTTGAGTAAGATTTTTGTTATTTGTAAGTGAAAGCCTCCCAGGTGATGGAGCATTCAGGACATGCTCGCTATTAATATTTTATATTAGCTATTCTTCTTCTGCTCCCTCCCCCCAGAGCTTCCCATTCCTGGATGCTTACCTGACCTTTGGACAACTGCCTTCCAAATCTGTGTGCTTTCTGACCTCATCCGAAGGCATGACCTTTCACCTGTGGCCTGTCGCATGTAGAATAGGGTAGTAGCTATTGCTTTCTCTCCCCCTTCTGGAAACGCTAACCTGACTTCTTTGTTAGGTAGCTCCATCCACATAGGGGTCTCCAGGAGAAAGTTGTGGGCACATGACTAAGGTAGTCGCTCAACGCCCTCCCAAGGACTTTGACTGAAACTATCAGTGAGGAGGCTCTGTCTCCTGGGGTCTCCAGCAGTGCACATCACACAAGCCAGGAGCTGCTAGCGGACCCTGTCCCACCAGGCTCTGTCGCTGTGGGTGGAGCCACTCTGGACATGGCCACACTCACTTCTGCTACAGCTCCCAGGTGCCCCATCCGAATGCTGTCCATGTGCTTCATGGAGATGGCAACTCCATGCCTTTGGGCACAAAGAACAGAACTAGGATTAATTTTTCCTTGAAGCTGAGAGCTGAGCAGAGAAGTTCTCTAGGGAGTTACCAGTCTCAAGTCAAGAATACCTGTGAGCTCAGGAAGAAATTTCACACTCGACTGCGATTTTTTCATCAATTTCATTATAATCAGCATAGCCTTTTGCCAACCCCATTGCTTCTATCCTCAGAGAAATAGGAGGGGATAGAGAAGGAAAATAAAAGAAATCCCAAATTTGAAATAAAATGGGATATTTCTGCTTTTCACTAAGTTTCCTCCCCAGTACCATTGCCTCAGTCCTGCTCCTCTGAGGAGAGATGTATTAGAGGACAAGCCTATGAAGGATAAAGGAGGGAGGGAACAGGTATGGCTGGGGATGACTTTAGGGTAAGATGCCGCTCTGATACCAGGGAGCAGAGAGAGGGGAGAAAGGATGGGGGATAGGAAGAAGCATGATTCTGCAGTGCAGTTCCAAGAAAGCCTTAGCCAGGCTGGTGCAGAGCCCCACGGCAAAGACTGGCCATCAGAACGTTCCTACACCTGTCTGGACCCAACCAGCTCTAGGCTTCCATCATGTTCCATATTGACTGGGGGCAGAGAGGGAAGGGCATGGCCTCAGCACAAACCCAAAAGTGTAGCAGCTGATGACTATCCGCCCGCTACCCTCTACAGCAGGTTCTCTTGGAAGGAGGTCTGAATGGCACAACTCCATGGCCACTACAGCTGCCCCCCAATACTGCTGCCTCCTCCAAATCCCAGAAGCACCTGCTGCCACTCCATCGCTGATCTTTACCAGTCATTACCTGCCCTACTCCCTCATTATCTTCATTTATTAGCCATTTAGCAAATACCTATCAGCAAAGAGGTGCAGAGAATCCACAAAGATAAATTCATTCAACTGTTATCAAGCACCCACCTACCATATGGGGATACAATGATAAATTAGGTCTATGGCTCAAGAGACTCAAAATATAGGCTAGGGATTCTCAGCATTGACTGCACATTAGAATGAGCTCCAGAGCTTTGAACAGAGGCCAGCCAACTGTGGCCTGCATGCCAAATCCAGCCCACCACCTGTTTTTCTATGGCCCACAAGCTAAGAATGGTTTCTACATTTTTAAATGTTTTCACAAAAATTGAAAGAAAAATGCTTTATACTGTGTGAAATTATATGAAATTCAAATTTCAGTGTCTATAAATAAAGTTTTATTGGAAGACAACCATATCCATTCATTTATCTATGGCTGCTTTCAAGCTATAATGGCAGACCTGAGTGGTTGCAGCAGAAACGATGTGGCCCCCAAACCTGGAATATGTACTCTCTGCTCCTTTACAAAAGAAGATTGGCAAACCTTGAGCTAAGGCATTACAAGTGTCCAGGGGATTTTGCTGCTGGAGCATTATGGGGCTTCCATGTTCCTAACACACCCAGGTGCCTGATGAATCCTGAATCCTACTGACCAAAGAAGAGAGGAAATGACAGATCTCATGTTGGCCACCCTCTTTGTTACCTGTATGTTAAGGGAAGTCCAGTCTTTTACTTAATTTAGAGGGGGGAAAAATACTCTGAACTGCCTCTAGAGTGTTTATACTACTTACTTTCCCAAACAAATACATTCTTCCTTGTTCCTAGATCTGGTCTTTTAATACTGCCTCTGCACTAACTTCACTCCCTCTGCTAATTCCTTCAGACTTATCTCCCTTTTCCATCTTTGCTCCTCCTCTGGTTCTACAGGAAACATACATTCTGAACAAAACCTTCAACAATATGCAATGTTGACATAGCTTTAAAACCACAATCACTAAGCACCTGGCTGGCTCATTCAGCAGGGTGTGCAACTCTTGATCTTGGGGTCATGAGTTTGAGTCCTACTTTGGTGGTAGAATTTACTTAAAAAATTTTTTTAATTAAAAATAAAATAAAATCATAATCACTTATCACTTATCACCTAAATAGAATAAAATGAAGGGTCTTGTTCTGTTTAAATCAGATATAGAGGGGCGCCTGGGTGGCTCAGTGGGTTAAGCCTCTGCCTTCGGCTCAGGTCATGATCCCAGGATCCTAGGATCGAGTCCCGCATCGGGCTCTCTGCTCAGCAGGGAACCTGCTTCCCCCCTCTCTCTCTCTGCCTGCCTCTCTGCCTACTTGTGATCTCTGTCTGTCAAATAAATAAATAAAATCTTTAAAAAAAAAATCAGATATAGATCTGGTCTTCAAGTATATTGTGTATTGGGAAGAGAGGAAAGGTATGTAAATAATGAACGAACATGTCACAGAGGCTTACAATCTACCATATGTAACCCAACACTGCACGTAGCGCGGGCATACAGAAGCAGGCTCTCCATTCTGCCCCATTGCTGTTTTCTGAGTTCTAAAAAGGGACTTCCAGGTCAAGCCCAGTATTGTCTCCTCTGCTAACAGCCTTAAACTACTCCTTTCACGCCATAATTGCCTGCCTTGGTGTCCTTTGTTTTCCCTGGTAAATGATTTGGAGCTCTCTCCCCTGCCATCTGCATTTTCCCTTTTTATGACAGTATGCATAGCCCTCTTGATAGAGAACTGCTTTGTGTCTTGTTTCAGCGACAATCTTTTAAAAAATTTCCTTTGCCAGTTTATAATAAGAAAACTTCTCTTTATTAGCAATAATCAGCCTCTAAAGTAAAAAATTTCTAGAGTCAGAAGTTCATTTTTATGATAGTATTTCTCAAACCAGGATGTAAAGGTCATTTTTTTTCCCTTGAAACTGTGTTTAAATACAAACAACATAAAGTTTACCACCTTAACCGTTTTTAAGTGTATCGTCCAATAGAGTTAAGTATATTCACATTGTTGTGCAACCAACTTCCAGAGCTCTTTATCTTGTGAAACTGAAACCAAAACTCTTATTAAATAAGTCCCCATTGCCCTTTCCCTCCAGCCCCTGGCAACCAACACTCCTTCCTTCCTTCCTTCCTTTCTGTCTTTCTTTCTTTTTTCTTTCTTTCCATATAAGTGGAATCATTTGTCTTTTTGTGACTGGTACCCTTAACTTAGCATGATGTCCTCAAGGTTCAACCACACTGTAGCATGTATTAGAACTTTCCTTCCTTTTCAAGGCTGACTAATATTCTACTGCATAGATAGACCATAGTTTTTCATCTATTCCTTTGTCAATGGATACTTGGGTTGCTTCTGCCTTTTGACTATTGGGAATAATGCTGCTAAGGACATGGAGGTATAAATCTCTTAAGAGAGCCTCCCGGGATGCCTGGGTGGCTCAGTTGGTTAAGCGGCTGCCTTCGGCACAGGTCATGATCCCAGCGTCCTGGGATGGAGTCCCACATCGGGCTCCTTGCTCAGCAGAGAGCCTGCTTCTCCCACTGCCTCTGCCTGCCACTCTATCTGCCTGTGCTCACTCGCTCTCTCTCCCTCTCTCTCTGACAAATAAATAAATAAAATCTTAAAAAAAAAAAAAAAAAGAGAGAGAGCCTCCCTTCAGTTCTTTCGGGTATCTACCCAGAAGTGGAATTGCTGAATCATTTGGTGAATCTATGCTTAACTTTAGGCCAGACGAGGAACGTTGCTTTGGGTATGGCAAGGAGAAAGTCCCAGGAATTCCTGGGACATCACAGCAGTGGCTGAGAAGCAAACAAGCACACCATTCTTTCTTTAGGCTTCTTGAAGCCATCCTGCTAGTGGGCCCTATTTGCCATCCATGTCCCCAAACCAGACAGGTTCAGGGCAGCCCTATCTTGGCAAGCAACCACAAAGTTGACAATACAGATGTTTCATTTGGTATTTACATTATGTTTACATTAATGAAAGGAAAATTTCCTTCTGGAAATATTTTTAGAAACACTTAAGAGAACAAAGCCCTTGATGGGCTTTGTTGAGAGAGAGAGAGAAAAAAAAAAAAGAAATGGAAAACCCACAGACTTTTTAATCCTTTGGTTCTCAAAGAGCAATCTCTGGGTCACAGCGTGAGCAAGATCTGGGAATTTGCTAGAGATGCAAATCCTCAGGCCCCACCAATCTTTGTTATAACAAACCCTGCAGATGATGTCCATTTGAATGCATCTGAGAGCCACGAGAAAATTTTTTTGAGGTTCCTTCCATTCCTGCCACGAGAAAATTTTTTTGAGGTTCCTTCCATTCCTTCCATAAACACATCTTTGGTCTGTTTTAACACAGCCCGGTTCTGCGCCAAATAGATAAACATACTATTACATCGCACAGAAGGAAGTGTTAAGGCTAGGGAGAGCAAAGGAGTCCTACAAATGTTCCCCTTTGTAACTCTTTCAGTTAATTCCAGTATCACCTTTGTACAAAACAGGAATCGCTGTAGGAATGTCAACAGCCAGGGAGGACATTTCTGAATGTCTATCCTTCTATTCAAATCTTCAAAGGCAGGACTAACAGTCCTTTACATTTTAGGGGAAACATTCCCTCCCCCTGATAGCAGGAACATTAAAAAATCTCAAAGTACATGAGCAAGAAAAAGCACACATATTCTTGCAGTAAGCTGTGGAAGAAACAGAACTGGAGCGGGAGAGGTGAGGAAAGGCTGTGAGGACAGGGAGGGAATTGTAGAATTTTGAAGTTGAGGAAATTTCTTTTCTTAACTCCTTCTCTTCCATTCAGCATTATCCCCCAGCCCCTCAGCAGAGGGGACTTTGGAAGGGAACGGTAACCTACGGGAGCCTAAAGATTCACAAGCTAAAAACAAAGGTGAAGTCCAGCTTAGGATTTCAGAACCTCTGAGGGAAGGAAACCAAACCAGGATTCCCCAAAGCAAGATGGTAGGTCTGATAGGCAGCACTGTCCTTCAGGCTTTCCCGTCATCTTTCAGAGCCTCACCATGGAGCTGTGGTCCTTGAAGTTCTTTCCGGATGGAACAACACAAAGGCTCTCCCATTCTCATTCTGCTCACTGCCTTCCTAGGAGCAATGCCAAGGTTTGGCTATGGAGACTGAAAAGTAAATCTTCTCCCTTTTCTACTAATGTACGGAAAACAGAGGCAAAGGTAGATCACTGTTCTGGCAGGTTGGTACCCACCTTATGGACGTGTGACTTGCCACACAAATGAATGAAAAATTAATAGGAAGGAGGAAAACGATGCATTTGGAAGGCATTTCTGAAGAATAGCCCAAGTTGAAGTATTAGAGGGCACATCTAATTGACCCCTAGACTCTAGTCAGTTTCCCTCACTCCATGCCACCCATCTGAATACAGGGTTTGCATCAATCAGCCAAGGTCAGTCAGTGCCAGACGTACATTCCTTCAACTGGGCGGAACAAGGTTGGTCCCGTCAAGGGTCTCACCTTCAGATGGAGGTAAGGTGTCACAAACAGTCCCACTTGTGGAGGGCAGTTGGGGCCCCTGCCATGAGCCCCACCAACGGGGTGTCCTGGGATGGGAACATGCACTCCTCCCCCATCTTAATCAGAGCTGACCATCACCCTTGCTCACAGACCATCAACCTCCTCTGCTCAGAGGTCACTACGCTCTCCACCTCTCAAAGCTTCTCTGAGCTTCTAACTATGCACATATGGGCAGAAATGGACAATTTCTACCTTCACAGTCTTGATGCTCCGTTCCCTCCCCATATGAGGGTGGCTGTGACCTTCTCTGTGCCTCTACTCCCTCGTGCCTCCAACTTCCTGTCAAAATGGCTGTCTCCCACTAGGGAATGGGCAGAGCTCCCTAAAGTGTTCCCATGTCTTTCATGCCTTGGCAGAAGGGATCAAATATAAGGTGTTGCCCTCTAAAGAAAGGCTGGGCTGGAGTTCAAGGGTGTGGCCATATCCTTCCCTCACAAAGACTTTGGTGCTACTGTGCCCATCCCTACGAGCCCTCCTTGCCCCATGGTGGGATCCTGGTCCTTCTGGCTTCTTCCAGTTCCCGGCACATCTCAGCACCTGGAACAGACCTCCACAGGGACCCTCTCTGCTCTGTCTTTAAGGATGCAAGACACTCTGACTCAGAGTGTGAGCCAAATTTTTTTAAAAGGAAGACAAATATTCAAAGGAAGGAAGAATGAAACCATAGATATTTTTTTCATCATTTACTGCCACTGAACTGCCTAAAAATAAAGGTGATCAAATTTCCAGACCTCCTGCCTACGAGTACAACATGCTTTCTGCCTGAAAACTCTGCCTCCAGAGTGTTACTGAGAAAAGAAGGAGAGAAAAAGGTACCGAAACCCAGGCCATTTACTTTGCGATTGTCCCTGGAGGAGGGGGCCGTCTCCAGATGGCTCTGGGAAGGCAGTGAAGTTGATGGGGATGGAAGGTGCTGCTGGAGAGGCTCTGCAATTGCCCCAAGCAGATTCTCGCCTGAGCTGGCGACAAGAGCCACTCAGCATCCTATCGCACTGTCATCAATCATGGACTCGGAAAAACTTTCTGTGCTAGAGTTTATTATCAACTCTTAATGAAAATATATGGGTTTCACAAAATAGTCTGAAAAGCGCACAGTGTCTGAATGTGAGATGGCAGAATTGTTTGATTGGGTGCTAGGGCCAAAATGATTGCCTGATTATAGCTGGGAGCAGCAAGGAGCCCGGCCACAGAGCACCATCAGCACACAGGAGATAATGACGCCCTCGCACCCCCAGCAGGGATGGGGGCAGCCTGCTCGATGAGGTGCCAGGACTGGCTCACACAAAAAACTTATAAAAATTAGTAGGCTTTTATGTGCAATACTTACTTGCCTGCCCTCTGCAAGAAGGACTCGACCATACCAATTTCATTCCATCCTCACAAACAGCTTGAATGGTTGGAAGCATTATCCTCATTTTACAAATGAGGAAACTGAGGCTCATGACAGAATCTCACTAGGATTCAAACCCAGGTCTGTTTGGAGTGGACGCTTTTCCTATAAAGGGTCAGAGATGGTTGGTTTTGCGTCTTTACAATTCTTTAAAAGAGTTAGGCTTTGTTCTCTGACAAGTACCAAACCAGGTCACTAGCTGGATTTGGCTCACAATCCACTGATCCTCACTCTTGATCATCATACCATGTTTCCATCTTGCCTGTGATCTTGGGCAGCCTCTTCTCCCTGTGTCACACAGGTGCATCTAGGGAATGGGACGAAAAGCAAGCACAAAATGGGAAACTGGGAAATGGGAGAGTAGCCTTAAGTCCATTTCTCAGCACCCCTGTGATCTTAATATTTAACTATAGTTACTACTCCAGTGGTTTCTTTGTTGTTTCCTTTAGGAAAATCCTTCCCAAATCCAAGGATGTGATCATCAAATAGCAAGTGGCTTCCCATCATTTTTGTAACACTTTCTGAGTGTAATTAAGTAAACGTAAGCAAATAGTATAAAACAATGCCTAGCCATTCACTGCAATTAGATGTGAAAAGAGTGACATCATTTACTAACTTAAATCTACAACTTCTTATCTTTAATGACTTTAATGGGTAAGACTAATTTTAAACACAGGAAGCACAGGATAAAGAAATACACTAATTTATTGAATATTTACTATGTGCATCTTAATTTGCTCTCCCTCCAACTTCAGGTGTGGTATAAGCTCCACCAGTCTATACTATTGGTTGAGTTTCTAATCTTAAGGATGATTTCTCCTTGTCTTAGCATTTACGATCTCAGCATATGAACTAGGGTGGAAAGAGGGAGAAAGAGAGAGAGGAGCACTTCTTCAGTCCTCAAACTCTCTTTCTTCAGCCTGAAGGAGCCAGTTTAAGAAAATAGATGATCAGAGGAGTACTAGTTGTCTTAGGTCCATATCTCTGAACAAATCACTAGCAAGAGGGATGGAAATTCCAGCCCACTCTTCTGGAACTGAGGTTATTTGGGGACTGGTTAGGTTTGCTCTGGTAAGAAACAATCCTGGTGTCTTCATGTTTCATGTCCCTTATGGTCGCCTGAGGACCTTGCTCACATCATGCATACTGTGGGACCCAGACTGTAGGAGCAACCACCATCTATGACACTGTTGGTCACTACAGTAGAGGAAAGAGAGTTCTAGAAGGTCTAGCACTGGCAATTCAATTCTCCAGCCTGGAAGTAACACACTTCGCCTCCCTGCACAACATATCAGCCAGGACTAAGCATATTGCCGCACTCAAAGACAAGAGAACCATGTGCCCAGAAGGAGAGAGACTCAGAATATTTGGAAACAGTACCAGTAACTACCATGGGAGTCTATCAGAGCTGCTCACAAATGGTGGAAGGGACATTAGTGTTGAGAAAACGCCAGCATATAGTGGATTACCAGTTACGGAGAAAGAAATAGAAGCTCAGAGAGAAAAGTAAGTATCCCAGAAGACAACAAAGAGACCAAAAAAAAAAAAAAAAGATCAGCCTAGTAGGTCTGACATTTGAATAACAGGAGTTCCTAGAATGAAAGAAGAAAGAAAATGGAGAGAAGGAAATTATCCAAAAAATAATTCCAGAAGATTTCTAAGAACTGAAAATCATGTATTTCTATATTGAAGGGACTTACCAAATGCCCGGCATAAAGACTGAAATGGTACCACAATAAGGTACCAGCACCAAAAAATTCCAGAACACCAGAGACAGATCCTGTAAGCCACTCTAGTGGTAAATAAAGAAATCATGTCAGTATAATGCAGAAGTCACTTTCAGAGTCAGTATTTCCCAGCAAGCTAAAGTGTTTGCAGTTAAGTAGTAGCAGTGACCACAACATATGCAACACCACCTCCATGCACAATCTGTGGAGGAAAGCCATTCTGTATGCCGTGCCTGTTCACTCTGTGTTTTTCCCTTGGCTTGGTTTGAGAACAGGCTTATTACGAGGGCCACTCCCCTATCTCTATACACTATCCATTATTGCTGTACTTAGTAGCCTCCATCTTTTCTCACTCCCCTGACTATCAGGCCATGCTCGTTTTTGATGTGTTAGGTAGAGCTCTACATTTGCTATAATATATCATTATTTATTGGGCAATTAAACTGTCTTTTAAACTCTGCTGGTAGCTTTATTAGGATTCTTATTGTCTTTTTAGTGCTCTGGTTGCAAAGTAGCTTTGGTTTTTGAGTGTGCTTCCCTTGACTTTATTATTTTCCACGAGCCCTATTCTTTTTACGGTATGATTTTGCAGAATATGAGGGTTTTCAGGAAAATTTTATTGTGTTATAACAGAAATTCTATGCTTGTTATTGTACACACATGATTTAAATTCTAAGCATTCTTTTAAAAGTGATAAAAATACAGTGCGGTAGACAGAATTCTGAGATGACACCCAAGATTCCTCTATGCTGGCACAACAAACCCTGTATAATCTCTTCCCCTTGAGTGTGGAGGGGACCCGCAAGTATGGTGAATGTCACTCCTGTTATAAATGGCAAAGACAAAGAGATTTTTGCAGATATAATTAAGAACATCAGCCATTGACTTTGAGGTAATCAAAAGGGAAATTACCTGGAGTGACCCTGCCCTAATCAGGTGAGCCTCTGAAATAGAATGCAGAGATCAGAGACTTGACACTGCAGCCACCATGCATTCCATGGCTGTAAGGAAGTAAAGTCTGCCACAGGAACCTCACATGAGACCCCGACCCCAGCTGCTTTATCCCAGCCCTGTGATACCCTGAGCAAAGGACCCAGCGAAGCCATGGCTAGACTCGTGATCCAGGGGAACCAAGTAATAAATCTATGTGCTTTATATCTGTGATATTAGTGGTGATTTGTTACACAGCAACAGAAAACTAACACACAAGTTATTTTGATTCCTCCTACTCATTTATTATGTTAGTTTGGAGTAGGATTCCCTAAAGAAGACCTGGAACCCAGAACGTATAAAAGAGAATTTTGAATAGTTGGATTTCATAATACTTTAAAACTGCTTATGATAAAAAAGTCACCGTGAATAGTGTTAAATGCTAATGCCATGCTAGAGGAAGATATTTTGAGCATATGTGACAAGCACAGAGGGTGTGGACTCGGCTGTGAAGAGAGAGACCTGTGGTCTCAGTTATGATGATAAGCCCTTCTGTGTACAGCCCCATGGTAGGCACGAGGAAGGCTGGCTTGGACATGGACAATGCAGGATATACTGGAATCTTTCCTACCTGTCCTGACTGAGAAGCTGGGTCAGAGATGGGCTCCCAGTGTCTCAGATTCAGAGCTGGAACTCCAAATGTGTTTTCCCATAGATATAATGATTCAGCAGGCTACTAAATGTGTGGCATCGCAGACACTCCAACTGCTAGTAGGCATAGAGGAAATCCATTCCCCCACTGGCCTGTAACCCCTACCAGAGACAGTGAGGGGTGGAACTTTCCGCTAAAGTGACGGGAACAAATTTCCTGCAAGAGAAGACTGACATGGGAGCTACGCAGCCATTGGACTTTTCTGGACCACCTAAAATTCAGGAATATTTCAATTTACTGGAATGTATATGATAGGAACCCTCAGTTAGCTAGAGATTTGACATAGTTTCTATTCAGAGGGAGGGATAAATCTAATAGAGAACACAATCTAGTATCTAGGCTTGATTGTTTAAAACATGCCTCTTCCAAAACAAGTCCTGGGGACAGCACGTGCTCTCCCCAGTTTTCCTTCCTAGTCTCAACAGCAGCCTCAACTGTGAATTTTAATGCTCGTGACAGTCACCCCAGAAATCTGGGCAAATTTAATCAGCAAAAAATTAACTTCTGCTTCACGGATGGATTGCATTTATGAAGGCAGGACACCAGACACAAACATTCTGGAAAGAGTTGTTTTTAACCCTGACGACTGGAACAAATTGAGCGCAATTAAGTGATCTTGGGGAAATACACCTGACCTTCAGAGGGTGAGATTTAGGAATGAATAGGCGCATCCCCAGAGAGTCTCCCATGTGATGTCCCGGGGTGGGGAGGGAGGGGGAGAAGCAGAATCCTGGCTGCACAGGAACCTACTGGGTGGCATTTCTGAAAATTGGGCTATTAAACACGTTAAACAAAAAGGAAAAAGTAATTACCCAGATAATTGAGGCTTGTTCCAAACCTCTCACATGAAATAACCAGATAATTACAAAAGATTTATCTTGTGTTCTGGGAGTATTTGGGGTGTGTGTTGGAATCATTTGTATGAATTTTCCCATTGTCCACTTCCGTTTTCTGGTGTGGAACTCTTCCAAGACTAAGAAGATAGCACCATGGAATTCCAAGAAAGTGTGTTGGTAATGGAGGCTGGCATCACAGATGCAGGCCCCAGCGTCAGGAGGCACAACATGGGCCACCGGGACATCCAGCGACTCCTTCATTTAAAGACCACGCGGATCAGACACAGCTCTTTCTGGCCCTGTCGGTTGCAGTGCCGATTTTTAGAGCCCAATCAAAAAATTAATGGGAATCTGTAGGATGCCTCAAGTCCAACACTTGGCAGCATGCAGGGCAATAATTATGCTCAATTACAGCCTAGTGTGTGGCTTCTGGAACCATAAAAACCTCACATCAAACTAATCTCCAAGGAATAGAAGAGCCTATTTTTGCCTTTTTTTTTGCACTGCTAAATATTAATTCCCAATCTAGTCTCCAGAGGGCTTCTTCCACCATTTCGGATTTGTCACCAGCTGCCATGAAATCCCTGAGCCAGAGAATTCAGCGATGGAATCCATGTCTCCAGCAAACCTCAAGGTCCATCCTGATTCAGGGATGAACAAAGAATTCTGACGGCCCATCTGATGGAAATGCAACTCCCCAGAGGTAATAGGATGAGAAAATAAAACAGAAGCAAAGCTCAGAGGTGACCACACAGAAGACGGCTTGCATTCGGGGGTGGGTTCATTTTTAATTTTCAGGTTTGGGCTAAGCCTGCTTGTGTGTTACTCCTTGTGAGTGCACACCTACCAGCTGTTTTGTAAAAGAATAAGAGGAAGCCAAGCCAAACAAAGCAAGAGAAGTGAAGGGACAGCTATGTGGGGAGATGCAGTGGTCCCTGTGCTCCCTACCCAGAGCATGCACTGCAGGTTGGCTGCAGCCTTTTCCCTGCCTGATACTCTGGGTGCAAAGGAGGAATTGCAAAAGCTGAGGGCTGAGATGCAATTTAAGAACTCATTCATGTTCTGTGATATTAAGAATGTCTCAAAAACATGAGCTTCTTGGTTTCCATTGCTCAAAATTTGTTTATACTGTTAAAAAACACAAAAGGCCCCAAATGGAGTCATTCATGCTAAGTAAGCCCTGCATCACCAAACTGAGACTTAACTTCATTATAGTGCTGGCTCTCCCAGAAATGGAATCTTAAACCAACCAATCAGCAATTGCCTGATCAGCACTAGTTTGATAATCTGCCCCATAGACCTCTGCCATCCCACAAAGGAAAGTGGCCTTGCCATAACCAGTTTGCTTTTTTGCCCAGCATAATTCCTGGTTCTTGCTGCCTTCTGCCTATAACAATCTTTTATTTTGCATAGGTCCTCAGAGTTCCTCTTTGTGTGCTAGACTGGATGCTAGAAAGCAGAATTCAGCTAGATGTAGGTGAGACTGATCTGGAGGAGGGGAAGAGGGAGGGTAAGTGCTCTGGCCAAGAAATTGACGTAAAGTAAATTACCAATATGGCCAGCAATATACAATGAAATAACTACAAATGTCTACAATATTAAAAGGGCAAAATTATGGTTCCAGCCTTATAAAATGGCCATAAAGGAACCTAATATATTGATTATCCAAAAGGCCCCAATGTTCTATAAAATGTTACATAGACCATAATAACTCTATTGTAAATCTGATATAAAATTAATATGCCAGCATTAAGCATTAAACATTTGATCTGCTTTGTACAATTAAGAATCAGTCGGAGGACCATTTTAGATGTCCTGAGATGAGAAAAGAAAAAAGTTAACTTGGAATGACTGAAACAGCTTTCTTTTCTTCCATAAACCATCCAGTAGCATCCGGAGACCGAAAATCAGACCAAGGCTAAGTGAGACCCTTGAAAAACACACCCTGCAGTTCCATTGCTCACCACTAGGTGACATAAACCGTTCAGGAGGCTCAGAAAACTCAAAGAGGATTCTAAATGTGCAAGCTTGATTTGAATCCAAAAATAAGTCTAGGCTAAAAGACCAACAATTCTCATAGTAATTGTTTGTAAAGTGGTATATGTCTACAATCCATTGCCTGCTGCGGTTGGTGAGTGGGCCAGAGATTGTCTCTCTGTGAGGGGTCTCCTGAAGCCCTTTTTTAAAAAATATTTTTTTTATTATGTTATGTTAGTCACCACACAGTAAATCATCAGTTTTTGATGTACTGTTCCATGATTCATTGTTTGCGTAGGAGCCCTTTTGTTTAAAGCTAAAAGTCACGCAGCTGGGAGAGGCTGGCTGGAGCAGCCGGCAATGCAGATCGTCCTCTGAAAGGGCCAAGGGGGTGGCTGTTGGGGACTGGGGGGTACGGGGGGTGTGTAGCTTGAACTTCTGGATGCTCTTGAAAACATGTATCACTGAAGGGAATCTGTGATTTCTGAGGGCTCCGTCATGCATCAGGAAAGGCTGGTCATATAGATAATTTCAACCCTATGTGAAATCGAAAGCTGATGTCATTGGTTTGAATTCTCTGTTCACCTCTCTTTCGTGTTCCCTAGAAAGGCATTCCCTCCTTGCTGTCATACAGCTGCTGGCTTTTCTGGCATGCCAGTTCCCAGCTTCTCCCATGCTGAGATCCTTTTCTCACTTTTCCATCTAAATGTAGTTGCCTTAGGTCCCCTTCTGCTAGGGCTAATTCCCTCTTAAGAAAGGAGGGTCGGGGCGCCTGGGTGGCTCAGTGGGTTAAAGCCTCTGCCTTGGGCTCAGGTCATGGTCTCAGGGTCCTGGGATAGAGCCCCGCATCGGGCTCTCTGCTTGGCGGGGAGCCTGTTTCCTCCTCTCTCTCTCTCTGCCTCTCCGCCTACTTGTGATCTCTGTCTGTCAAATAATAAATAAATAAAATCTTTAAAAAAAAAAAAGAAAGGAGGGTCAGCTAAGGCGTTAATTGTTGGTGAGGGCTCATTGGGATGTCCTCTGCAAATCTCATTTGCATTTTAATAGAGGTCTTTTAGGCTTTGGTAGAGAAGTTAATAATGGGGGTTTCCTGAGAGACCAGAGAGGAAGCTAAATTAGAGCACCCTGACATTTACTACAGGGTCTTCTTCCTCTCTGGTCCTGTTAATGTCCTGCTCCCAAGCCCTTGCAGAACTCAATTGTCTCCTGTAGCTCTAAGCACCTCCCCCAAAATTGTGTGTCACCCCCCTGCAGGACCCTTCTTTTTTTTTTTTTTTAAGATCTTATTTATTTATTTGTCAGAGAGAGTGAACACAGGCAGACAGAGGCAGAGGGAGAAGCAGGCTCCCTGCTGAACAAGGAGCCCGATGTGGGACTCGATCCCAGGACGCTGGGATCATGACCCGAGCCGAAGGCAGCCGCTCAACCAACTGAGCCACCCAGGCGTCCCTGCAGGACCCTTCTTAAGGGTCCAGGTGAAGCTTCCCTATTCTGACTATGTAGGCCCCTCTTAAGAGCTATGAAGCTAGTGCTTCCTCTTGCAATTCCTGCTCCATCCGGAGTGATGGGACACTGAGAATGAGGCTACAGGTAAGGGCAGGGAGGGATGGCATCTTAGATTCAGTGCAAATTCACACTGGGCTGAGAAATGAAAGATTCCTCACGACCCCCTCTCTATCTGCAGTATGCCTGGGAGCTCTGCGGTCTCCGCCCACCCCCCAACCCCGCAAGCCCCCAGGGTCAGCCAGATGTGAGCACAATGTTAACATTCAAGTCTCTCTGGCTGTAACCAGCCCCTTGCACGGTCAAGAACTTCAAGTCTTGCAGGGCTTTTCTCCCTCACTCCACACATTCCTGGAAATCCCCAGGGTATGTGTGACATGTGAGCAAGCCTGTGTTCCCAAAGAGGCATCACTCCACAGTTCTGTCCCTCACTCCACACATTCCTGGAAATCCCCAGGGTATGTGTGACATGTGAGCAAACCTGTGTCCCCAAAGAGGCATCACTCCACAGTTCTGTCCCTCTCCACAGGGAGGCTACAACCACACTGGCCTTGACCTCTAGCCCAGTGGAGAGTGCCGATCTGTCACTAGTCTCAGAAGAGTTCAACAGGGTCTGTTGGGAAGGAAACCTCACTCTAACAATTGCATCCTTTCTAATTTACCTAAAAAAAGATGTACAGCACCCCAAATATTGTGGGATTCTGGGATTCTGCCTGATTGGACTGTAAGGCCACAAACAGCTTTCTCCCCATAGCAGTTTTCAGGGTGTGTATCAGGCTATCCTTGGAATCTTATTCCCTTACTATTATCAGGCCCCACTAAAAAAATATATATGGCTTCCCATGCTGGATTCCTTTTGCCCAGGACACACCCACTCTCCCTATCTTGGATTCCATCTGATATCTCTCCAGACATCATGGAGGTTGATCTGCAAACTGTCCTCTACACAACATTCCTGAAAATGATGGCTTCATTCCTAGAAAGGGATGTCAGGATTCTAGAGTGACTTCACCTGGAGGTCTCGGCCCAGTCCAAATGTTACCAGGAAGTACCTCCAGAGCTCAGATGCATATCCTCAGGCAGGCACTGGAGTGGTTATCAATGATGCTTTGTGGAGCTCTTTCTTACAAAGAGGTGAGACCATCTCAAGCCAGGCTCCTGTAACAGCAGGGAGAGAGGTTTCATCCATGACTGAAGGAGCATACTAGATGCTACAAGGGAGCAAGGGAGAAAGAGACAGCTATGGAGAGGGTGCCTCAGGGGTCTGGTGTGTGAGTTCATTTATGGCCTCAAATTAAATGCTTTTTTTGATATAGCTGAATGTCTGAGGTCTCCAGAGGCATTTGTTGAGTGTGGAGGATCATAGGGTTGTGCAACTCAGACGTCCAATACTACCCAGAGGTAGACTTAACAGTCTCTGCTTAAATAATGAGGATGGTGACTCTTACAGAGAATGCTAGACACGGGTACCTCCAACACATGATTCTGAGTGGCCAATGCTGACATGCTTGTTGTAGTCTTCAACCCTAGACCCTGCTGGAACAAAGACTCTCTCCTTGACCAAACTCTAGTTGGGCACCTCTGGTCCCTCTTTATGACTAGACCTCATCCTTGGGCCCAAGACTAACCCAGTCTTAGCAAAAAATCATGTGAAACCATTCCCTATCCTTGATATCTGATTGCCCTTAGTATTTGACCAAGTTCCTCATCACCCACTTCTGATGTCTGTCCTTGGCCTCTTTAGCAAGAATCCTCCTACACTTGATGTCTCTTCTTGGTGATTTTCCAGCTGTTGACCCTTTCACTCTGGTTGTTGCTTATAAATCCTGACTTATCCTTGTTGTATTCAGAGTTGAGCTCTATCTCTCTCCCCATTGCAACAGAGTTGACCCCTATTGCAATAACCTTGCACACTACCATTTCAACCAGTGTCTGAAAGTTTTCTCTTTAACAGCTAAGACCCCTGTCCAAGTTGTGCTGGTCAAGGCAAGAAGCACTCTTGTTTTGGCCCTGGGGCAGTAAAGACAAGAGTTGCATCAGACAAGATATCCAGGGTTGGGTTCTAGGATTCAAAGCCTGAAAAAGACATAAGAAACTGGAACCGGGGAAGAAGCTATCCCCTCTGGTCATCCTCAACCTTCATCCATGCTGCTACCATCACAAAAATCCTCAATATGACATCCTCAAAGTTAGAAGGAGCTGTGTCTGGGGACCCAGTGTGGAGAGGAAAGCTGGGTGGCAGAGGCCCTGTGTGGGCAGAGGGAGATATGCTGGTTAACACTCAAGGACGGGGCTGCCCAATCCATCCCTTGGTTTGTGGAGCCTGCCATCACTTAGGTGACAACCCTGGGGACAGAGTTCTGAGCCATAGCAGAGTACAAAAGACTGATGCAAAGACCACATCCTGTTAACCTCCCAGAACAAAATTAAGGTGATGGAGACTTTTTGCAGGTATGGTGAAGAATGTTCTAGGGAAAAAGAAAAACAAAATTTCACTACACACTCTTGGAGACTGTTTTCCTCAGGACTTTAGGTTACATGTGACAGTAACCCAGACTATCTTAAGTAGAGAGAATTAACTGATTAACTCATGGAACTGAGATGTATGGGAGTAGTGCCCATTTCAGGCAAAATAAGATCCAAGGGCTCCCATTGGGTTGTCTGGAAATTCTTGCTCTGAGCCTACTTTCCTCTCTGTCAGCCTCATTCTCAAGCAGGCACCCTCTCCCACTGTGAGAGCGAAGACCATCAGCTGCTCTGGGCTTAGAGTCCACAGTTTAAAAATCCTAGGACAAAGAACTAGACCCTTATTCAATATTTTCAGCCAAAGTTCAGGCACTGACTCTACCTGGGGCAGCATGCCACTGTGCCCAGAAGGACTGTGACAGACCAAGCCTGAGTGAGGCCCTTACTTCTGAAGCCCAGGGAGGTCAGGAGCAAGGGATGAGAACTGTACATTGAGTAGGAAGTGTTAGATCTCCAAAGGGAAATAGATGGGTTGTCACCCAGATAAGGACTGCTGGGCAGGCAAAATCAGCACCTGTGGCTCACAGTGATCTGTGAAGGCTCCCCTCCCATGGAAATGCATTACAGTTCAATGCTGGAACTCTGAAGATGGTCTGAGGCTGGCTGGAGTCTTTATGCCATCTTATTATGTGAGCTCAGCCAATGGTTTCATTCCTGTAGGCCTCAGCTTTTTTTGGTGTGCAAGGGGGATTCCACTTAGGCTATGGGTATATTGGACAAGACTACGTGTTAACTAAATGTTAGCTAGGAAGAGTCCTCCTTCCCAACCACCCCAACCATTCCAGCTTAGATGCAACTGATTGAGGGTAAATATCCTGGCTATTTTTTTTTTTTTTCCCATGGCCATTTCTCTATTGCTTGTATACAATAGGCACCCAGCCAAGATTTGTGGATTAAACGAATGATGACAGAATTAATAAATTTCTAGCAAATTTCTACTCTTCAGTGTCAGCTCCCAAGCCTTAGCAAACAGAATTAGTCATTTCCTCCTCTTTACCTATTGGCAGTTTTTATTTACTTCTCTTACAGCCCTTATCAGCACATGTGTGTGATTCAACTCTGGGTCCCATTGCTGGCCTAGTGGCTGGTGCTTAACACAGCACATGTTGCTGAGTGAATAAGATCACCTTGTCCAATCTCCTGACCTTATAGATGTTGTCACAGAGACCCAGAGAAGCTAAACAGTTTGCCCAAAGCCACACAGCTTACCAGGAACCATAACTTCTAGTCCAGTATTCTTCCTTCTACTTCAGACCACCTGGACCTTGTCTGGTTGTCCTGTGTTGCCATAAGCAACAGATACTGCTAGGGATAAAGACACTGCTAGGGAGTTCTCGGTCCTCCAGAAGGGAAGAGGGATCTTCAGTATGGAAAGCAACTAGTACAGAGAGCAGCATCAAGTCCCAAAGGAGAGTTCAAGGATCATTCATGTGCTCTATCTCACACATAAGAGAGTTTTCAGTTTCGGACGGTTTCCTTTTGCAACCTCTACTTCTTCCCAATAGATAGGATGGGGTTCAGCCATTTCTTCCCAGCTCCCACAACACATGCACACCCAGGATGGAGGAGATCACCAGGCCTTCTTTGGGCAGGAGAATGAAAACGAAAGCCCACAGCAATGGGTTGTTTGCTTCTTCTCCACACTACTCCATCCCATCCTCCATCTGAAGGATGGTCCCAGTAGGTGCCCAGCCAGCCAGCCTCTCCACTTTCCTAACTACTCCCAAATCCAATCTCCCAAAGCCCAGGTGCCCCGCTCAATTAATTTCTATTAAAAACAGGATCTACCATTGCCACATTCAAGACAGTTTATGCTGGTCTTGTCGGAGACTGTGAAAAGATATTTCTTGTATTCATTACATTTGTTCAACAAACATTTTAGTGGTTACTATGTGCCAGGCATTGAACATGCCAAAACAAAGAAATGAAGGCTAAAGAATGTATCTGCTGGCTAAGGCATCTAAGTAGCCCATTAATAACATTTCTTCAAAATCCCTGAAACAGAGAAGCTTTCTCATTCACCACCACCCTGCCCCCTCCACAATATTTAATTCAAAGTAAATGCTTTGAAGAGCATATCATTAATAGATTTTTAATTAAGAGGAAATGTTCTTTCAAGGAAATCTTGATCTTTGACTGTTGAAAGGTATTTTTTCTTCAAAATTAAGAAAATGAAAAATAGGAGGTAGGTTCCAACTAATTCTGCTAATAGCTAATATTGCTAGAAAAAAAGTTGAGGTGACATGTTCACTGCTTCCTTAACACCAGGAGAAAAATCTGCTTCTAAATTTAAACTATGCTAACTGTTTTGATGTGAGAAAACATATAAGTCTCCATCAAACATCTCCTTTGAAGGAGCTCAGAAGAACCTGGTGCAATTTTCTCTAGGACTCACGTATACAGCAAATAGATCCCAATGAATGAACTTGGCTGTGCATAAACCATTTGCTTCCACTTTCATTTGTAATGAATTCATTCATTTCACAAAGTTAATGACCCTAACTTGTTAGTGTTAGTTGAGCTTCTGGAATGTTCCCCAGTATCTTAATGCTCCTTCCTTACAAGGCATAAGAAAGTTATCTTTCATAGTATAAAAAAGAACATTTGCTTTTGTATTTATCAAAATATCTAACTTTTGAGTGAGGAGACTGAGGCCCAGAGTGCTTTGCTCAGAAGCACACAGTATATTAGCACTAGAGCCAAGACTAACTCCAAATTGAGAGTTATACTTAAAGGAGCCCACTAAATAATTGTATTCTTTGAAATTTACATAAGAGTTTTCTGATTGTTAAGTATCTATTATGTACTATATTATGTATATAACATATATAATATACTATATATATTATGTACAAATATGTACATACCTATTTTTTCTTTTAATCCTTACATAAAATCTCCAAGATATGGGTCAATAACAGATGCCACTAAAGCATTTACATAAAACCATATGCAGCACCTGTGGTACTTGGTACTTCCTGTATGTTATCTCCAATTTTTGCAAAAGTCCTGCAAGATATCATCATTCCTGTTTCACAGGTAAGACACTTGGCTCTCTGAGGGATGAAGCAACTTGCTGAGTTCACACAGCTAGGAAATGATGAGGCTGGACCCACATCTCAAAGCCTGTGCGCTTCCCCCTGCGATGTGGCCCATGCAGACAGCCAGGATGTTCTTCCAAACTAAATAAACAAGATCAGAGACACTCCCCCTCAGCAGGCCTATTGTTTCCCATGAAACACCCCACCCATTGGGTAGCTGCTTTCAAGGACAGGGCAGCTAGGAAACGTCAGCTGGGGCTTCCAGGTGGGGCCGAACTTTAGTACATTGGTGCCACAGGTGGTGATCTTAGGGTCTCTCTGGGCCTTAGCTTGTCAGAGTAAAAAACCTGACCCTGTCATTTCATTTAGGGCTGGCTTTTCTCCTTAAAAATAAAGTCACATTAGCCATATCACAAAATGATCATCATATAAGAATGATGATGATGACATTGATAACATCACTTGCTGAATATATGTTATATATGGTGTGCTTGGCATTCACTGTCTTTAATTATTATGGAGATAACCTTCTCACCTAGAAGACAAAACCTATTTTCCATTTTCCATTCCATTACATCCTCAGGGGCACCTGAGTGGCTCAGTCAGTTAAGCGTCTACCTTTGGCTCAGGTCATGATCCCAGGGTTCTGAAATCAAGACCTGCGGCTCCTTGCTCAGCAGGGAGCCTGCTTCTCCCTCTTGCTCTGCCTGTCGCTCCACCTGTTTGTGCTCTCTCTCTCCAACTACTCACTATCTCCATGTGTGTGTCAAATACATAAATAAAATCTTTAATAAATGTGTGTGTGTGTGTATGTACACACATATATATTATGAGCAGAGAATTGTTATGGGGGAGGTAAGGGTCTTACCACAATCTGCAGTGATTTACTGAATATCCCTTAGTAAAGGATCATTGCTAAGAGGTGATTTTTCTTATGAGCTATGCGCGTTCGACAGTTTAGTCTAAAATCAGAACTGGTGATACGATGATCAGTACTCAAGTCTAGACTAAGGCTGTTTTTCCCCTTTTGGTGCTCCTATTAATAGTGATGTCAAACATTTATTCTATGATGTCTAAGGCAACAATCTGGTAAGACCTTGAGAAATCTTGTCTGTGTCATCATGTAATAACTAATTTACAAGTCTTATCATAATATATGGTACTTCTGAGAAGGCTTAAGCTGTTAGTTGGCCTCTTTTATTGCACCTTGATTTTGACAACTTTTTGTCCTGGTATTTTGGGAACAAAACAGTGTTAGGCCATATCTCATCTTACTATGTAGTGGCAGTGACATTTTTTATCTATATCAGCCACCAAAACCAACCTCATTCCAAAAAGCAGAGATAGGAACCTATTTGCCGAGTGCCTCAAAAGCTACCCACTCTTTTGCAGCCTTTGGCCTCTTTTGGATGGCTCTGTAAGGCAAGATCATGACAATAGGAATGAACCGAGGCACTTCAAATAGAAGCCATTGGTTCTAAAAGATGGCAAAATAAGGAAGAGTGAAAGTGCCAGTATAAGTTCATCCTCCTAGGCCCTCTAGAGAAAAAAATATTTCCAAGTACTGGCTCTGGGTCCAAGGAAACACTTGATATATGCATGGAGACATTCAATGTGCTGACTAAAGAATGGAGAAGGCCCAATGTAGTCTGAGTGTCAGGTCTAGATTCCATTTCATTCCTCTTACTAGAGCAAATAACCGTGGCTCAGTTAGCTGAGAAAAAGATGTTGGATTCATAATAAGGGCCTTGCACTGTTGTCAATAGTATACCAAAATAGTAGAAAAGCTAACACCAAATTGTTGGGCTGAGATTAGATACAGGAAAAGATGTAGACAGGATGTAAAAGCCAAGTACAAAGAGTCATAAATGGGTCAAATTCAGACATGACACAGCTCCAAATACAATCTAAACTTTAGTAATTTCTGGGAAATTTTCTGCAGATTAGTGTCATCTATCACATGCAGATTCTCATATCTTATCATGACATATTGGGTTGACTAAGTTTATTTTGAGGACCTACATGCCATTTCCTTCCACAGCTGCACCAACATGCATACACAGATACACAGAAGTGATATTAATATCACTTATAACTTATATATGAGGGGCGCCTGGGTGGCTCAGTGGGTTAAAGCCTCTGCCTTTGGCTCAGGTCATGATCCCAGGGTCCTGGGATCGAGCCTCGAATCAGGCTCTCTGCTCAGTGGGGAGCCTGCTTCCTTCTCTCTCTCTGCCTGCCTCTCTGCCTGCCTGTGATCTCTGTCTGTCAAATAAATAAAAAAAAATTTTTTTAAATAAATTATATATGGACCAAATGAGATAGGTTCAATCAGCCAAAAGGTTTTTGGAAAATTGTCCATTCATTTGCGGAAAAAATAAAGTTAGATTCTTATCTCAAACTATGATTAAAATTAAAATTCCAGGAGGATTATAAATTTAAACATTAAAAAATTATAAACATATTAGAGATGATACTTCCAGCTATTGTGGTCTGAAAAGGTTGAAAGATCCTCTCCCCAAAAGATGAATAACAATAAAGTTTTTATTTGTGAAAACCTATTCAAACTTTCTATAATGACAGCAGGAGTCTGGGGCTTCTTTCCTGGGGGGCTCTGATCCCCCATTGTAGTTCATTTTGCAATCTTAGTTAGGTTTTACTACTAGAACAGGTCTAGCTCAGAATATCAGCAGCCTTGCTGCCAGGGGCAGATTTAATTTGGAGCAGAAAGCAAGAACTCTCACTGATAGTGTTGTTAATTAAAATAGCAAAGCTAGAGGATGCCTGGATGGCTCAGTTGGTTAAGCATCTGGCTCTTGATTTCAGCTCAGGTCATGATCTTGGGGTCCTGGAATTAAGCCCCACATCGGGCTCCCCACTTAGCAGGGAGTCTGCTTGAGGATTCTTTCCTTCTCCCACTGCCCCTTCCCTTGTGCTCTCTCTCTGTCTATCTCTCTCTCTCAAATAAATAAATAAATAAATAAATCTTTAAAAATAAAATATAATAGCAAAGCTGTTACAAAAAATGGGGGAAACTTATAGCTCTATTAGCCTGAGGTTGTGATCTTACTTGGGACAAAGGAAAGGAAAGGCCAGCCAGGAATTTATGGGGAGATCTTATAAATGAGAAAGCTATTGAAGGGCTAGATTAACTCTCTCCACATCCTTGGATGATTGAGAAACTATACACATGTGTAAGGAAAAGAGGATCTAGTATAAGAGGAAAGCCAGGGCATACATGAGAACTGGCTAAACGTTGAATGCACTCCCCAACCTAGAAACATGTTCCTTGGCAGAATGGAAGGAACTTTTCCAAACTCGAGTTATTTGAGCACAAATTCTGCCTAAATCATTGGTTGATCACTCACCAATGTAGACATAGAAGTAACCCCCACAGGAAGTTAAGCTAAAAAGTTTTTTTGAAGCATGTAAAAGTATCAGTGGCCATATACTACAAAGGAGAGAGATTCTACAGTTTAAGTACAAGAAAATTACAAAAAGAAGGAAAAGAGAATAGGGTGGAGAATCAGAACCTAGAGTTTTAACAATATATTGTCAATATACTATGTAAAATGTCAGTGTTAAACAAAAATTACGAAAAACATAAATAGAAAAGTGTGGCCATATTTAAGAATAAAAGAAGTCAATTGACATTAATTCTGACTGTGCCCAGATGTTGGAAGTAGCAGATAAAGATATCAAGGCAGCTACTATAAGTAAGCATAGGAATTAAAAGAATGTGGGGCACCTGCGTGGCTCAGTTGGTTAAAGCCTCTGCCTTCAGCTCAGGTCATGATCCCAGGACCCTGGGACTGAGCCCTGCATCCCCCATCGCATCCAGCTCTCTGCTCAGCAAGGAATCTGCTTCCTCCTCTCTCTCTGCTTGCCTCTCTGCCTACTTGTGATCTCTGTCTGTCAAATAAATAAATGAAATCTTAAAAAAAGTTAAAAGAATGTATGCTAAGAGAATTGAAGGAAAATATAGACTCTGAATATAAAAATATAAACTATAGAAAAACAAAAAAGAAGTAGATAACAAAAAATAAAAAGAAAAACAGGCTTGAGAAAAGATGTGAGATGGCAGAAGAAAAAAATGTATAAGTTTGAAGACAGATTAATAGAAATTATCCTCTCTGAGGAACACAGAGAAAAAATTGAAGGAAAGTGACAGACCCCACAGAAACCCTTGGGATAACATGAAGAATACTAGCATACATGTAACAGGAATCCTGAAAGAGAAGAGAGAATGGAATAAAAAAAAAAAAAAAATGGAAGTAGTAATTCCTGAAAACTTCCTGAATGGTTGAAAAGCATTCATATGCAGGCTCAAGGAACCCAACAAACCTAAGTAGGATAAACACAAAGAGAGTCATACATCATAGTCAAATTGTTGAAAGCCAAAGACAATGAGAAAAATCTCAAATGCAGTAAGAGAAAAATGACTGTCACGTACAGGAGAACATACATATCCACTGACTTTCCATCAGGGGGGAAAATGGAGGCTTGAAGGAGTAGAATGACATACTCAAAGAGCTGAAGAGTGTTAGCCGATAGACTTAACATAACTATCTTTCAAACATAAAGGCAAAATGAAGTCATTCAATGATAAACAAGAACTGAGAAAAGGTATAGCAATCAGAACTGTCCCAAGAGAAACACTAAGGGAAGATTTTCAGGCTGAAGGGAAATGATGCCAGTTAGTAACTTGAACTCACACACACACACACACACACACACACAGCTTGAAATAATAATTATGTGGATAAACAAAAGATTCCATAAGTAGGTATTGTTCTCTATTCTTTTCTTTTTTAAAGTCAATAATTATAATTATATTGCTGTACTGTTGAATTTATGACATATATAGATACAATATATATGGCAATAATAGCACAGAAGAGGGAGGAAAAATAGAACAAAGTTGCTATATTTTACCAGAATTGTCATTATTAAATGAAGCAGGTTGTGATAAGTTTAGATATACATTATAACTTAGACCACCATTTAGGAAATTATTTTTTTAAATAGTTAATGAAACAACATAGAAATTGAAATGGCATACTAAAAATATTTGTTTAACACAAAAGAAGGCAGCAAAAGAACAGAGGAACAAAATAGACATGAAACATACAGAAAACAAACAGCAAAATGGCAAATGTGAAGCCAACCATATCACTTAAATTAAATGTGAATTATCAAACACTTCAGTCAAAAGGCAATCATCATCAGCCTGGTAAAGAAACAAGTTCCAACTAAATACTGTCCTCAATAAAAATGCTTTAGATTTAAGGACACAATAGATTGAAAGTAAAAGAATGGGAGAAATATATATATACCATCCAACAGTTATCATAAATAGCTAGAGTACCTATGTTAATATCAGAAAAATAGAATTTAAGACAAAAATATTGTTAGAGATTAAAGAAGAACACTGTGTGATGATAAAAGGATCAAAACATTAGGAATTTAAAACAATTATAAATACATAGGCATGTAAGACAGAGTGACAAATACATTAATCAAATATTGACAATTGAAATAGATAATTTAGTAGTTATAGTTGGAGATTTCAAGTCCCTTCTCTCAGCAATTAAATTAGAAATAAAATTAATAAGGATATAGGAGACTCGGACAACCATAAACTAACTGGAACTAACATATATAGAACACTCCTCTATACAACAGTTTCAAGCCCACATGGAACATTTTCCAGGATATGTTAAATCATAAAACAAATCTCAGTAAACTTAAAAGGACTAAAACTTCAGATGAAATATATTGTACAACCATGATATTACTAAATTGAAAATCAAAAACAGAAAAAAAATTTGGGAAACCTTCAAAATTTTTGAAAAACATACTCCTAAGTAAACCATGGGTCAAAGAAGAAATCACAATGTTAATTAGGTAACATTTCAAATTGAGTGAAAACAAAACCAAACACACCAAAATGTATGAGTGCAACTAATGCAATGTTCAGAAGAAAAGTTAGAGTATCAAATGCTTAAATTAGAAGGAAGATCTGTAATCAATAATCTAAACTTGCACCTCAAGAACGTAGAAAAAGAAGAAGAAATCATACCCAAAGTAAGGACTTAGAAAGAAGCAATAAAGATTAGAATAGAAATCAATAAAATAAAAGCAATAAAGGAAAAAAAACCCAACAAAATCAAAAGTTAATTCTTTGAAAAGATGAATAAAATTGACAAAACTTTTACTAGACTGCCAAAGGGGAGATAAAGTATAAATTACAAAAAAATCATGAAATAAAAAGGGATATAACTCGTGATCATATAGAAATTGGAAGGATTCTAAGAGAATATTATGAACAGCTTAATGGCAGCAAATTACACTAATTAGATGAAGTGGATAAATTTCTAGAAAGATAAAAATTACCAAAGCTGACTGAATAAGAAATTAAAAATCTGGAAAAAAAAAATGAGAAACTGAATTAGTAATTAAAAATCTTCCCACAAAGGAAAGCACAGCCCCAGATGACTTTACTGGTGAGTTTTATCACATATTTAAGAAAGAAATGTAATCAATCTGATACAAACTCTTTCCAAAAATAGGTGTTTTAGTTTGCCCCACGTAGTACTCCAAACTGAATGACTTAAACAATTGGAATGTATTGTCTCATATTTCTGGAGGCTAAAAGTTTGATATCAAGATGGCAGGGTCAGTTCTTTCTGAGGCCTAGGAGGGAGAAGACTGTGCCAGGACTCTCTCCTTGGCTTGTAGAGGGCCACACTGAGCCACCCAGGTGCCCCTAATGATCGCATTTTAATTTGATTACCTATGTAAAGACCCTGTCTCCAAATAAGGTCACATGAGTTTGGGGGAGGGGCAGAATTCAATCCATGATAGTAGGTGAGGAGCAAGCACTTCCCAACTCATCCTATGAGGCCCAGATTATCACCCAGATACCAAAGCAGAACAAAGGCATCAGAAGTAGAGAAAACTGGGGCACCTGGGTGGCTCAGTGGGTTAAAGCTCTGCCTTCGGCTCAGGTCATGATCCCAGGGTCCTGGGATCGAGCCCTGCATCAGGCTCTCTGCTCAGCGGGGAGCCTTCTTCCTCCTCTCTCTCTGCCTGCTTGTGATCTCTGTCTGTCAAATTAAAAAAAAAAAAAGTAGAGAAAATTATAGACCATATCCCTTATGAAAACTGATGGAAAAATTTTTTGAAAAATAGTATTAGCAAACTGAATACATAAATGCATGTGTATTTTTAACTATACACCACGATCAAATGCGAATTACCTCAGTAAAGTCTGATTGGTTTAGCATCTTAAAATAAAATAATTTTATATACTAAATAGAATAAAGGGCAAAGATCACATTATCATTGGGATGCCTGGGTGGCTCACTCGGCTAGGCATATGCCTTCAGCTCAGGTCATGATCCCAGAGCCCTCGGATCAAGCCCTGTGTCAGGCTCCCTGCTCAGTGGGGAGCCTGCTTCTCCCTCTCCCTCTGCCTCTCACCCCTGCTACTCATGCTTGCTCACTCCCTCAAATAAATAAATAAAATTAAAAAAAAATTTTTTTTAAAGATTATTTATTTATTTATTTATTTATTTGACAGATGGAGATCACAAGTAGGCAGAGAAGCAGGCAGAGAGAGAGGAGGAAGCAGGCTCCCCACTGAGCAGAGAGCCCGATTCGGGGCTCGATCCCAGGACCCTGGGATCACAATCTGAGCTGAAGGCAGAGGCTTTAATCCGCTGAGCCACCCAGGCGCCCCTAAAATCTTTTTTTAATCACAAGATCATTTCAACAGATATAAGAAAAACATTGGACAAAATCTTCTTTTAAACTTACTTTTCTAAATTCTATCAGTTAACATATAGTGTATCATTAGTTTCAGATGTAGAGTTCAGTCACTCATCCATTGCCCGTAACACCCAGTGCTCACTATATCACATGCCCTCGTTAATGTCCATCACCCAGTTACCCCGTCCTTCTCCCCCCTCCCCTCCAGCAAACCTCAGTTTGTTTCCTATAGTTAAGAATCCCTTATGGTTTGTCTCCCTTTCTGATTTCATCTTATTTTACTTTTCCCTCCCTTCCCCTATAATCCTGTTTTGTTTCTTACATTCTCTGTATCAGTGAAACTATATGATAATTGTCTTTGTCTGGATGACTTATTTTGCTCAGCATAATACCCTCCAGTTCCATCCATGTCAATGTAAATGGTAAGATTTCATCCTTTTTGATGGCCGAGTAATATTCCATTGCATATATATATATACATACCACATCTTTTTCATCCATTCATCTGTCAATGGATATCTGGGCTCTTTCTAAAGTTTGGCTATTGTGGACATTGCTGCTATAAACACTGGGGTGCAGGTGCCTCTTCTGATCACTACATTTGTATATTTGGTGTAAATACCTACCAGTGCAATTGTTAGGTTGTAAGATAGTTCTGTTTTCAGCTTTTTGAGGAGCCTCCATACTGTTTTCCAGAGTGGCTTCACCAGGTTGCCTTCCCACCAACAGTGTAAGAGGATTCCCCTTTCTCTGAATCCTCGCCAACATTTGTTGTTTCCTGACTCGTTAATTTTAGTCATTCTATGTGTAAGCTTGGTCTCTCTCGAACAAATAAATAAATCCTTTTTAAAAAAAAGGCTGAACATATACTTAACAAATGATGTAGCAATTCTCCTAATTATCTACTGAAAAGAAATGAAGGCATATGTCTACACAAAGACTTCCTTGCGAACCTTTTATGTAACATTATTTATTTATTGTGGAACTGGAAGTAATCCAAATGTCCCTCCACTGGTGAGTAGAGAACTAAATGTGATCTATCTGTTTATCTGTATGTATATATATATATATAATGAAATTATGTTTAGCACTAAAAAGAAACAATCTACTGGTACAACATGAATAAACCTCAAAATCATTATGTGAAACAAAAGAGGCCAGGCAGAAAAGAGAACATATTGCCTGGTTCCATTTATATGAACTTGCTAGAAAACCCAAACCTATAAAAATAAAAAGCAGATCAGTGGTTGCCTGAGTCTGGGGTGAGAGCAAAAATTAACAACAAATGGATACAAGGGAACTTCTTGAGTTGATGGAATGTCTTAAAACTGGATATTTGCACAACTCTGCACATTTGCAAAAATAATTGAACAGTCCACTTACCTTGGGTAAATTTGTTGCTTGTAAATTATATCTAAACAAAAGTTTTAATTAATTAAAAATGAAAAAAGTACTAGAATAGGAATAGAAAAATTAATATATGTTTATTAAGTCCGGCAGAAGCAAGTGATGTGGGGATGAACACAGAAAAAAAATATTTTTTGAGATTTTATCTATTTATTTGACAGAGAGAGAGATCACAAGTAGGCAGAGGGGCAGGCAAAGGAGGAAGCAGGCTCTCCACTGAGCACAGAGCCCAATTCGGAGCTTGATCCCAGGACCCTGAGATCATGACCTGAGCAGATGCTTAACAGACTAAACCACCCAGGCACCCCAAGAAAAAATATTTTAAAGGAATAATGGACAATTTGGTAAAGCTTGGAAGGGGAGGGTGAAGGAAAGGAAGGAATTAAAAGTAGCACAAGTTTTCACATCAGGGTTGGTCGCCTAAGCTACTCTAAGGTATAAAATGTTACTATTAAGATTGGTTGAGTTTGATAGGCAATCGAAAATGCAGTCTTGGAGCTTGGAGAGATGTCCATTTGAAGGATGCAGATTTGGAAATCATCCATGGAGTTGAAATCATGGGCGTGAATGAGATCATAAGCGAGAATGTTGAGAGCAAGCAGGACAAGACAGAACCTTGCAGAATGCCCACAACTAAAAAGCCTGAGGAAGAAGTTCGACTAGAGACAGCTATGGAATTTAAAAGGGAAAAAAATCTGTGCCTTCATGAGACTCACTCAGTCATGGCAGACTCACACAGAGACCAGGTACCAGGCAACACACATGCCAAAGCTGTAGTATTTTCTAGATAAAAAGATAAAAAATGTGATAGCTTTTGCTCTTTTGCCTAACCTCTTAAAATAGATTTATTTAGAGGAAATATTTTCGTTTTGGTTTGGTTTTATTGTTATTGTATATTATCTGAGTAGGTAATACATTAATTAATATGATTTTTTAAAATGAAGACAATATTAAAAAGCCAGCTAGAGGGGCACCTGGGTGGCTCAGTGGGTTAAAGCCTCTGCCTTCAGCTCAGGTTATGTTCCCAGGGTCCTGGCATCGAGCCCTGAATTGGGCTCTCTGCTCAGCAGGGAGCCTGCTTCCTCCTCTCTCTCTGCCTCTCTGCCTACTTGTGATCTCTGTCTGTCAAATAAATAAATAAAATCTTAAAAAAAAAAAAAAAGCCAGATAGAGCACCACCTCTCCACTTTCCAATAGTTAACAACTTGTAACAGTTCCCTGCTTTTTTTAAGGAAGAAATTTTGAAGGAAACATGGGAATTGAGTAAAATTATGAAAAAGGGAATGAAAATAAAAAGAGGTGAAGGAAGAAGTCCAGGGGACTGGGAAGGGGAGACAGAGATAGAAGAAGGACATGGAGAAGATAAAAAGGTGGAGATGGGGGAATCTATGTGAGATTTAGTTGCCATTCCCCGGGTCCCCATCCCAGGAGGATTCCCTGGCCCACAGCCCTGTGTCTACCCTGCCTCCTCATGCAGAGCCTGACCTTGTTTGCTGGGTCAATGACATTGACCTCTTCCTATATCTGTGCCCTCAAGAGTGGGCAGCCCCATCTCTGCCTGTGGCCTCCCTCCCTGTGGGGATGGCAACAAGAAGGCCTGGGTAAGAGCTTTTCAGGTTTTAAAGAGGCACAAGTTTTCAACATAGTCACCAGAAACTCAGCTACTAAATGTAATGCATACTTCTTTTTTTTTTTTTTAAAGATTTTATTTATTTATTTGACAGACAGAGATCACAAGGAGGCAGAGAGGCAGGCAGAGAGAGAG